>CM035133.1:38135369-38632869 GCA_020205605.1 Panax ginseng
CTCACAGCTTATCTGTTGTCGTACTCTACACGACAATTCAATAGTTGTATAAATAAAGTTTGTATTTGATTTTTATAGAGTGATATCTGGCGACTCAGAATGGGTGATGTATACCTATTTTGGGGGCGTCACATTTGGTATCAAAGCTTAGGGATATGGTCGCTGGCGGAGATATGAGTCTAGAACTAGGAGGGGAGAGACGAGTTATATACTTCGCTAGTGTGTGACTTACCTAAGCCGAAATTTTTACTTGATAAGTTGACAATTTATGATATGTCAGTTGACCTTTGTTTTGAAGATATATTTTAGAATGATATCTGAAATACAGGAGATGAGCAATGGAAAAATCATGATACAGAGGATATAATCGGGGAGGTACAATCCGAAAAGAAAGCAAGGTATTCGCATCTCTTCGAACTACCAGGTACGTAAATTTCGAGGGCAAAATTTCATAAGGAGGGGAGATTGTGAGACCCCAAATTTTATAAAATAAAGGTATTCAATTTTTCTATTTTGGTAACTAGTTAAATTGATAAAGTTTAAAGTTAAGGGTGATATTTGAAAATTTTTCAAAGTAAGCAAGTTGTCATAAAATAACCGGTAGTAAAAGTACAGTAATACACGTGGTTGCATAGTAGCACACAGTATTGATTATTGATGCTTATGTGAGAAGTCACTCAGTTTTACTCATTTATTGCTATAGTAATTGCTGCATCATATCTCTCATATTATATTCAATTATTATCACAGTATCATCTGCATAATATTTTATATATTATTAAATCAATAATTGAGACGACAAAGTTGTTCATATTATTAAATTACAATATTTACAATGTCTAGAAGTTCTGTCAAGGAGAGGTTTGGTCACCTAATTGTGCGCCAATAGGGAGAAATCCTTATTGGAAACCCCCTCTTTCCTAGGAACAACCTGGTTGTTAAATATTATGAGTTATGATATTAATGATGAATAAGTTCGTGTTGATTAAAGATGAATTTGATAGTTTCATTGTGTTGGGATTATTTATGTTAGTAGAACTCGACATTTATTTTGATAATAATTGATGTCTGGAGGTTATATTGTTCAATCGGGTATTCGGGGCAGTTTTCGTGTCAGGGTACTATTCACGAGTTACTATTCATGAGTTACTATTCATATATTACTATTCACGAGTTACTATTCATGAGTTACTATTCACGAGTTACTATTCATGAGTTACTATTCACCCAAACAATATATTTCTTTTCGGTCCAAATTATGTTAGGGTACAATATTATTCCATGAGGAGATGTGCTAATTTTTCAGACCGTTGGTTGAAGTTTTAATAGTAAATCAGTATAGACCGTTGCTTTAAGTTTTAATATGGACTGTCCATTTAAAAGTAAATCAATCTGGACCGTTCATGAATTAGTTACTATTCAGTCCATTCTCCTATAAATAGAAGCTCATTCCTTCATTATTTCTTACGAATTCACTGAAACTCTAGAGAGAGAAAGCTATAGAGCAATAATTATAGAGGGAGAAGTTATAGAGAGAAAGAAGAAGAGAATTTTGCTACCTCTCTATTCTAGTATCCAGCTTTATTCTAAGGTAAGGGTATTATTATTATAGTAAGGGATATTATTTGTTGTACTCGTAAGGGGTATTATTTCTTTTGTATTTATGAAGAGAACTTCTGTTATTCCATTCTTTATTATTCTGTTGGAATAACCTGTATACGCGGACTACCCTATACTTTATGAAATCCTTCTGTTATTGCATTAATTATTATTATGTTGGAATAACTCAGATATCGCGGACTCCCTATACTTCATTGAAATCATACATTATTCCATTCTTTATTATTCAGTTGGAATAACCTGTATACACTGACTCCCCTATACTTGGTGAAATCCTTCTGTTATTCCATTCTTTATTATTATGTCGGAATAACCTGTTTATGCGAATTACCGCATACTTGGTGAAATCCTTCTATTATTCCATTCTTTATTATTATGTTGGAATAACCTGTTTATGCGAAGTACCGCATACTTGGTGAAATTCTTCTATTATTCCATTCTTTATTATTATGTTGGAATAACCTGTTTATGCGAAGTACCGCATACTTGGTGAAATTCTTCTATTATTCCATTCTTTATTATTATGTTGGAATGTTTATGCGAAGTACCGCATACTTGGTGAAATTCTTCTATTATTCAATTCTTTATTATTATGTTGGAATAACCTATTTATGCGAAGTACCACATACATGGTGAAATTCTTCTATTATTCCGTTCTTTAATATTCTATTGGAATATCCTGTCGGTGCGAATTTTGCCTGACCTGGTTCCATTATTTATTATTTCGTTCTTTATTATTCTGTCGGAATATCCTATCGGTGCGTTTTACGCCTGACCTAGTTCCATTATTTATTATTATGTTGAGAATAACCTGTCGGTGCGATCTATCGCATGCATGGTGATTTCTTCTGTTATTTCATTTTTTATTATTCTGTTGGAATAACCTGTCTATGTGGATTATCACATGCATGGTGAATGATCCTTTGTATTCATTCCTTATTAAATTGTGGAAATGATCTGTCTAAGTGGATTACCACATGGCGGCGAAAATCCATTTGCAGTTTCATATATTCTATTATACTCAGTTGGTTAAAGTTTTAGCTTATATACTCCATGAAATTAGTGGAATATCATTGATATTTGCGCTTTATCCAAAGATTTTTCATGGAAATATTCTTACGAGCATTCTTGAATTTTACTCTACAAGAGGTATCATGTTGACAATTTGGACGTTATTAGTTCTTGGATAAATTAATTCTTGAACTTGTTTTATTGAATTCTTATATCATTGTCATCATCCTCATGTTTATATTTTGTTGAAAGTCATCTCGTGGCCCGTAGTGGTGCATAGATGGACTTGGTATGATTATGACCAGGGATTATTCGGTATAATCATGACCGTAATGTTACAAATGATGTGGAAAAAGTCCTCATTGGCCCATAGTGCATTGATGGACAGTTTTTGGTATGATTATGGCTATGGATTCTCTTCAGCCAAGAGTGCAAAGATGAATTGTTTTAGGGCATGATCAGGACCGTTGATGAAAAAACGATTATCTTTGGCCCGTAGTGCATAGATAATTTGTGGTCGTGATATTAATGAATATCCTTGGCCTGGAGAACGACACTTTCTTCCATACAATGCCTCAAATGGAGCCATGTTAATACTTGCTTGATAACTATTATTGTAGGAAAACTCCACCAACGGTAAGAACTTGTTCCAACTTCCCTTGAAGTCAAGGACACAGAGTCTTAATAAATCTTCCAGAGTTTGAATAGTCCTCTCTGATTGTCTGTCCGTCTGAGGATGATATGCCGAACTAAATCGTAAATCCGTGCCCATAGCTTTTTGTAAACTAACCCAAAATCGTGAAGTGAATCTTGGGTCTCGATCAGAAACTATGGATACTGGCATACCACGCAGTCTTACAATCTCGTTTATGTACATACGAGCAAGACGTTCAAGTGTATAAGTTTCTCGTATTGGTAAGAAATGAGCAGACTTGGTCAATCTATCAACAATGACCCAAATTGCATCTATGCCTTGAGAAACCTTGGGAAGACCAGTAAAAAAATCCATGGTAATGTGCTCCCACTTCCATTCTGGAATTTTAAGTGGTTGCAATAGACCTTTTGGTACATGATGCTCCGCCTTGACTCATTGACAAGTTAGACACCTTGAGATAAACAGCGCTATATCTCTCTTCATATTGTTCCACCAAAATGTATTATAAAGATCGCGATACATTTTGGTACTCCCAGGATGGATTGCAAACGGTGTGTTGTGCGCCTCCATCATGATTTTATACTTAAATCAGGGTCGTTAGGAACACAGAGTCTGGAGTTGACTCGAAGTATTCCCTCTTCATCGATTCTTGCTTCTGGCATAGCACCTTCTTCCACTTTCTTCCTCATACGCATCAGCTCTAGGTCTGTAGTTTGAGCAGCTTTAACTTTATCAATTAAAGTTGGTTCTACTCGTATGTTTGCCATCATCACATGGGTCTCTGGAGTCTTTAACTCTATCTCCATCCTTTGTAAGTCACACAAAATGGGACTTTGCGTTGGCAATATCGCACTCCTTTTCGTGCCGTATGATCTTTTTACTCAATGCGTCAAATCGGCTACCACGCTCGCTTTTCGAGGATGGTATTGGATGGTATGATCATAATCTTTCAACAGTTCAAGTCAACGTCGTTGTCGCATGTTGAGTTCCTTTTGAGTGAAGAAATATTTGAGGCTTTTATGATCCGTAAAGATCTCCACTTTCTCCCCATACAAGTAATGCCTCCAAATCTTTAGTGCAAAAACGACTGCTACCAACTCTAGATCATAAATAGGATAATTCCTCTCATATTCTTTGAGTTGTCGTGAGGCATAGGCTATGACTTTCCCATGTTGCATGAGAACACATCCCAACCTTTTGCCCAAGCATCATCAGAGATGACAAATCCTCAAGGCCGGATGGTATTGTTAGAACAGGTGCTGAAATGAATCTCCTCTTAAGTTCTTGAAAACTCTTCTCACATTCTTTGCTCCAACCGAATTTTTTATCTTTTCGAGTCAGCTGAGTTAATGGAGTAGCGATTCAAGAAAACCCTTCTACGAATCTCCGATAATAACCAAATTTAAGCCGAGAAAGCTACGTGTACTTGACATCGATTTAGGTTGCTCCCAGCTTTGAATAGCTTCAATCTTTGCTGGGTCAACATATATTCCATAACTTGATACCACGTGCCCAAGGAATGCTACTTCCTCAAGCCAGAACTCGCATTTCTTCAACTTGGCATAAAGCTTGTTTTCACGAAGCTTTTGGAGTATTAGCCTCAAGTGTTGCTCATGATCTTCACGGCTTTTGGAATAAATAAGGATGTCATCAATAAAGACGACCACAAAGTGATCCAAATATTCCTTGAATACTCGGTTCATCATGTCCATGAAGTCAGCAGGAGCATTAGTCAATCCAAAAGACATGACTAGGAATTCATAATGTCCGTACCGAGTTCTGAAAGCCGTCTTTGGAATGTCATCGGTTCTAATCTTCAATTCGTGATATCTGGAACGAAGATCAATCTTTGAAAAGAATTTGGCTCCTTGCAACTGGTCAAACAGGTCATCAATACGTGGAAATGGGTACCTATTTTTGATGGTGACATGATTCAACTCCTGATAATCAATACAAAGTCGCATACTCCCATCTTTCTTCTTCACGAATAGAACAGGAGCACCCCAATGAGAAGTACTAGGACGAATAAAGCCAATGTCTAACAATTCCTGTAGTTGGATCTTTAATTCCTGAAGTTGAATAGGAGCCATTCGATATGGGGCTTTGGAAATGGGTTTTGTACCAGGTTCAAGGTTGATACAAAATTCAATTTCACGCTCTGGGAGTAGGCCAGGAAGTTCTTCAGGGAATACGTCAGGAAATTTATTAACAATAGAAATATCATTCAAAACTGACGTATTTTTGTTTAGATCCGTGACATGAGCTAAGAAAGCTTGACATCCATTTTTTAATAAATGAATAGCTTTATGGCTTGAGATAACAGTGATTGATTTTAATGGTTTGGTTGCTTGAATTCGCATAATAGGTTGGTTAAGAATATGAAAGCTAACAACCTTACAAAAATAATCAATTTTTGCATTATGAGTAGTTAACCAATCAATCCCTAGAATCATATCAAATGCAAGTATTTTCAAGGAAATAAGATCGACAGGTAACGCGCGGGTGCCGATTTGAACTAAACAAGACTTATAAATAGTGGATGTAATGAAGGTTTCTCCCAACGGAGTTTCAACAGATAAGTCAAAGTCTAATTTCTCTAGAGTCAAATTTAAACGTTGAGGGAAAGTAGGAGAAATAAAAGAATGGGTAGAACCGGTATCAAATAAAGTATAAACTTCGCTAGAGTTTATGATAAGCTTACTCGTGATGACCTCGTTCGGTTTCCTTGCTTTCTGGGAGGTCACAACAAACGCTCTCCCTTGCATTACCGGCTTTGACTTTTCTAGGACGGCCTTTGGTGCCTCCATCCCAGCTGAACTTGTCTTCGTTGAACGACAAAATTGGGCTAGGTGACCTTCTCTTCCATAATTATAACATGCTTTGACGGCATCGCTAGCTTTGACCGATGTGTCCCTCCCTCCACATTTGAAGCATCGCGATAGGTGGTCGCTTCTCCTTCCTTAACAACGCAAATCTTTGGTCGACGCGTCTTTCCATCATTGTTGAATCTCCTCTTCTTGAAATGTCCATTCTTATTGTTTTGACCCTGATTACCACCGAAGTAGTTACCATTTCTGGCCTGTAGATTCCCTCCACGCTTGTTATCACCGATTCGATGACTGCTCTCACTAGTATTATCATTTTGCCAGTTGCTATCTTTTGGTTGGGTTGACTCATTATCACGCTCCAATAACTGAGTCCTATTAACAACATCTGAATACAAACACAGTTTATGAGAGATAAGATATTGACGTATCTCAGGTTTCAAACCTCTTAAAAACATTCGCGTCATTCTCTCCTCATTATCAACCAAATGGGACGCAAATCGGGACAACTCGCAAAAGTTGGCTTTCAGATCGCGATACGGTCATGTTGTTTTGTTCCACTTGATGAACTCTACCTCTTTCATGTGACGAATACTTTTGGGAAAGTACTTGTCGTTGAACAGGTTCTTGGAACTTCTCCCAAGACATCTTTAGTGTGGCAGGTTGAGTACGCTTTACAGATTCCCACCACTAATCTCGCCTTCTCATCAACATGAAGGTGGCAAGGGAACCTTTTGCTCCTCGAGCATCCCAAGACATCAAATATCTTGCAGATCTGCTTTATCCACGTCTCTGCCTTAAGTGGTTTTGGCTCTCCAAAAAACTCTGGTGGTCCTAGTTCCTTAAACTGCTTGGTGGTGACCGTCCGAGAGTTGCCAGTATTTCCACCTGCATTTTGGACAGGAGCCGCTCTTGCTTGATGTTTCATGAATTGCATAAAGCCTCTGAACATTCCATCGTTCATCATTTGGTCAGTGTTGTTGTTTGCTTGAGGAATGTCGCCTTCTTGATGCATATTATCCTGATTATTGATCTGTGGAGACTCAATGGCCTCCCATGCTCCATTGATATTCTCAACATTATCGGATGTCATTTTCAAATACTGCCACAAAACAAGGGTTAAATAACATATCACATATTATCCCTATACTCTGACCGATCAATTAAATATTCCACTAATTTCATGGAGTATAGAAGTCAAAGCTTTAACCAACTGAATATAAGAGAATATATGAAACTGCAAATGGATTTTCGTCCGCCATGCGGTAATCCACTTAGACAGATCATTTCCACAATTTAATAAGGAATGAATACAAAGGATCATTCATCAAGCATGTGATAATCCACATAGATGTGTTATTCCAATGTAATAATAAAGAATGGAATAATGAAGAAATCACCATGCATGCGATAGATCGCACCGACAAAGTTATTCCCAATGTAATAATAAATAATGGAACCAGTGTCCAAGCGCAATACACGTATACGATATTCGACAAAATAATAAATAATGGAACCAGTCCCACGAAATGCATGCATGTGATATTCCACAAAATAATAAATAATGGAACCGTGTGGTCCAAATAGAATGCACGATGTGATATTCCGAATGAATAATAAATAATGGAATAATAAAAAATGTCACCACGTATAGGGTAGTCCGCGTATACAGGTTATTCCAACAAAATAATAAGGAATGGAATAACAGAAGTTCTCTTCATGAATACAAAAGAAATAATACCCCTTACCTTAGAAAGAAGAGTACTGGATATAGAAGTAGTGAAGCAGCAGAACACTTTTCTTCTTTCTCTCTATAATTTCTCTCTCTAGAGTTTCAGTGAATTCGTAAGAATTAATGAAGGAATGAGCTTCTATTTATAGAAGAATGGACCCACGCATAGTAACTAATTCATGAACGGTCCGTGATTTAAAACAAAATCTTTTAAATAAAATATAGTATATTCTATTTATAATCTAATAAAACGAATAACTTTATAAAAGTATTATGTTTTATATAAAAAGATTTTACTATGCAAAACACTATGCAGGCATTATGCAACACTATGCAACACTATGCATAATATATTATAATATATTCTATTTATAGAATAACTTTATAAAAGTATTCATTTTATATAAAAAAAATTTACTATACAAAATACTATGCATAATAGAATATAATATATTCTATTTATAGAATAACTTTATAAAAGTATTCTGCTTTTATATAAAAAGCTTTTCCGCTTTTATTACATTAATAATACTAATAAAACAAAACCGAGTGACTTATCACATAAGCATCAATAATCAATACTGGTGTGCTACTACGCAACCACGCCAGACATCTTTTCTTTACTAACGAGTAGTTCAACAAGATTAATTCAGTAAAACTTCCATAGTTATTTTCATAAAAAAATTTTGGTCGCTTTTCTCGATCGACTGACAATAATTACATTGTAGGGGTCCACCAATGATTGTGCCGTCATACGAATATTCCCTGTCAAAATGAATATTTCCCGACCAATCGAATATTATATAACAACTTGTGTACTTTGCAAAATTTATAAATATTACCCACAATTATTATATCAAATTCATTCCTTAATATTCAAAAATGATATTCATAGAAAAATCATCTTTATTTATAAAAGTTGGGGTCATACATATGAGATCAAGAATAGTCAGTTTGCTTACACTTATTCATTGTTTCATATTGTGTTATTATTAATTAATTGTGGTATTATCAAACACTATTAATTCAACTAGTCCTCTAGTTGATGTTCGTTAAATTTCAAATTACCCTTGAAAGCTTATCCAAACCAAACTTTCTTTGTTGCGGACTTGTACTCTAAATATTGAGATAAACAACCCTATTATTATTATTAGGGGTTAACTTACGCGTAGCGTTAAAATGTTTGTGCACAATACATTGTACGAAGGGCTGATCCCCCTAAATACGAGGTCCTTATAGTCTTGTGACTGTTAAAGTTGGAGTTGAAAGATTACTTACAACTGTGGACGTAGTTCATGGTCTTATGACCCTCAGTGATGTATATTCCATATCTTAGATTCCAGTTTCTGATTATCATTGTTAGAGTACTATTCAGTCTTGATGAGAATATTATTGCCAATTATTATTGTTATACTCATGTTGATTCTCTATTATTATCCAGTGAGCAATTGTTTTGCTCACTTTTGCATATTTTTAAACTCATTGCAGCTAAAGAGGAGAAGGTAGATGAACCTTCGACTAGCAAAGGAAAGGGAAAAATGTACAAGTGATGAAGACATGTAATTTTGATTATGGTTATGATGTTAGACTTTTATTATGATGATCTTAGACTTTATTTTAAAGAAGTTATGTAATAATTTAATTCTGCATTTGAATGACGTTTAAAGGTTAGATAACCTGGGATGTTTTTGAACTTAATGATGTAACCCTATTTAAGGGGAGGTTTTATGATTCAAATATTATTTTATTTGGGTAGATAGTATGAATTTTTGAATAGTGAACACCAAATCTTGTGGGAATGAAATACCTAGATTTGGGAGTGTCACAAATACCATCCTGGAAAAGTGAACGTGGTAGCTGACGCATTGAGTAGAAGATCATATGCGGGTATGAGTGCGTTATTGTCAACGCAAAGGCCCACTTTGTGTGACTTGCAAAGGATGGAGATAGAGTTAAAGACTCCAGGGACCCATGTGATGATGGTGAATATACGAGTAGAACCGACTTTAATTGATAAAGTTAAAGCTGCTCAAGCTACAGATAGGAGTTGATGCGTATGAGGAAGAAAGTACAAGAAGGTGTTATGCCGGAAGCAAGAATCGATGAAGAAGGAATACTTCGAGTCAACTCCAGACTTTGTGTTCCTAACGATCCTGATTTAAAGTATAAAA
This sequence comes from Panax ginseng, assembly GCA_020205605.1. Taxonomy (NCBI): domain Eukaryota; kingdom Viridiplantae; phylum Streptophyta; class Magnoliopsida; order Apiales; family Araliaceae; genus Panax; species Panax ginseng. Next base: position 38,145,384 of record CM035133.1, read on the forward strand.
TCATGATGGAGGCGCACAACACACCATTTACAATCCATCCTGGGAGTACCAAAATGTACCTTGATCTTCGTCATACATTTTGGTGGACCAATATGAAGAGAGAGATAGCGCTGTTTATTTCAAGGTGTCTAACTTTTCAACGAGTCAAGGCGGAGCATCAAGTACCAAAAGGTCCATTGCAACCACTTGAAATTCCAGAATGGAAGTGGGAGCACATTACCATGGATTTCGTTACTAGTCTTCTCAAGGTTTCTCAAGGTATAGATGCAATTTGGGTCATTATTGATAGATTGACCAAGTCTGCTCATTTCTTACCAATACGAGAAACTTATACACTTGAACGTCTTGCTCGTATGTATATAAATGAGATTGTAAGACTGCATGGTATGCCAGTATCCATAGCTTCTGATCGGGATCCAAGATTCACTTCACGATTTTGGGTTAGTTTGCAAAAAGATATGGGCACAGATTTACGATTTAGTTCGGCATATCATCCTCAGACGGACGGACAATCAGAGAGGATTATTCAAACTCTGGAAGATTTATTAAGACTCTGTGTCCTTGACTTCAACGGAAGTTGGGATAAGTTCTTACCATTGGTGGAGTTTTCTTACAATAACAGTTATCAAGCAAGTATTGGCATGGCTCCATTTGAGGCGTTGTATGAAAGAAAGTCTCATTCTCCAGTATGCTGAGATGAGGTGGGTGAAGCAATGTTGTTGGGACCAGAGTTGGTACGTATGACTACGGAAAAGATTCAAACGATCCGACAACGTATAAAAACCTCACAAGACGTGGAATTCGATATATGAGATCATGCGTTATTACGTGTTGCTCCATGGAAAGGAGTTATGAGATTTGGAAAGAGAGGAAAGCTCAATCCTTGATTCATTTGCCCGTTTCTAATCCTCGATCGAGTAGGAACTGTGGCCTATAGACTCGTTTTACCGCCAAGTATGTCTCGTGTTCATAACGTTTTTCACATATCCATGTTACGTAAATATGTGGAAGACCCGAACCACATTATTAAGTTAGAACTGGATGAAATAGCGGAAGATTTAACGTATGAAGAGGTTCCTGTTCAAATATTGGATAAGAAGGAACATATTCTACGCTCCAAGATTATACCTCAAGTCAAAGTTTTGTGGAGAAACCACGATATTGAGGAAATGACCTGGGAGTTATAATCATAAATAAAATCAAGGTATCATTACCTCTTCGACATACCAGGTACGTACCCTAATTTCGAGGGCGAAATTTCATAAGAAGGGGAGGTGTAAGACCCCAACTTTTTAATAAAGATGATTTTTCTATAAATATCATTTTTGAATATTATGGAATGAATTTGATATAATGTTATAATTGTGGGTAATATTTATAAATTTTGCAAAGTACGCAAGTTGTTTTATAATATTTGATTAGTCAGGGAATAATCGTTTTAATAGGGAATATTCGTACGATGGCACAATCATTGGTGGATCCCACAACGGAATTATTGTCGGATTGAGAAAATGACAAAAATATTTTTATGAAAATAATCGGCGAAAAGTTTTACGATTAAAACCGTTGAACTACTCTTTGTAGTAAAAGTACAATGAATACACGTGGTTGCATAAGAGCACACCAGTATTGATTATTGATGCTTATATGAGAAGTCACTCAGTTTTGTTTAAACAGTAATTGTTGCATAGTATCTCATGTTATTTGATTCAATTATTGTCAATATTTTATATATTAAATCAATAATTGAAATGATAGAGTTATTAATATTATTATTTTCAATATTAACGATGTCTAGAAGTTCTGCCAAGGAGAGGCTTGGTCACTGTTCGGGAGCATTTTACCTACCTACATTTGGGCCGAAGGCTTGAGACTAGAAGGGGATGTTAAGTCCAATGGGCCGAGGCCCTAAAGGGTGTTGAAGGGGTTTGGGCATCCCGAGTCCTCTGGGCCGGGGTCTCAATTGAAACATGGCTTTGTTCGTGTCCGAGAGTTTTGGGCCGTAACCTGCTCGGAAGTAAGCGTTGGCCTCAGGACCTTCGAGTCCTCTAGGCCGAAGCCCGAACCAAGTAAAAGTCAGAGGTAGTGATGGGCCTGTGCAGTGGGCTGTCCTGTGTGCAAAGTCTAAAGTCTAAGCCGTATTTGAATAAGGTAACTTCAGAGGTAGTGTTGGAGTTAGATTCTACTTCCATATTTTAAAGAGATTGTGTTGGACCCAAATATTGGTAACTTACCATATTTAGGAGTCCCAATCCGACTCGGAGAAGGATGCTAAGGTGGTGAGACTATAAATACAAGGCTTAGGTTACAATTAACAGGCAATACCTACTTTTGAGCACTAAACACTTAGCCTCCATCGTTAAACCTTATAACGGCCTATACTTATTCTCACATCAGAGCTATCCCCCTGCGGCACAAGCCATCAGGCTTCTGTGTGATCTGTTATTGTGTAGGTTCTAGCGCGTGGATTCTATGATTGGACGCGCCGGTGAAACTTGGCGCTAGAAGGAGGGGCTTTTAGTGTTCTTACCATCACAAACCAACTTTTCCGATAGCAGGCCATGGCGAGTAAGGAGAATAGTGTTGCTAACCCGAAAAAGGCAAAGAACCACCAAACCACACTGGTGAGGGGGTCGGTGAAGGACAGGCTGGGATCTCGAGTCTAGGGAGATCCGGTGGAGCCAGCTGGCTCCCCCCGGCGGAGGCTCTTCCATGACAGCCTTCATACCCCCATCCATGCTAGTCAGGCGGATGAGAATCATTCTCAGGCACTGGAGGTGCGTGGAAAGACTCGAGGGGAGGACAGCCAAGATCAGAGGGAATTTATCTTACAAAAGAAGATGCAACAGAATAAAGACAGCATGATGGCCCTACGACTTCAGCAGGAGGAGCTCGAACAGCAGATAACAAAGGTGGCTGGGGAGCAGGAAGCCACCTCAAAAGGCGCAGATATAGGAGCCAATCCCGGTCACCTCGACGGGGAGAGGCAGGAAGAGAAAGGAGCCGACACCGAAGTCGTTCGCGGGACAGTTGAAGTAAAAGGAAAAGTCATTCGGTTGAAAGAGCTCCAGTGCATCAAGGTCGATCGGGACAGAGGAGGCGAGACGCATCTCCTGAATACGGGAGGGACAGACACATATCGTCCCCTCGCAAAGAGGATACCAACCCCCTCGCTCAAAGGGTGGCTGAATTGGAAAAGCTGTTGTTAGCGAAGAATTAGGTGGGTATGCCCTCTGCTTGCGTTGGGTCACCCTTCTCGCCAGAAATCAATCTTATGATGGCTAACCCCAAAAAGAAGATGCCCCCGATAGAGACCTATGATGGGCTGGGGGATCCGTATGACCACTCAGATGGGTATGACAGGATGATGACATACTACGGCCATTCTGATGCTGCCAAGTGTCACATATTCGCAACCACTCTGAAGAAGAGCGTCCGTGAATTGATGGGGACCTTGGAAGCGGGGTCAATTAATTCATGGAATGACCTTCGAGAGAAGTTTCACTCCCGCTTCGGGAGCAACAAGAGGAGAAGAAAGATCACAGCTTCCCTCATGCAGGTCAGACAGAAGTCAGATAAAAGCCTGGGTCAATACGTCAAAAGGTTCAGAGAGGTTGTGGGGTCGATAGCAGAGTTAAACTCCCTGCAAGCCCTGGGATTTTTCACTACTGGTCTGGATGTCGAAAAATCGAAGAAGTTGATGAAGGATCTGGTGATCAACCCTACGACAGATTTGACAGAGGCCTTCCACCGAGCCGAAGTTCACATAGCGATTGAGGAGGCAATGGGGAACTTCAAACAGCATTCCCAATCTTATGAGAAGTCCAGGGATCGGGATAAGCAGAGTTACCAAAAGTCAGACAGTCAGGGGAAGTCGGATAATTACGGTAAGAGAAGCTACTATAGGGGTGGTTTGGGTAGTGGACGACCACCTTTCCCGAATAAGAATGTCAACAAGGTCTACACCGCACTTAACACTGATCGGGCTAAAATATTGGAGGAGATGCGGGACAAACCCTACTTGGAGCCAAGCCCAATGATTCTGAAGCCGGGAAAAAGAGGACGGGACAAATATTGTGCATATCATCAAAGTCGGGGGCATACGATGGAAGATTGTAACAACCTAAAAGATCTGATAGAGAAGAACGTGCAGAATGGGCAACTGGTGTAGTATGTTGTTAGTCAAGAAGGCTCAGAAGCCCCCCGGGAGGAGAACAGGGAACCAACTCAGGAAGCACAGCTGCAGCCGAACCCACAAGCCTGAGAGGTTATTAATGTGATTTCGGGTGGGTCGGTAGGGAGTGTAACCGGAAGGAAGAGGAGTGGACACCTCGAGGCGGTGTTATCAGTAGCAAATTCGTCACCCCGAAAGGACAGGGTCTACTCGGGAGTCTCCATCTCCTTCTCGGATGAAGATTACCCTACCGACCACATCGAACCGCATGATGGGGCGTTGGTGATAACGGCACAGGTCGGACCAGTTGACATAAAAAGGATGATGATCGATAACGGGTCCTTGGTTGACATATTGTACACGCACGCCTATCAAAGGATGGATCTAGCAGGAAAGAAGATGGAGTTGGGAGGAGAGGGTCCATTGTATGGGTTCAATGGGGACCTGGTGCATGTGTCAGGAACGATTGAGCTCCCCATCACGTTAACAGACAAAGACCCCAAAGAAAGTGTAAATCATGGTTAGATTTTTCGTGGTACAGGTGGATTCGGCCTATAATGCTATTCTGGGAAGGCCGACCCTAGCAGCCCTACAAGTGGTGACATCCATCCCACACTTCAAGATCAAATTTCCAACACTGAACGGGATCGGGGAGGTAAAAGGCGACCTTGATATAGCCCAAAGGAGTTACCGGAACACTCTGATCTCTTCAGGGGTTGGGGTCAGCAAAAAAAAATAGATAATGGCCATCGAGATAGAGCCATTTACCGAAAGCAGTACCGAGCCGATGGTACTTCCAGCAAAAGAGACAGATGATGTTGAGTTGATACCGGGGAATGCAGAAAAATTGATCAAGATTGGAGCAGGATTGACAAAACCATTATGGACAGGACTAGTGGACTTGCTTTGGGTATACGCCGATATTTTTGCTTGGGAGCCTAGCGACATGCCCGGGGTAAGTGAATCGGTGGCGCTACACAGACTACATACAGACCCAAAGAGAAAACCAGTGATATAAAAGAGAAGGATCTTCACCCCGGAAAGGCAGAGGATCATAGATAAAGAGATTACCAAGCTACTGGAGGCGGGATTCATCTTCGAGATCGACTACCCCGAATGGCTGGCAAACGTGGTACTGGTTCAGAAACATAATGGAAAGTGGAGGCTATGCATTGACTACATTGATCTAAACAAGGCTTGCCCAAAGGATTTCTACCCTTTTCCCAACATAGATCAACTGATTGATGCCACTTCGGGGTACGGCATGCTAAGCTTCATGGACGCTTTCTCGGGCTACCACCAAATTTCGATGGACAAGGAAGATATCCCGAAGACAAGCTTCATCACGCATCGAGCAATTTATGCGTATCGGAAGATGACCTTCGGATTGCTGAACGCAGGGGCAACTTATCAACGGATGATGAATTTCGTATTTAGAAGACAACTGGGCCGAAGTATGGAACTGTACGTGGATGACATGATCGTAAAAAGTATGTCAGTCCGGGATCATCTGGAGAACCTGGAAGACTGCTTCAAAATAGTAAGAGAACACAAACTGAGGATGAACCCAACCAAATGTACCTTCGGCTTGTGTTCAGGGAAGTTTCTGGGATATTTGGTCAGCAAAAGGGGAATCGAAGCAAACCCAGAGAAAATAGTGGCGATCTTAGACATGAAACCTCTGAAGACATTTAAAGATGTGCAGACATTGAATGGCCGGATAGCCACCCTTCGTAGATTCGTGTCAAGATTAGCCGAAAGGTGTTTACCCTTCTTTGACACTCTCAAAGGGCCGAAGAACGAGAAGAGCTTTCAGTGGACATTGGAATGCGAAGACGCGTTCCAAGAGATCAAGAAATATCTGTCTTCAGCACCGTTGTTGATGAAACCGATCCTTTCGGAGCGTTTATACTTATACTTGGCTGCAAACCCAATGGCAGTAGGGGAAACATTGGTGAGAGACAAAGGAGGAAAACAGTTCCCAGTATATTATGTCAGCCATGTTATGACGCACCCAAAATAGGTCCACACGATCCATTCTGAGTCGCCAGATATCACACTGTAAAAATCAAATACAAACTTCATGTATACAACTGTTGAACTGTCGTATAGAATACGATCACAATTAAGCTGTGAGTTTTAATACAATATTATCTCGTAGACAGTATCCAAACTAATTGTTACAATGCCATATAAAATACAGCAGCAAATATTTTAAGACCCCAAAGAAGAACGAGAATATTACTATTATATTCATTCTAATGAGGTGCACTTTTGACGCTTTCTAAGTCAGGTTCTCATCACCCTATTGTTGTTCGCCAAAATCAATTATGAAGTGATGTATAAAATATGACACACACATCTTAGGTCCTCAATACAATTATCTGTTACATGCCATGCTATTTTATAATGTATTGAGAAACTTCGACAGTCTCAGACCATCACACTATTTCCCTGTTATCCCCTCGACCCAGCTACACTCCTATTACCTGAAAGGAATTGTGAAACAAAAAGGGTGAGCACAACTAGCCCAGTAAAGAATATCATGACTGTAGCGCCCCCAAATCTGGGTATCTTCCAACCCGACAGATGGTGCTATACTGTACAAACATTCATACATTCATTCAATTGAAAAGTCTCAAAGAACGAACATAACTTCTATATATTAAAAGTAATATTTACATTTCCTGTGTTCTATACTCATAAAGGTTCTTTGTCATAATATTCATTACATTACAACCATAGACCTATATACTATTATAAGACAAACCTTAATAATCATTTAGCCTTTCCTTATCCTTATTTGATCCTTTGGGGACGTTCGGTCTTTAGCTTCATTCATATGGTTCAAGCAAGAGTGAGCATAACTAGCTCAAAGAAGTATAACAATTTCAATAACAACATGCTTGATACATATGAATCGTATATCTTCGATAATCGAACAATAGTTATAAAGTACTATTGATAATTCAAAATAGCACTTCATCTTTCTTTCAAAATGTTTCACAATGAATAATATTCAAGAAAACATTCACTCCGGTCCAAAGACCTCGAGTATTCATTCTTTCTTTGAAAAGGACAACCTTAACTAAGTCCGTAAGTCTGATATTACTTACGAGCACTTCTAGGTGATCACCTATTGTACTCTATGTTGATCAACACTACATCCATTAAACGATGTGCGCTTAATCATTTGGCAACCTAACGTGCACTCTCGCTTTTATCGACAAAACTTTTTGTTTAACATTTCAGCCTTCTTTTGAAAAATCAGATCAAGTAGTTGACAAAAGATAATCACATTTGATAACAGATGAATAGATTATCAACAATCCACTAAATATGTCAAGTCTAGCAAAAAGAACTGGCTTTAACTTCATTTTACTTCAATACATGCGTAAGGATACATGAACTTCAAACACTTGTTCATATTGAACTGAGACAAGAGTTAGAATACTTGCCTTTAGCATCTGCTACAGTGTAATTACTTTACGTTCAAGTCTTTCAAGTCTCTATAATACATGCTCACATAATGCCTTACATTAGGTCACATATAATCAAGTATGTATCTGACTATATCTTACCCTTCATGTTAATCTAATTGTGAATTAGATTTCGTTATTAGGGTTTCAGGCTTTCGTTACGTCATTCACATTCCGCTAATCTTCAATTGATTATTAACTCTTAATCAACATGCATTAATGTCTTAGAAGTACCTTACAATGTCTTAATCATGTTATGATTACATCTTAATTCATTACTAACCAGTTCTCTTTTCTTCTATACTTGAAAACATTCTTTACTATCAACTTCTTAAGACTGGCGCCGCGACGCCAAGATTGGCTTTGTGACTCGTGCTGTGGCGCGAGTTAGCAATCTACCGACTCCCTGACCTCGCGCTTCTGGCCATGAAGTTCTCTAGGGCTTAGAGTCGCAATGTGCTGCGCGACTGTGCCACGCAAATTTATGCGCTGACATTTTTACGAACTTCCCAGACGCATAACTTCTTCGTTTTAAGTCCGAATTGGTCCGTTCAAAAGCCTACGGTTCACAAATTACGCAATCTACATATTCATGCAATAATTTTATCTATTTAACTTCGTTTGCTAAAAATTCACCTATTGGTTCATTTTTAACAAAAACGATAAACGTTCGTGAACGTTAAACGCTCGTTTCTTCGTTCTAAGTTGGAATTCGCCCATTTTCGAGTCCGCAACTCTTAAATGACAAACATGACTTGTCTCCATTGGAAAATAACATTTTCGAGCTCAAACTCAAAATTTGACTTCCATTACGGGAATTTTACGAATTCGACAATTATCGTCTAATCATGCGATTTTCGGCAAATCTTCTTTCTTATGACTTGTTAAACATTACCAATGAATTACATTCATAATGTGAACATCTTAACATATTTTTTCCAATAACTTATACTCATGGTTGGATTTTGACTTATTTCATTCCTGAGCTTATAGCTTATTCTATTATAAACTACTTATTACTTCATTGTTCCTAACTTAAGAAAGTTAGTCTTTTAATCATCGTGCATACATGTTTTCACATATAATTCCATCCTTGTATATATATAATTCATATACATACAAATTCATTACTTTCATTAATAAACTTATTGCAAGTTCATAATCTTTCACATAAGTTTATAACTTATGCTAGCTTAAATGACTTATTACCAACTTATATGGCTTAAGTTTATTACTTACACATTCTTCTTATTTATTAACATCCATGACCCCTTAATCTATATTTGTTTATCAACCTATCATGAATAGAGATAAAAGATACAGTAGAGAAGGAGTCTTACTCTAGAAGTTCTTGATAAGTAGCTTCTTTTTTCTTCTTATGTAAGTGGCTTATTTGCAACTTAATCTTCCTAACACTTAAGCACTTTGAGAGAGTGTGGATTGTTTGAACAATTATCCAATGGCTTGTAAACCTCCTCTATTTATAGATTTCCCAAGGTTAGGGTAGTTTAGTCTTTTCCATCATCCCACCTCCTTTTGCACCTCCTTACTATTCATCACTTGCATGGCACAAAATCTATCCATTGCTTGGCCATTACACATTTAACTTGGTCATTACATAACTTGGTCACCACTTAAAAGGCTTGGTTACCACACTAACTTGATCACCACTCATAAAACTTGGTCATTACTCATTTACCATATTCCTATGGTTTGCCTCATGGGTCAAACAATCCATTGGACTCTAGTTTGGGCTTTATCAACTTAATCCTTTGGGCTTTACATTAACAAACACTCTCTTGTTTATTAATTCATTAGATGGGCCTTACACTTAATTGACTTGGACTTATACAAAATTCTAGCTAGTCCTTACAAGTCCGTTAATATTACATAATATATATACATATAGCTTATGTATCATTCTCGTATTCTAATTCATATAGAATTTATATACGATAATTCATTCTTCATACAAACTCGTATAATACTTCATATCATACTCGTTTTCTTTCCTCGTACAATACTCAAATATCATACGATTATCTCTTAACGCATTAATTCTTCACTTTTCTTACATTCTCAATTTAAGTCCGCAAGTGAAATATTACATTTTTCATAACTAGATTATTATTACATAATTCATCTTACCTTAATATTCTATCATTACGTATTTCTCAAAAATTCAAAAATAACTCCCGAGCAAATACCTATGAATAGTGTTTTTCAAAAAATTTCTCGGAAAACTTTCATTTTCGTCTTAGAAATTCAAACACTTTAATTCCTTCACGTAGCTCAAATACTACGATATTCCAATATCAATAGGTTATAGAACGACAACCATCTTGATATCATAAATAATATGATTTTATTATTATTTAAATTAATAAAATCATTTTACAATAAGATCCGAATTTCTCGGTCGTTACAATGACTAAAGATAATTAAATTATCAATAGCTTTCATCAATAATAAATCAGAGATTTAGAACAAATGGTAGATGATAAAACTTTTCAACCATAATTACAGCAGAACGAGCAATCCATTAGAAGAGTCAAATAGACCATCAGATCTATTCTCTTCTCTATGTTAAAAGTTCACCGATAATGTTTTATCCCTGTAACATCAATCAACAATTCCTGTCCACAATCATATGAATAACTCATAATCATAATCGTAGTTCTAAATTCCTCTTCGCACCCAGGACAAAGATAATTTTTATCACCTATCTTTACCTGAAACATCAAAAATCATGGTTATACCAAATCACCATTTCTGCTCATAATCATACTAATTAAATCATCTTTGCACTACTACCGAAGATATTCATTATTATCACATCTATGAATTAATATTTCATTGTTTGAGACTCACCAATAATTAATCCACATCATCGAATTATCCCCGCACTACGTGCCAAGGATATTCTTTAGTATCACGACCATGAATTATCCATGCACTACGGGCCAAAGATAATTGTGTTTTTCATCAACTGTCCCCGATCATGCCATAAAACAATTCATCTTTGCACCCCTTGGCAAGAGAATCCATAGCCATAATCATACCAAAACTCGGCCCATCAATGCACTACGGGCCAATGAGGACTTTTTCCACATCATTTGTAACATTACGGTCATGATTATACCCGAATAATCCTCGGTCATAATCATACCAAGTCCATCTATGCACCACAGCCACGATGACTTTCAACATAATATAAGCATGAGGATGATGACAATGACATAAAGAATCAATCAAATGAGATAAAGGATAAATATTAAACTTTTATAATACAATTTATCCAGCGTTCAATAATAACCAAATGTTATCAATCACTTAATAATCTCATAATCTAATGTCATTAATATTATAATAATTATTTAATCAGTTCTTAAACTTATAAACAATTTATTTCAATTGTTTACACTTTATCAAATAATGCATTTAATCATTCAAAAATGCCATACTCATAAGATTTCATCATCAATGATCAAATCCCTCATCAAAAATCTACATATACCTTATATAGGATTTTATTTCAAGCCCTAAAATCCTATTTACCATTTCTTCAACTTCACATAACATATTTAACTCATATGTTCGTAACTAAACTATTTTCATGAAAAATACCAAATCAGTCCCAAAAATTATTCTTTTCTTGGATTTAGCAAAATATAGTCCCATATTGAACATATATTTTTCTCAGAATTTTTAAAATTCATTTACTATTTTTCAAAAATCAATTTCTAATTAATTCCTTAGGAAATTAGCTACCTCAAGTTTAACTCCAGAAATTTCCAAATCTTGGCAGGATCTTACACATGTTAATGTGAGCTTCCAGTTTAAATTTCATGGTCATCGGAGTTATAGAACTCCGGTTATAGAATTTTTCGTCGGAAAAACCTAAATATTAAAATGGTTATAACTTGCTCATTTTAAGTCAGAATGAGCTCATTTTTGGACAGGAGGTACTTTATACCATATACTTTCATGTCCCAAAAGGCCTGAATTTTTCTCATAAATTAAGTGGCCGAAAATGCCCTTTTAAAATTTTGGACAGTAGCCTTTTTGGAAATTTCGGTTTTTGACTCCTTTGCTAAAATCAGCCCACACGAAAATCTACAATACCTTTTCCAGTGATTCCACTTGGATAAGTTAGGAAACTCATAGATCTAACTCTAGAACTTGACCACACTAAAAGAATCGAAATATAATAGGAGATATGGTTAATTGAATTTTATAGTCTATTTTCACCAAAATCTGATTTTTTAACCCTTTGTAATTTCTAAAAAACATTCATGTTTTCACATAATAACCCACATAACTCATTATAACACTTACTAATACCACATATACCCATGATTTTCATCAGTCCAATGCTTTTATTATGACTTTCATCATAATCCATGTAAACAGATCATTTCCACAATTTAATAAGGAATGAAATACAAAGGATCATTCACCATGCATGTGGTAATCCACACGCATGTGTTATTCCAATGTAATAATAAAGAATGGAATAATGTAAGGATTCACCATGCGTGCGATAGATCTGCATGCATGTGTTATTCCCAATGTATAATAAATAATGGAACCAGTCCAAAGATAAACGCATGCATACGATATTCCGAAGCGTAATAATAAAGAATGGAATAACAATGTAAATCACCATGCATGCGATAGATCGCACGCATACATTATTCCAATAGAATAATAAAGAACTAAACCAGTCGCACAAAATTCGCACCGGCTGGATAATCCAAATAAATAATAAAGAATGGAATAACAACAAAAATCACCATGCATGCGATAGATCGCATGCATAAAGTTATTCCAATGTAATAATAAATAATGGAACCAGTCAAAGCGTAGTACACAAGCGTGGATATTCCAATGTAATAATAAAGAATGGAATAATGAAAGAATTTTACCATGTATGCGGTTGCAGATAGACAAAGTTATTCCAACATAATAATAAAGAATGGAATAATGTAAGAATTTTACCAAGTATAGGGTAGTCCGCGTATACAGGTTATTCCAACAGAATAATAAAGAATGGAATAACAAAATTTCTCTTCATGAATATAAAAGAAATAATACCCCTTACGAGTACAACAAATAATATCTCTTACCTTTTAAAGAAGAGTATTCCGACTAGTAGGGTGAGGATATGCTCGAAGAAAACTTGTACTACGCTCAATGCTTTCTTAAACTCTAAAGAAATACGTTCAAGATTATAGAAGAAGAATTCTCTCTATAGTTTCTCTCTTTAGAGTTTCAGTGAATTCGTAAGAAATAATGAAGGAATGAGCTTCTATTTATAGAAGAATGGACCCAGATAGTAACTAATTCACTTAACGGTCGATTGATTTACTTTTAATCGGACGATCCATATTTAAAGCAAAAAATTTTAAATAAAATATAATATATTCTATTTATAATCTAATAAAACAAATAACTTTATAAAAGTATTCTGCTTTTATATAAAAAGATTTTACTATGCAAAATACTATGCAGAACCTTATGCAATTCTATGCATAATAAAATATAATATATTCTATTTATAAAATAACTTTATAAAATATTCTGCTTTTATATAAAAAGATTTTACTATGCAAAAATACTATGCGTAACTTATACAACACTATGCATAATAAAATATAATATATTATATTTATAGAAAAACTTTATAAAAGTATTCTATTTTATATAAAAAGAATTTACTATGCAAAATACTATGCATAATAGAATATAATATATTCTATTTATAGAATAACTTTATAAAAGTATTTTATTTTATATAAAAAGCTTTTCTGCTTTTATTACATTAATAATACTAATAAAACAAAACTGAGTGACTTATCTCATAAGCATTAATAATCAATACCGTGTGCTACTATACAACCACGCCAGACATCAGATTTCTTTCACTTCTGAGTAGTAGTTCAACAGTTTTTTACGGTAAAACTTCCGCCGTTATTTTCATAAAAATATTTTGTCATTTTCTCAATCCGATAATAATTACATTGCTGGGGTCCACCAATGATTGTACCGTCGCATTTGGATATTCCCCACAAAAAGAATATTTTATATCAACTTGCTTACTTTGCAAAAAATTTCACATATTACCCTTTAACTTTAAACTTTTATCAATTTAACTATTTACCAAAATAGAAAAATTGAATACTTTTATTTCATAAAATTTGGGGTCTCACACATGTTCTTCGGGACGTAGAGACAAGGTACCCGAACCTGGAAAAGTTTGTCTATGCCTTAATCATTGCTAGCAGAAAGCTCAAGCACTATTTCTACGGTCGGCTAATAGTGGTGTACACGGATCACCCGTTAAAGAAGATTTTGCACGTTTTAGGTATCGCCCATTGGCGCATGGGCGATGGAATTAACACAGTTTGCTATAGAGTATCATCCCCAAATAGCAATCAAAGGGCAGGCATTAGCAGACTTTGTGGTGGAATGCTCTTTCACCGATCCCGACGTGAGCACGGTAATCGAAACCCAACAGGGGTTTGCCTCATGGACTCTATATGTGGACGGATCATCGACTTTGGACGTCAGCGGAGCAGGGGTCCTTCTGACAAGTCCCGAAGGGTTCAAAATCCAACAGGCAATTCGGTTTTAGTTCAAGGCCACAAACAACAAAGCAGAATACGAGGCTATACTAGCTGGGCTCCGATTGGCCCGAAGCCTAGAAGTACAGTGGTTGGTCATCTACAGTGACTCGCAGTTGGTGGTCAAGCAGTTATTAGGGGAGTATGAGGCTCGGGGGGCAAGAATGTCAAAATATCTGGCCACAGTGAAAGATAAGCTCACATACTTCGCATCGCATAGTTGTCAAGGAGTTGATCGGTCGGATAATAGGGTAGCAGAGGCCTTAGCCAGGTTGGCGACCACAAAAATGAGCTCCTTTAACGGATCGGTCTATCTGGAGGTTTTAGAACAGCCAAGTGTATCGAAGACAGACATATTAGCTCTGGACCGACTTGACTATTGGCTCACGCCTTATATCTCCTACTTGGCAGATGGGACTCTCCCATCAGACCGAATTTGAGCAAGACAAGTCAAGCACCGAAGCTCAAATTTCGTCCACATTGACGGGGATCTTTACCGAAGGGCTTTCAGCTCTCCCCTACTCAAATGCTTAACCCCATCGGAAGCAAAGTATACACTTCGGGAAGTACATGAAGGGATCTGTGGGGATCACATGGGAGCCAAGTTACTAGCGCATAAGATCTTGAGGCAGGGGTATTACTGGCCAACTATCTACACTGAGGCCAAGGAATTCGTCTGAAGGTGTCCCAAGTGTCAGCTAAACAGCATTATCCCACATCAGCCTCCAGAAGAGTTGTACTCAGTCTTATCCCAAATTCCCTTTGTTGTATGGGGAATCGACATCCTAGGGCCTCTGCCGAAGGCCAAGGGACAAGTTAGTTTTGTAATCGTGGCTATTGACTATATGACAAAATGGGTCGAAGCCAAACCACTGCAGAAGATCACCGAACAAGAATGCTTGAAATTTTTCAAAGAAGGAGTGGTTTATCATTTTGGTATCCCGATGGCAGTGGTCTCAGATAATGGCAGATAGTTTGTGGGGTCAAAGTTCGAAGGCTTTCTGAAAGAGTTGGGAATCCAGCACCGCAAGACCTCGGTCGTTCACCCTCAATCGAATGGTCAAGTCGAAGTGACCAACCGAACCCTGCTCAACGGGATAAAGCGAAGGTTGGATTAATTAAAGGGTCGGTGGCCGGAAGAGCTACTCAGTGTTTTGTGGGCGTATCGGACTACTCTGAGGACAACAACTGGGGATTCTCCTTTCCGACTGGCATACGGGACCGATTCACTCATACCTATCGAGATCGGGTCCCCCACTCTTCGAGTCAGTTAGTACAAAGAACTATACAACAATAAAGGTTTGAAAACAAATCTGGATCTGCTAGAAGAAGTTCGGGACTCTGCTACATTGAGGTTGGCTATCTATCAGCAAAGAACAGCCCGACACTACAACCAGAAGGTGAAGTTGAGGAGGTTTGAAGTGGGCGATTTGGTCCTCCATGAGTCGGAGGCATCAACCCCCCAGAATACCGGCAAGCTAATGCCTAACTAGGAGGGAACTTATGAGGTGGTAGAGGAGTCGAAGCTAGGTACTTACCGGCTTCGAGCTATGGACGATTCGGAGGTAAAGAATACATGGCATGTTGGAAGACTTAGAAAATCTTACCAGTAATAGCTATGTCACTCTTTTATTTATCCATGTAACCGCTTCAACTTTTAATGAAATAAATGAAAGTTTATTTTTGGAGATGTTTAACTTCATCTATGTTCATATGGCTCTTAATACTCGAACAGATAAACTTCGGGCACTATCCGATCAGAAGGTTTGGAAAGACACCCCTGATCGAGATAAGTCCCGAGTATAACTGACCGAGAATTTAATAAATTCTCAAATTAGACAAGCTTCAGACACTATCCGATCAGAAGGTTCGGAAAGACACCACTGATCGAGATTAGTCACGAGTATAACTGATCGAGGAAACTGTAAACTTTTTTAGATAAACTTCGGGCATGGTCCGATCAGTAGGTTCGAAAAGACACCACTGATCGAGATAAGTCACGAGTATAACTGCCTATAAAAATTTATAAACAAAAACACTATTTCATTCATACTTTGAAATCTTTACAGCACCCGATCGCTTACGATTCGGGCGAGATACAAGCAAAAAAGAAGGAAGATAAAAATTACAAGTCCTAACAAGAACTA
Source organism: Panax ginseng (assembly GCA_020205605.1). Classification (NCBI taxonomy): domain Eukaryota; kingdom Viridiplantae; phylum Streptophyta; class Magnoliopsida; order Apiales; family Araliaceae; genus Panax; species Panax ginseng. The sequence goes on from CM035133.1 coordinate 38,161,810, forward strand.
TTCAGGAGGAGGGTTATCTTCGGCTTAGGCCTCAGATTCTTCATCAGATGAGTCAAGGATGGAAGTATTGAGCCCAAAAGCTATCAGCTTTGCCTTAGCCTTTTCCCGATAAGTTTTGTACCCTTCTCCGAATTGGGCCATGACTTTATCGTTCAAGGCTTCAGACTCTTCATATTCGGCAATCGTCTGCTGCTTGGGCTCGGAAAGCTTCCCCGGAAGGGAGTCAGCTTAGGCAGTTAGGGCGGTGTTTTCACGCATCAAATGCATCATCTTGGCCAAAATCTCAGAATACTTCTCTGTGATGGTGTCAACCGCCTTCTCTCAATCCTTAACCTCCGCGGCCAGATGCTCCTTCTCCTTGATAAGCTTCTTCGCATGACCCTCGAGGCCGACAAACTCTTGCTGAAGCAGCGAATATTGTTCTTTGAGCTCGACGACCTGGCGTTCAACCCGAGTTGCCTTATTATGGGTCTCAGCATGGAGATCCTGTTCCTTCTTTAAGTCCACGTTTAGGCCCCGGACCTCAGCCTCGAGCAATGCCACATCCGACCTCAGCTGAATTTCTTTCTTGGTTGTTCGGGCTAGAGGAGGAATGGCTCAGGAGAGGACAACGTTGGCCTATAACAGATGAAAAGATGGGTCAGCGATGCACAATAAAGAATAGAAACTACCGAAAAAGTTAACCAATTCAAAAGTTACTTGACACTGAGCCCGGATGTAGGCTACCAGGTAGTCTTCGGAAGTGAACCCTTTAAAACGATTGTCATCACCAGGGAGGTTGAAATGATCGAACAGTTGGAAAGGGAACACTTCGAAGGGACTCCTCGGCCAACAAGTGGTCGGCGATCCGTTAGAAGAGCTTGGCTTGGAAGAGGGTGTGGATGCGACGACGGGATCGACCTCGACCACTTGTTGTTTGGGAGGTTGTTGCTCTAGGCCTTCGGCGAGTCGCGGCTTTTTAGATCAAGGTTCGAAAGGAGCCTCCTCGGTCTCCTCCGAATCCTCGATCACAGCGACTTGAGCAGGGGGTGGAGGAGTCGGCTTCGGAGGGATTGAAGAGATGGCCTTGGCGGGGGCTTTTGTCGAAGGCTTAGAAGGCTTCTTGGACTTCTTTAACAAAGTCGTCTTCTCCGCTCTGCTCATCTTTAACACCAATTTTTTGCTAGTCGGGGGGTCAGGACCTGAAGTGGATCCCATCGACAGCTCGGTGATGGGGATGGTTTCTTCTTCAGCCACCTCGTTAGTGATCGGGAGGTGAATCGATTCGATTGTAATTGAAAGGGGGGATAAGGAATCAGCTGCCCCATCGGGCTTGAAAATTTTCACTAAAAAAAAAGTGAATAGGTTAAGGCATAAAATATTAGAAGGCAAAGAAGGAAATTCAAGAGGGGAGATACTTACAGCCATGTTTGTACAACCAGGCTTCATTAGTTAGAGCCCCCAGACTCCATTCGGTCTTGTTCCACTTCTTGTAAAAGGCTTTGAAGGCATCGGCCCGATCCTTAGGGAACTTGGAAACCTTCGCAATGGGATCTTGGGGATGGGCCCAACTGGGCAAGAATTGGAGATCAATTCCTTTCGCGAAGAATCATTGTTCATGCCACCCCTTGTTGCTTGAAGGAGTCTTGATGGGGATAGAACGAGTGGGTCGTTTGTTTAATTGTCGAAGGCCGGGCTCTTTCAACCCGCCAACGGTGAATAAGGCGAAGAAAAAATTGAGGCCATGAGTGATTCCCATCTCCTGGCATATGGCTATGAAGGAGACTAGGTGGATGTATGAGTTCGGCACGAGCTGTGCGAATCCAACTCCCACGAAGCACAGGAAGGAAGAGATAAATTCATGCAAGGGGAACCAAACCCCGTACTTCAGAACGTACAGAGGGACGACCACCCATTCGCCCTCGGGCCTCCAGAACATCTTCTCGTCGGGCTTCGGGATCCGGAGCTTGTATTCTTTGGGGATGTTAAAGAGGGTTCGGATATCAGAGATTTGAGAGGGTGTGATGGTAGAGGGGGTGTGGAGATGGGAAAACTCTTCGCTGGAGCGATAAGCGTTTTGGATCCTAGCCTCGGCGCTTATCGGAGTAAGCAGGACCGAGGAGGGAGTGGTGTTGGAAGGGACCACCGGTAGTTCAACTGGAACTAGGTCGCCGGAGGTGACGAAGGGGGGAACTGATTCAGTGGCAGGAGGAGGAATGCAAGAATTGGCCATTTATGGTAAATAAAGTAGGAATGTGGAGTTTGAAAAGCATAAAAGAATGAAAGGAGGTTGGAAATACGAAGATTTTGACCGAAAAAGTGTGAAATAGAGGAAGTTAGAATGGACTGAAAGCTCGTCGAAAATCGTCTTGCCGGAAAAGATTAGCAGAGAATTTTAAAAATGAGAAGATTCAGGAAAAGTGATATTGATGGGGGTTGTGGGGGTTTTATAGGCACAGTCGCACGATACCCAAGGGCGGCTATTAAATGCCCCGAGTGGGGCCAGACATGGGAAGGCGTGCAATATTTTAAGAAACGAGGACAGACCATTTGACTTCCCCAGACAACTCATCATTAGCTGTTGTGACCTTTAGGATACCTGACCTTTCAAGTCTCCAATTATAAGTACATTATAATCAGAGACTGGGGGGGCAATGTTCGGTAGCATTTTACCGACCTTCATTTGGGCCGAAGGCTTGAGACTAGAAGGGGATGTTAAGTCCAATGGGCCGAGGACCTAAAGGGTGTTGAAGGGGTTTGGGCATCCCGAGTCCTCTGGGTCAGGGTCTCAATTAAAACATGGCTTTCGGGTTTGGGTATCCGAGCCCTTTGGGCCGAAACCCTGTTCTGGAAGTAGGCATTCGGGGTCGGGCCTTCGAGTCCTCTTGGCCGAAGCCCGAACCAAGTAAAAGGCTCGGTTGGATTGGGCCTGTGCAGTGGGCTGTCCTGCGTGCAGAGTCTAAAGTCCAAGTCGTATTTGAATAAGGTAACTCCAGAGGTAGTGTTGGAGTTGGATTCTACTTCTATATTTTAAGGAGATTATGTTAGACCCAAATATTGGTAACTTACCATATTTAGGAGTCCTAATCCGACTCAGAGAAGGATGCTAAGGTGGTGAGAGTACTATAAATACAAGGCTTAGGTTACAATTAACAGGTAATACCTACTTTTGAGCACTAAACACTTAGCCTCCATTGTTAAACCTTGTAACGGCATGTACTTATTCTCACACCGGAGCTATCCCCCGGTGGCACAAGTCATCAAGCTTCTGTGTGATCTGTTATTGTGCAGGTTCTAGCACATGGATTCTGTGATTGGACGCGCCAGCAAAACTTGGCATTAACAGTCACCTAATTGCGCTCCAATAGGGAGAAATCCTTATTGGAAAGCCCCCTCTTTCCTGAGAACGACCTGGTCGATTAATAGTGTGAATAATAATAATGATGATGAGTTTTGTTTTATTAGTATTATTAATGTAATAAAACAGAAAATCTTTTTATATAAAATAGAATACTTTTATAAAGTTATTCATTTTATTAGATTATAAATAGAATATATTATATTTTATTATGCATAGTATTGCATAGTGCTCGCATAGTGTTTTGTATATAGTAAAATCTTTTATATAAAACATAATACTTTTATAAAGTTATTCGTTTTATTAGATTATAAATAGAATATATTATATTTTATTTAAAAGATTTTGTTTTAAATCTGACCGTCTGCTTAAAAAGTAAATCAAGCTAGGCCGCTTCATGAATTAATTACTATGCAGTCCGTTCTTCTATAAATAGAAGCTCATTCCTTCATTATTTCTTACGAATTCACTGAAACTCTAGAGAGAGAAACTATAGAGAGAAAGAAGAAAAGTGTTCTGCTACTTCACTACTCCTATATCCAGTACTCTTCTTTCTAAGGTAAGGGGTATTATTTCTTTTATATTCATGAAGAGAACTTCTGTTATTCCATTCTTTATTATTCTGTTGGAATAACCGGTATACGCGAACTACCTTATACTTGGTGAAATTCTTCTGTTATTCCATTCTTTATTATTATGTTGGAATAACCTGTCTATGCGAAGTACCGCATACATGGTGAAATTCTTCTGTTATTCAATTCTTTATTATTCTGTTGGAACATCATGTCTGTGCTTTACGCATGACCTGGTTCGGTTATTTATTATTCTGTTAGAACATCCTGACTGTGCTTTACGCATGACCTGGTTTCGTTATTTATTATTCTGTTGGAACATCTTGTCTGTGCGTTTACGCATGACCTGGTTCCGTTGTTTATTATTTTGTTGGAATATCCTGTCTGTGCGTTTACGCATGACCGTTCCATTATTTATTATTACGCTGGAATAACTCGTCTGCAAGGGATCTATCGTATGCCGGTGATTTCTTTTGTTATTCCATTCTTTATTATACTCGGTTGGTTAAAGCTTTGACTTCTATACTCCATGAAATTAGTGGAATATCCTTGATATTTGCGCTTCATCCAGTATCTTTTCATGGAAATATTCTTCTGAGCATTCTTGAATTTTACTCTACAAAGAAGTATCATGTTGACAATTTGGACGTTATTAGTTCCTGGATAAATTAATTCTTGAACTTGTTTTATTGCATTCTTATATCATTGTCATCATCCTCATGTTTATATTATGTTGAAAGTCATCTGTGACCTGTAGTGCATAGATGGACTTGGTATGATTATAACCAGGGATTAATCGGTATAATCATGACCGTAATGTTACAAATGATGTGGTAAAAGTCCTCATTGGCCGGTAGTGCATTGATGGACAGTTGTTGGCATGATCATGATTATTAATGAATACATGAATGTCCTTGGCGCGTAGTGTATGGATAATTTGTGGTCGTGATACTAAAGAATATCCTTGGCCGTAGTGCAGGGGTGATTTGATGATGTGGATTATTTATTAAGCTGAGTCTCAGCGATAAAAGTGATGAAAAACCTTTTAAATCATAAAAGATAGTAGATTTTATTCTCTACTTGACTCTTTTAATGGATTGCTTGTTCCGCTATAGTTAAACTTGATGTTTGTTATATTGTATCAGTTTAACACTGTTAAAGGCTAAAGATAATTTATTTTGCATTATCTTAGTCATAATATTTCTTACTGGGCTAGTTGAGCTCACCCTTTTCTTTCATTGTTCTCTTCAGGAAATGAGAACGTAGCTGGGACTAGTCGGGGAACAGAGTGATGGTCCTAGATGGTGAATTAGTAGTCCTCACTATTCTGTGAAATAGTGTAATAATAAATGTAATGAGGACTCCATTGAGTGTGAATATTGTCTAGATGACAATATTCTTATTAAAAATCTCATCTATGTTTTGTCGTATTTTTACACGACTATTGTATAATTAGTTTGTATTTGTATCCTGTACCATGTATTTGGCAACTCAGAATAGGTGATGTATACCTATTTTGGGGGCGTCACATATAATATAATGTGTGTGTGAATGGAAAGTGGTGGAAAATGAGTGAAAGTGATAGGTAGAAGAAATGTGGTGGTGGGAAGAAAAAAGAAGAGAAAGTGTGTGTGTGTGTGTGTGTGTGTGTGTGTGTGTGTGTTTGTTTGTTTGTTTGTAATATTAATGTGGTGGATGGTGGAGGATACTCGGAAGAAAAAAAAGGAAGTATGTGTGTATGTGTGATGGAATGAAAAGGGGGTGAGGGGAGATTCCTTGGGGGAAAGGGAAATGTGTGTGTGTAGAATAATATGTGTGTACGATTTGTGTGGTAGAGTGTGTGGGAGGGAAAGGAGTATATATATCCTTACCGTAAAGGTAAGGAAATATTACTTATATATATTATATTAGTTTTGTTTTTTTATGAAAAATAGAATATATTATATTTTATTATGTATAGTGTTTGCATAGTGCCTATGTAAGACCCCGAATTTTATGAAATAAAAGTATTCAATTTTCTTATAATTATTATTTTATTTCGTAAATGGTTAAATTGATAAAAGGTTAAAGTTAAGGGTGATATGTGAAAATATTTTCAAAGTATGCAAGTTGTTATATAATATTCATTTGGTCGGGGAATATTCTTTTTATCGGGAAATATCTGTACGACGGCACAATCATTGGTGGACCCCACAACGGAAGTATTGTCTTAGTAAGAAAACGACAGAATTATCATTTTATAAAAATAATGGCGAAAGTGTTACCGTTAAAACTGTTGAACTACACGGTAGTAAAAGTACAGTAATACGTGTGGTTGCATAGTAGCACACAGTATTGATTATTGATGCTTACGTAAGAAGTCACTTAGTTATACTCAATTATTGCTACAATAATTGCTGCATCATATCTCTCATATTATTGATTCAATTGTTGTCATAGTATCATCTGCATAATATGATATATTATTTAATCAATAATTGAGACGACAAAGTTATTCATATTATTATTTGCAATATTGACAATGTCTAGAAGTTCTGTTAAGGAGAGGTTTGGTCACCTAATTGCGCGCCAATAAGGAGAAATTCTTATCGGAAAGCCCCTTCTTTCCTGGGAACGACTTGGTTGTTAAATATTGTGAGTTATAATATTAATGATGAATAAGTTCGTGTTGATTAAAGATGAAATTGATACTTCCATTGTGTTGGGATTATTAGTGTTAGTGGAAATCGACATTTATTTCGATAATATTTGATGTCTGGAGGTTATATTGACCAATCGGGTAATTCACCGGATAAATGAGCAATTAATTGCTATTAATTCACATGCTAATAACTATGTGTTCACATGTGTGTACTATTGATTCATATGATTTACTATTATGGGAGTTGGTGTAAGATTAATAATACTTGCATGACAAAATTAAAAATGAAGGTATAAATGAAGGTACTATACTATAATTAATTTTTTCACATATTTAGAACTATTGAGTCACATGATTTACTATTAATTCACATGATTTACTATTAGGGGAGGTGGTGCAAGTTTGATAATACTTGCAAGACTAAATTAAAAATGAAGAAAAAGAGAAAGGTATTATATTGTAATATTTCGAGCCCCAAAATGTGCAATTATTGAAACTATATTTTCCTATAAATAGAAGTTCATTCTTCCTTCATTTCTCACCAATTCACTAAGTCTCACAAGAGCAATTCTTATAGCGAGAAATTATAGAGAGAAAGATGAAGAGAAATATGCTACCTCACTATTCCAGTATCCAGTCTTCTTCTGAGGTAAGGAGTATTATTTCTTTCGTATTCATGAAATGAGTTATTTTCTTTCAATACTTGTAACGGTTGTTATTCCATTCTTTATTATTCTGTTGGAATAACCTATCTACGCGGACTACCGCATGCATGGTGAATTCTTTTGTTATTCCATTCTTTATTATTACATTGGAATAACTTTGTCTACTGCATGAGACTACTGGCATGCATGGTGAATTCTTCTGTTATTCCATTCTTTATTATTATGTTAGAATAACCTGTCTATGCGGACTACCACATGCATAGTGAATTCTTCTGTTATTCCATTCTTTATTATTTTGTTGGAATAACCTGTCTACGCGGACTACCGCATGCATGGTGAATTCTTCTGTTCTCCATTCTTTATTATTCTGTTGGAATAACCTGTCTACGTGGACTACTACATGCATGGTGAATGACCCTTCGTATTCATTTGTGGAAATGATCTGTCTACGTCGATTATTGCATAACGGGTGAAAATCCATTTACAATTTTGTATATTCTATTATACTCGTATGAGATATCATTTGTTTTGTACTCGTCATGGAATATCATTTTCTTTGGTATTTTTCTTTTACGAGTTACTATTCACCCGCTTACTATTCACTCTAGTATTATTCACTTGGGTATTTGGGACACTTTTTATGCCAGAGTACTATTCACGAGTTACTATTCACGGGTTACTATTCACCCGATTACTATTCACTCTAGTATTATTCACTCGGGTATTTGAGATACTTTTCATGCCGGGGTACTATTTATGAGATACTATTCCCGAAGTACTATTCACAGGGTACTATTCATGAGGTACTATTCACTTGAAAAATATATTTCTTTTCTATCCAAATTATTTTTGGTACATGAATATTATTCTTGAATTTTACTCCACAAAGCAGTATCATGTTGATAATTTGGATATTTTTAAACTCTAGATAAATTTAAAGTCTTTAATATTTATTCTTGATTTCGTTTGATTAATGCTTATATCATTGTCATCGTCCTCATGCTTATATTGTGATGAAAGTCATCTTTGGCTTACGTGCATAGATGGACTGTTGATTATTAGTTTTACAGTTGTATATCTTTGGCTTACGTGTAAAGATGGACTGTTGATTATTGATTGTACAATTGTACATCTTTGGCTTACGTGCAATGATGGACTGTTGATTATTGGTTTTACAGTTGTATATCTTTGGCTTACGTGCAAAGACGAACTGTTGATTGATAGCTTTGGACCGTAGTGCAAAGATGGACAGGCGTATAACATGATCATGACTACTGGTGATAATAACGAATATCCTTGGCCCGTAATGCATGGATAATTAGATGATGTGATTGGCAGGATTATGACCATTAGTTAACAGTTGAATGTCTTTGGCCGTAGGTCACTGACAGACAATTGATTGGTATGATCATGACCATTGGATTTATAGTTGAATATCTTTGGCCCATAGTGCAAAGGTAGACAACTGATTGGTATGATCATTGTTATTACATTTGAATATCTTTAGCCTTTGGGGTAAGGATATTGAGTAAACGTTCTATTAAACCTTTGTGGCAAGGAGAAACTGTTGATTTACATGATTATAAATATGAATTGTGGATTTAACTATAATCTTTGGTGGTTTAGGTGAAGACAGGTGATGATAGTTCTTTTTGTCTTGGGTATAACAAAGAACTATTGTTGAGTATTACAGGAATGAAATGTTAACGATGGAATTTTAATCTAGAAGAGATAGTAGACATTATGTTCTACTTGACTCTTCTAATGGATTGCTTATTCCGTTGCAGTTAAACTTCATATTTATTGTATTTTATCAATTTATCACTGTTGAAGGCTAAGAATAATTTATTCTGCATTATCTTAGTCATAATATTTCTTAATGGGCAAGTTGAGCTCACCCTTTTCTTTCACTATTCTCTTCAGGAAATGAGAATATAGCTGGGACTGGTCGGGAAACGGATTGACGGTCCAGATGGTTGTTTTAGTAGTCCTCACTATTCTATGAAATAGTGTGATAATAATTATAATGAGGACTCCTTTGAGAGTAGATATTGTCTAGAAGGAAATATTCTTGTTTAAACTCTCAGCTATATTTTGTCGTATATTACCTGATAGTTGTATAATCAAGTTTGTATTTGATTTATGTACCATGTATTTGGCGACTCAGAATGGGTGATGTATACCTGTTTTGGGGGCGTCACAAATTGATATCAAAGCTTAGGATATGATCCTGGTTGAGATGTGAGATAAGAACTAGGAGGGGAGAGACGGGGAATTCCTTCGCTAGTATGACCTACCTAAGTTTATTTGGTATTTAATTGGTCGGTCAGAGTATAGGGATAATATGTGATATGTCAATTAACCCTTGTTTTGTGGTAGTATTTAAAAATGGCATTCGAAAATGTTGAGATCAACAATGAAGCACATGAGACCGTTGAGTCACCAACGATCAATACCCAGGATAATGTGCAACAGGAAGATAATAATCCTCAGGTAAATAATAACACCGATGAAATGATGTATGATGGGATGTTCAGAGGTTTTATGCAATTCATGCAACATCAGACGAGAGAGACTCCTATTCAAAATTTAGGTGGAAACACTGGCAACCCACGGCTGGTCACTTCTAAGCAGTTCAAGGAGCTGGGATCGCCGGAGTTTTTGGGAAAGCCAGAACCACTTAAGGCAGAGACGGGGATAAAATAGATTACCAAGATATTTGATGTCTTGGAATGCTCAGAGGAGCAAAAGGTTCCCTTCGCCACCTTTATGTTACGTGAAGAGGCAGATTATTGGTGGGAATCTGTAAAGCGTACCCAGCCTGACGCACTCAAGATGTCTTAGGAGAAGTTTCAAGAGTTGTTCAACAACAAGTACTTTCCCGAAAGTATTTGTCACATGAATGAGGTGGAATTAATCAAGTTGGAGCAAAACAATATGACCGTGTCGTAATACGAGGCTAAATTTGCAGAGTTATACCGGTTTTCATCCCATTTGGTCGATAATGAGGAGCGAATGACACGAATGTTTCTAAGAGGTTTGAAACCCGATATACGTCAATACCTCATTTCTCACAAAATTTGTTTATATTCAGATGTTGTGAATAGGGCTCAGTTATTGGAGCGCGATAATGAGTCAGCACAACCAAAAGGCAACGACCAACAACACGATAATAATCGTACCGGTGGCAACGGCCATCGAAATAATGATAACCATCGTGGGGGAAATTATCATGCCAAGAATTGTAACCACTTCGGCGGTAATCATGGCCAAGATAATAGGAGTGAAAATTTCAAGAAGAGAAGGTTCAACAACGATGGAAAGACAGCAGCACCAACACCCGTTTTCAAGGAAGGAGAACGACCACCAATTGTATGCTTCAAATGCGGAGGGGAGGGACATATCAGTCCAAACTGTGTGATGCAGTCCAAAACATGTTACAATTATGGAAAAGAAGGTCACCTAGCCCGATTTTGTCGTGCACCAAAGTCAAGTCCAGCTGGGATGGTAGCACCAAAGGCAGATATAGACAAAACAAATTCGGTGGTTTCAGGAAGAACATTTTTTGTGACTTCTGAAAAAGCGAGTAACCCAAACGAGGTTAGCACGGGTTAGTTAATTATAAATTCTTGCGAAGTCTATACCTTATTAGATACCGGTTCTACCCATTCTTTTATATCTCTTGCTTGCGCTCAACGTTTAAATTTAACTCTAGAGAAGTTAGACTTTAACTTATCGGTTGAAACTCCGTTAGTAGAAACCTTCATTTCATGTGTTATCCAAGTCTTGGATGAGAGTCACAGTTTTTAAATGATATTTCTATCGTTAATAAATTTCCTGACGTATTCTTGAAGAACTTCCTGGCCTACCCCTAAAGCGTGAAATCAAATTTTGTATTGACCCCAGTACAAAACCCATTTCTAAAACCCTCAAATATTTCTTTACCTAAAATGATCGTATAATGTGCCAAAGATGTTGGCTCGAGCTGTTGAAGATTACGACTATACCATTCAATATCATTGTGGAAGAGCAAACGTGGTAGCTAACGCGTTGAGTAGAAGATCGTATGCATTCACAACTGCGATGTTGTTAACACAAAAACCCATTTCGTATAACTTACAAATGATGAAGATAGAGTTAAAGAATCTAGAGACCCACGTGGTGATATCAAATATATGAGTAGAATCGACTTTAATCGATAAAGTTAAAAGTCGTTCAAGCTACAGACCCAGAGCTGATGAATACGAAGAAGAAGGTTCAAGAAGGCGTTATTCTAGAAGTAAGACTCGATGAAGAGAGGAAATCTCAACCCTTGATTTAATTGGCCCATTTGAAATCCTCGATCGAGTAGGAACTGTGGCCTATAAACTCGCCTTACCGCTAAGTATGTCGCGTTTTAATAACATTTTTCACGCATCGATGTTACGTAAATATGTGGACGACCTGAACCATATTATTAAATTAGAACTAGACGAGATAGCAGAAGATTTAACGTATGAGGAGATACGTGTTAAAATCTTGGATAAGAAGGATTATATTCAACACTCAAAGGTTATACCTCAAGAGTTAGAATCTGAAACAAAGTCAAGGTATCCTCACCTCTTCGGCATACTAGGTATGTACGTAAATTTTGAGGGAAAAATTTCATAAGGAGGGGAGATTGTAAGACCCCGAATTTTATGAAATGAAAGTATTCAATTTTTTTATAATTATTATTTTATTTCGTAAATGGTTAAATTGATAAAAGGTTAAAGTTAAGGGTGATATATGAAAATTTTTGTAAAGTATGCAAGTTGTTATATAATATTCATTTGGTCGGGGAATATTCTTTTTATCGGGGAATATCTGTACGACGACACAATCATTGGTGGACCCCATGATGGAAGTATTATTAAGTAGTAAGAAAAAAACGCAAATTATCATTTTATAAAAATAACGGTGAAAGTGTTACCGTTAAAACTATTGAACTACCCAATAGTAAAAAATACGATGTCTGGCGTGGTTGCATAGTAGCTACACTTGGGATATTGATTATTGATGCTTACATAAGAAGTCACTCAGTTATACTCAATTATTACTATAGTAATTACTGCATCATATCTCTCATATTATTGATTCAGTTGTTGTCACAGTATCATCTGTATAATATGTTATATTATTAAATCAATAATTGAGACGACAAAGTTATTCATATTATTATTTGCAATATTGACAACGTCTAAAAGTTCTGTCAAGGAGAGGTTTGGTGACCTAATTGCGCGCCAATAAGGAGAAATTCTTATCGGAAAGCCCCCTCTTTCCTAGGAACGGCCTGGTTGTTAAATATTGTGAGTTATAATATTAATGATGAATAAGTTTGTGTTGATTAAAGATGAAATTGATAGTTCCATTGTGTTGGGATTATTAGTGTTAGTGGAAATTGACATTTATTTTGATAATAATTGATGTCTGGAGGTTATATTGACTAATCGGGTAATTTACTAGATAAATGAGCAATTAATTGCTATTAATTCACATGCTTATAACTATGTGTTCACATGTGTGTACTATTGATTCACATGATTTACTATTAGGGGAGTTGGTGCAAGATTGATAATACTTGCATGACTAAATTAAAAATGAAGGTATAGATGAAGGTACTATACTATAATTAATTTTTTTTACATGTTTAGAACTATTGAGTCACATAATTTACTATTAATTCACATGATTTACTATTAGGGGAGGTGGTGCAAGTTTGATAATACTTGCGGGACTAAATTAAAATGAAGAAAAAGGGAGGTATTATCTTTGTAATATTTGAGCCCCAAAATGTGCAATTATTGAAACTATATTTTCCTATAAATAGAAGCTCATTCTTCCTTCATTTCTCACCAATTCACTAAGTCTCACATGAGCAATTATTATAGAGAGAAATTATAGAGAGAAAAAAGAAGAGAAGTCTGCTACCTCACTATTCCAGTATCCAGTCTTCTTCTGAGGTAAGGGGTATTATTTCATTCGTATTCATGAAGAGAGTTATTTTCTTTCAATACTCGTAAGGGTTGTTATTCCATTCTTTATTATTCTATTGGAATAACCTGTCTACGCGGACTACTGCATGCATGGTGAATTCTTTTGTTATTATATTCTTTATTATTCTGTTGGAATAAGCTGTCTACGTGGACTACCGCATGTATGGTGAATTATTCTGTTATTCCATTCTTTATTATTCTGTTGGAATAACCTGTCTATATGGACTACCGTATACATGGTGAATTCTTCTATTATTTTATTCTTTATTATTTTTATTGGAATAACCTGTCTACGCGGACTACCGCATGCATGGTGAATTCTTCTATTATTCCATTATTTATTATTCTGTTGGAATAACTTGTTTACGTGGACTACTGCATGCATGGTGAATGACCCTTCGTATTCATTTGTGGAAATGATTTGTCTACGTAGATTACCGCATGGTGGGTGAAAATCCATTTGCAATTTCGTATATTCTATTATACTCGTATGAGATATCATTTGTTTTGTACTCGTCATGGAATACCATTTTCTTTGGTATTTTTCTTTTACGAATTACTATTCAGGGGTTACTATTCACCCGGTTACTATTCACTTTAGTATTATTCACTCGGGTATTCGGGGCACTTTTCGTGTTGGAGTACTATTCACGGGTTACTATTCACCTAGTTACTATTCACTCTAGTATTATTCACTGGGGTATTTGTGACACTTTTCATGCTTGTAGCGCCCCCAAATCCAGGTATCTTCCAACCCGACAGATGGTGCTATACTGTACAAACATTTATACATTCATTCAATTGAAAAGTCTCAAAGAACGAACATAACTTCTACATATTCAAAGTAATATTTAGATTTCCTAGGTTCTATACCCATTACAAAGGTTCTTTGTCATAATATTCATTACATTACAACAATAGACCTATACTATTACAAGACAGCTTAATAATATGCCTTAGCTTTTCCTTTATCCTTATTCGATCCTTCGGGACGTTCAGTCTTAGCTGCATTCATATGGTTCAAGCAAGAGTGAGCATAACTAGCTCAGCAAGTATAACAATTTCAATAACAACATGCTTGACACATAAGAATCGTATATCTTCAATAACTGAATAATAGTTATGAAGTACTATTGATGATTCAAAATAGCACTTCATCTTTCTTTCAAAATGTTTCACAACGAATAATATTCAGCAAAACATACACTCCGGTCAAAGACCTCGAGTATTCATTCTTTCTTTGAAAAGGACAACCCGGAACTAAGTTTGTAAGCCCGATATTACTTACGAGCACTTCTAGGTGATCAGCCTATTGTACTCTATGTTGATCAACACTACATCCATTAAACGTATGTACGTTTAATCATTTGGCAACCTCACGTGTCGGTCGTTTTACCGACAAAACATTTGTTTAACATTCCAGTCTTCTTTTGAAAACCATATCAAGTAGTTGACAAAAGATAACAACATTTTATAACAGATGAATAGATTATCAATAATCCACTCAATATATATCAAGTCTAGCCAAAGGAATTGGCTTTAACTTCAACATACGTCAATTCATGCGTAAGGATACATGAACTTCAAAAACTTGTTCAGATTGAACTGAGACAAGAGTTAGAATACTTGCCTTTAGCATCTGTTACTGTATATTTACTTTATGTTTGAGTCTTTAAAGTCTCTACAACACATGATCACATAATGCCTTATATTAGGTCACATAAAATCAAGTATGTATCTGACTATATCTTACCCTTCATCTCAATCTAATTGTGTATTAGATTCATTTTCTATTCATTCCAGTTTATTATTATACTTACATTCATATTTGACTAGGTTATCTCAACCTTTACTCAACATCCTTAAGGTTTAACAAAGTTTAAACAATGTTACTTTACATTCCTTAAAGTATGTTTACTTTTAAAATTAATTACCATTCCTTCTCTGTACTTATAATCATTTATCACTATCCATGTCTGAGATCGGCCTGCTGGCCTTGACTTTTTATAACTATATCTCACATCATGGCATGAGTTAGCGAAGTGGAGAGGTCCCTGACTTAGCGGCTGCATGCGAGTCCTTACTTAATGGTATGCACTGCTTTCACTTTCCAAGATATGTCATGGTCACATACATGGCATTGCTTACCCACAAAATGTACTATAGTTCACGCTATAGCGCGAGTTTCTAGTGTGCTCGACATCATATTACGGTATTGTTGGCTTTCCTCAAAATAACCTAGGGTTGAGGCCAGCATTTCTACCAACTCATGCACTGAAAATTTTTTAAGCTTAAAATTTTTGTGAACTTCCCGGACGCATAACTTCTTCGTTATAAGTCCGAATTGGCTCGTTCAAAAGCCTACGATTCAAAAATTACGTAATCTACGCGTTCATGCAAAAATTTTATCTATTTAACTTCGTTTGCTAAAAATTCACCTATTGGTTCATTTTTAACGTAAATGATAAACGTTCGTGAATGTTCAATGCTCGTTTCTTCGTTCTAAGTCAGAATGCGATCATTTTCAAGTCCACAACTCTTAAATGATGAACATGACTTGTCTCCATTAGAAAATAACATTTCCAAGCTCAAACTCAAAATTTGACTTCTAATCCGAGAATTTCACGAATTCGACGATTATCGTCTAATCGAGCGATTTCCAGCAAATCTTCATTACTATGATTTGTTCAACATTACAAATGAATTCTATTCATTATGTGAACATCTCAACATACATATTACAACCACTTGTATTCATAGTTGGATTTTGACTTATTTCTTTCATAAGCTTATAACTTGATAAATTATAAACTACTTATGAACTCATCATTTATGACTTATGATAATTAAAGTTTCTTAATCATCATACCTATATGTTCTCAACATATAGCTTTACTTATGTAGACTTCATACATATAATCATACAAGTTCTTTTACTTCCATATTACTTCTATTAATAAACTCATTACAAGTTCATAATACTTTCACATAAGTTTATAACATATGCTAGCTTAAATGACTTATTGCCAACTTATATGGCTTAAGTTCATTACTTACACATACTTCTTACTTTTTATCATTCATGTTCCTTAATCCAAACTTTTCTTATCAACCTATCATGATAGAGACAGAAGATAATTGGAGAAGGGATCTTACTTTTGAAGTTCTTGGTAGAAAGTCTTCTTCTTCTTCTCTCAAATGAAAGTGACGTATTTGCAACTTAATCTCTCTAACACTTAAGCACTTTATATGAGTTGGATTGTTTGAACAAGTGCTAAATGACTTTCCAACCTTCTCTATTTATAGAATTCCCAAGGTTAGGGCAATTTAGTCAATTCAATTATCCCACCTCCTTTTGCACCTCTATTTATAGGCACAAAACCTATCCTTTGCTTGGTCATTACTCTTTTAACTTGGTCATTACATAACTTGGTCACCACTTATCTTGGTCATTACACATTACTCTTGATTACCAAGTTGAACCATATTTAACATGGGTTGCCCCATGGGTTTGTCAACTCATGGATTCTAGCTTGGGCTTACCTTAAATCAACCTTTGGGCTTTGTATTAACAAACACTAATTGATTCATTAATCCATAGTTGGGCCACACCCTTAATCCATTTGAGCTTGTACCAATTATAATCAATCTTCCAAGTCCCTTTTTATTACTCAATACATATACTTATAGTTTATGTATCATTCTCATATTATTATTCGTATACAACTTCATTATATACGTTATTCCTTCCTTCATACAAACTCGTATAATACTTTGTATTATACTCATTTTAATTCCCTTGTACAATACATAAGTATCATACCCTTATTACTTTCCTCATTCCTACTTCGCTTTACTTAACGTTTATAACTTAAGTCCACAAGCGAAATATTACGTTTTCCATAACTAGATTATTATTACATAATCCGTCTTACCTTAATATTCTATCATTACGTATTTCTCGGAAATTCAAAAATAAATCCCGAGCAAACATCGATGAATAGTGTTTTTCAGAAAATTTCTCGAAAACTTTTATTTTCGTCTTGGAAATTCAAACACTTTAATTCCTTTAGGTGAAGACAGGTGATGATAGTTCTTTTTATCTTGGGTATAACAAAGAACTGTTGTTGAGTATTACAGGAATAAAATACTAACGATGGACTTTTAATCTAGAAGAGATAGTATACAAGAGATACTATAATCTTTGTTAACTATTTATAGTCTAATAAAACGAATAACTTTATAAAAGTATTCTATTTTATATAAAAAGCTTTTCTATTTTATTACATCAATAATACTAATAAAACAAAACTGAGTGATTCCTCACGTAGGCATCAATAATCAATACCGTGTGCTACTATGCAACCACGCGTATTATTGTACTTTTACTACCGAGTATTTTATGACAACTTGCTTACTTTGAAAAAATTTCACATATCACCCTTAACTTTAAACTTTTATCAATTTAACTATTTACCAAAATAGAAAAATTGAATACTTTTATTTCATAAAATTCGGGGTCTCACAAATATGGAGAAATCCTTATCGAAAAGCCCACTCTTTCCTGGGAATGATCTGGTTGTTAATATTACAAGTTATGATATTAATGATGAATAAATATGTTTTATGAAGCAAAGTGAATCGAGATAAATAGAGGGGTTTTTATTGAAGTATTTGTTATAAATTTGGATTATTACATGGACCCCACTTACTCATTTTTTAAAATTGTCGGTAGAAAGTTATCTCAGTTTTGTTTTATTATTTATATATATATATAGGGGTTCCATCCACAGCAACCTATTCTTTGTGGAGCAACTCTTTTTGGCTTGTTAAAATTTTGACCGAGCAAAAAAAAAAATCAATGAGGCCAAAAAGAGGTTGATCCACAACAACTGCATTTCTGGATGATAACCCCCATATATATATATATATATATATATATATATATATATATATATATATATATATATTATATAAGTTTTGTTTTTTATATAAAATAGAATATATTATATTTTATTGTTGCATAGTATTGCATAATGCAGCATAGTAAAATCAATTTTTTTTTAAAGTTTCAGTCGAACGCACGTGAATCCTTTACTGTTCACCCGTGATTTTCTAAATTCAAATAGTACCCTGTCATTCTCCTATAAATAGGATGCTTAGTTTAGAAATAAAAATCACACCAGAATCAGAGAATTCTTCTTCTATAATATTGAATGTATTTCTTTTGAGTTTAAGGAAGCTTTGAGTGTAGAAAACAGTATAAGTTTTCTTCAATAATATCCCCGCCGTACCAGTCAGAAATACTCTCATTTTAAGGTAAGGAATATTATTTTTGTTCAATATTCGTAAGAAATAATATTTTCTTCCATACTCTGTAGTATGTAAGTAATATTATTTCGTTTAATATTCCTAATTCTACACTTATTTTGATAAGTATTGCTTCTATACTCCTTGAAATTAGTTGAATATCCTTGAAATTTGTGCTTCATCTAATATCGTTTCACAAGGATATTTTTCTGAACATTCTTGTTAAATTTTAATCTTTTCATATCGGGGTACTATTCACCCGGGGTACTATTCATGACAAAAATTGATTTCTTTTCTGTCCAAATTATTCTTGAATTTCACTCCACAAAGCAATTATCATGTTGATAATTTGGACATTCTTGAACTCTGGATAAATTGAATTATAAATCTTTAAAATTTATCCTTTGCTTTCACTTAATTGAATTCTTATATCATTTTCATCATCCTCATGCTTATATTGTGATGAAAGTCATCTTTGGCCCGTAGTGCATAGATGGACTGTTGATTGATATGATTATGATCAGGAATTATGTATCGGTATAATCATGACATGTAATATTATAAATGATGTGGTAAAAGTCATCATTGGCCCGTAGTGCATTGATGGACAGTTGTTGGCATGATCATGATCATTGGTGATAATAACGAATATCTTTGGCCCGTAGTGCATGGATAATTCAGTGATGTGGATTATTTATTAAGATATGTTACAGTGATGAAATATTGATGATGAACTTTTAAATCATAGAAGATAGTAGATATCATGCTCTACTTGACTCTTATAATGGATTGTTTGTTCCGCTGTAATTAAACTTGTTGTCTATTGTATTCTGTCAGTTTAACACTGTTGAAGGCTAACGATAATTTATTCTGCATTATCTTAGTCATAATATTCTTTACTAGGCTAGTTGAGCTCACCCTTTTCTTTCATTGTTCTCTTCAGAAAATGAGAATATAGTTGGGACTAGTCGGGGAATGGAGTGACCGTCCAAATGGTTGCTATAGTAGTCCTCACTATTCTGTGAAATAGTGTGATAATAATTCTAATGAGGACTCCATTTGAGTTTGGATATTGTCTACGAGACAATATTCGTGTTTAAACTCTCAGCTTATGTTTTGTCGTATTTTACACAACAGTTGTATAATTAAGTTTGTATTTGAATTTTGTACCATATTTTTGGTGACTCAGAATGGGTTATGTATACCTATTTTGGGGGCGTCACGTGTGTAAAACCATAAATAACCAAAAGTTTTTTTAACGTTTTTATTCCTGTAATGATCCCAAAATTCATACAATTTAATTCTCAACTTTGGTCGTTAATAACGCGTCTACCTTCTGATTTTACATCATTATTCGATGTTAAACTTTATAAAATGCGGAATAATTTAAACTTTTATGTCTTTTTACTTTAATTCCCTGAATCAAAACCTTTATCATCTACATGTTTTTGAATCAATCTTATTTTATGATTCACTTTATCATTGTTATTATATAAAATTTTACATTTCAATCTGATAACCTTTACATATCAGATAACTCTAACTTTAGCTTTACAACTCAACATAAAACTATACATCATAAAACATTTAATACATCTCATGAATTTTAATCATGGTATAAAGAAATAACAACTTTAGCTAAAATATTAATCTTCATGTATTATTTCTGATCCACGTCATTCAAGTAGCACATAGTGTTACCTTCAATCCTTAACCTGCAAAACTGGTTATTTGCAAGGTTGAGCTCGACAGCCCAGCACAATCTAACAGTTTTCATGCATCACATAGAACATAATAGCATGCTCAACATATATCTCATAAACATTAGACTAACATAACATACATGTTCCAGTTCATATAATCAAGTATAAAGATTGAGTTCCTTACTCAATCAGCATGATTTACTCAATCAACGTAGTCGTAAGTTGACTTTAACATTTCACACATTCAACATATATATAACAAATCATGCTCTTTGCAATAAAGATTTAAAACAGTTAATCACCAATTCACATAGCAAATAGGAACTGAAAGACTTGCATTAATCGTTGT
Organism: Panax ginseng; assembly: GCA_020205605.1. NCBI lineage: Eukaryota > Viridiplantae > Streptophyta > Magnoliopsida > Apiales > Araliaceae > Panax > Panax ginseng. Next base: position 38,182,401 of record CM035133.1, read on the forward strand.
TTACCAATAACAGTTTAACAGCTTATAGTTATCTGCACTTCACGTGCCCTACACAATTATATAATGATTCACATCAACTATTAGTCACATAGCAACGCATAGTAGTTGTAATGTAAACTTTAATTTACGTCTCATAACCCTTCCTATCATAAATACACAATGTTCAATTTGATTGTGTTAACTTTCAACTTATATCTCACTGTATTTCATATTCAAAGTTCATTCAAGTGCTTAAGTCTTGCTAGGAATCATTATTGGTTTTATATTAAACCCATTTCATACCTTATAATGTTCATTTCGTTTGACTTAAAACACTTTTTACGTTCATTAACACTTATCACGGCGTTTCGACGTTTATTCATCACACGCCCGATTTGTCTCTCTTGTGTGCGCTTAGTATGCGTATACAACTTATCTAATATATCATTTATTAATGGTAAGCATCATTATACTTCATAATATTTATGTTCTATAACTTAAAACCACATCTTTTATCGTCAAGAGCACTACACTTGCATACGTGCATGCCCGACGCCCTCCGATTGTCCCTAAAAACATAATAGTCCTACAAATGACCATTTTGACCCCTGTTCTCGACCTTAAATTGAAAACCTTAAAGAATAAAAGTTGTAGGTCTATTCGTCCTCGTTCCAGATCATTTTGAATCACCTCAATCGGAGTTCGTGAAAACGTTATGACCGTTTTACCAAATTAGGTCAAAGTAGTCACACCTTGCACACTAGGCGCGCGGCCGCACCCAACTCCTTCATAGATTCAGCGCGTCCGCGTGACTTGGTAGCACCTAGCTGTGCACTCGCGCTCTTGGGATGCACGGCCACGCTTGGCTACGCCCAGATTACAGTGTTTTACGATTTTTGACCCTTTTCTCCTACTAATCTTCATAACTTGAGTTATACACATCCAAATTAGTCTGTTTTCGATTCTATGGATTCATAATTCATAGAAATATAACATACTAGAATTCTAACAATTTATAAAAATATTAACCAACCTAAAATTTGACCCAAAATACATGTTCATACTCTATTTTCATGTTATAAACATATTTAGCGAATTCATTCACTACGAATTCGATTTACATCCATTTTTGTTCATTCCAATTGGGTTGTTTTTGTTTTTCCAAGTACTATCAGAATACATCATCAATTTAAGGTTTTCATCATGATTTCATAACTAAACTTTGACTCCAACTAAGCCATAACATACATATTTCATTAAGAACATAAGTTCTTCATCCTTAGATAGTTTTATGAATTCAATTACCTAAAAATTGCTTATACATGATATATAACAGATTATATATACCCATAAACATATTCAAACTATACTTCAACAAATTCAACCACCAAAAACCTAATTACAATGACTTTAGAAAACAAAAATCAAAAACTAGAAACTTAGGAATTTACCTTTGATTCTTCTAAGCTCTAGTTAGATAATTGAAAATCCTTGTTTAATCATCTTTTTCCTCTTGATTCGTAGAGTGTCTCTTCCCTCTTCTCAATTTCTCTCTAAGCTCCATCTTTCTCTCTGTGTTTTCTCTTAGGCTTAGCAACTAGAATGCGTAAAAAGAAATACGCACACTAATTGGGATATCAGTTACCCCTTAACGTATATGCTATAATTATATTATATTTATTATTTTTATTTATTTTATTTATATTAATTAAAATTCAAGAATTAAAAACCCAAAAACCATAAGGCTTTATTTGGCAAAACTCTTTAAATTTTAAAGAATTAATATATTTAAGCCTTATTTAGCAAAACTAAATTAAACTCCTTTAATTTATTTTAATAAACAATTTAGTTTATAATTTATAATCACATATTATTTATTTGGATCTCCATATCCAACATTAATCAAATAAATCAATCACATACTATATTTTAAAATAAATATTCCACTTTAACAAATATCACAAATTATAATTTCATTATAATTTTATTTAATAACTTAATATAACACCTTAAATTATTAAATTAAAACAACAATATAACATCTCATGTTATATTACAACTCTCTAAATTATAAATTAATTTAATTTAGAATATTATCTAATGAATTTAGATTCATAAGTATTTACTAGCAACCATTACATCAATAAAATATTTATCTCATCAATTTCAACAATAAACACATCAAATAAATATTTATATTTTAATAAATATTTAATATTACAATTTGAAATTCCGGATCGTTACAATTCCAAATCAATATATAAATTTTTAATGTCAAATCTTACAAGTCTCCATTCAAAATCAACTTCTTAAATGTTTGGATAATAGCAAAAGAGTGAGAATCAAACAATTAGATATTTTTTATGCTATAAGTTTTCATTCAAAATCTATTTGTATGTTTTAAATGTTATTCTTATAAGTCTTAATTCAAAATCAACTTCTTAAAAATATTTGAATAATAAAAAGAAAAAAAGAGCATTAAATAAGATGGAATAAAAAGTTATTATAAATCAGTCCCCCACAATTTCAAAGAAAAGTTTTAAGAGAAATATGAATAAAAATCAAGAAGTGAAAATGCAATCCTTAAGTATTGGTGCCTTTTGGACTATGAACCAATACATAGAATAAATAAGGCTAAATTCACAAGAAATAGGTGAAACAATAATTTCTATGAACCACATTCCTTTAGTATGAATTTAAACACTTATCATTCACATTATAATTTTGAAGCGGGTTTGTTCAACGCGGTTGGGCACATTTTCAACCATGCGTTAAATCCTGATTTCATGAAAGCTTTAGAGAACTTGCCTAAGTTCTCATAAAGGCAGCCCCACCTTTACTGTCACATAGCTATTTTTCATCAAGTGTGTTTTGTAGCTTACCACACTATCCAATATGGACTATGAAAATATTAAGAGTTTAAAGCTCAAGCCTCATTCGCTACAGATTCACTATCATACACCATAGGGATGAACATAAAATATATAAATTAGATAGTGCCACAACGATCAACCCATGACTTGTTATTACCCATATGAACCTAATTCCTGGGATCTCTATTCACATAGGTTGGGTTACCATCATTGTTGATCTTTGTTCTAAGCATAACTCTCATCCCCCTTAATATAGTCTCTATAAACCTTTTGTTAAGAGGTTTGGTCAAAGGGTCGGCTAAAATTTATTTTTGACCTTACATACTCTAGAGATATCACACATCAATAAGCAGCTGTCGAATATTTTTATGCCTTAAGTGAATATGCTTATTCTTGTCATTATGATTTTGATTTAAAACTCGACCTATTGTGGCATGGCAATCACAACACATAGAAACAAATGGAACTGGTCTCTTCCATAAAGGGATATCTGCTAATAGGTTTCTCAACCAATCAGCCTCATACTTGCCTCCAAAGTAATAAGCTCAGATTACATAGTGGAACAAGCAACACAAGTCTGGTTGGTTGATTTCCAAGTGAAAACACCACCACTAAGGGTGAACATAAATCCACTTGTGGATTTAATCTCATCTGAATCAGAGATCTAGTTAGCATCAGTCGTGTAAGATACGACAAAACATAATCTAAGAGTTTTAATAAGAATATTGTCATCTATAATTTATCCACACTTAATGGAGTCCTCATTACATTTATTGTCACACTATTTTATAGAATAGTGAGGACTACTAAAACAACCATCTGGACCGTTAATCCGTTCCCCGACTCATCCCAGCTATATTCTCATTTCCTGAAGAGAACAGTGAAAGAAAGGGTGAGCTCAACTAGCCCAGTAAGAAATATTATGACTAAGATAATACAGAATAAATTATCCTTGGCCTTCAACAGTATAACAACTGATAGAATAAAATAGACAACAAGTTTTAGATCAACAACTGTAGCAGAATAAGCAATCCATTAGAAGAGTCAAGTAGAGCATAAAATCTACTATCTTCTATGATTTAAAAAGTTTTTCATCAACTTTATCGCTGAGACTCGGCTTAATAAATAAAATCGAATCATCCCTGCATCACGACCAAGGATATTCATGTAATCATCAATGGTCAGGATTATACCGAATAATCTATGGTCATAATGTAACGCCCAAGAAAATCGGATTTTTATGACAATTAAATTTTTATTTGATTATGTGAATTAAATGAATTTAATTTATTTATTTGTGAGTAAGCTATGTGAAGGTCGTTCTATGACCTAGAATGTGCTAAAGTGGTTAGTATTCTGCCTTTGTGATAGAATTATTTGTTTGGAATTTTCAAGACGAAAATAATTATTTTCCAAGAAATTTATGTAAAAACACTATTCATTCATTTCTGTTCGGGAAATTATTTTGAAATTCCGAGAAACGCGTGATGATAGAATATTGAGATTAAATGGAATATCTGATAATATTTCATTTATGGCAAACGAAGTTTTTGCCTGTGGACTTAAAACCTAAGGGTTGAGTATATTGATTTCCGAGAAGGAAATAATATGCATAGAAGGAATTGCGTTAGGGTTAATGCGAGTGTTATACATTTGGTGATACTATTTAGTATCTATGTATAATACGATGTACAATATGATTATTATATGAGTAGTATACGGTGAGAATACGTGAATTATATGTTTAGAATACAATTCGTATTATAGGATTAAGATTAAGTCTTATGTTAATTCATTTGAGTTGGATTATAAATTAGTCCAATTATTTGAATGAGCAAACCCAAGTGATTAGTGGGTTAAGCCCAAGTCAAGGCCCAATGCTAATTTAGTTAAGCCCAATTCATTAAAACCGAACCGTGGGTCAAACCGATGGGTTACCGAATGGGTAAAACCCATGGGGCAACCCATGGGATGTCAAATGGCAAGAGGTGGGCCGGACACCTTGGTGTGGAAGCCAAGCATAAGGCTTGGTCACCAAGTATTTTACTTGGTGACCACACATGAATAGTAAGGAGGTGATGGTTCGTTGTCAATTATGCCCTCCATTCTAGTTTTCTATAAATAAGAGGCTAGATTGATTCATTTGAGGAGTTTTACAAATTCCAACCTAGATTATTTGAGAGAGAAAGAGAGCTAGACTCATAAATTATACACTTTGGAAGCTTGAACTTAGAGTTTTCCAAGAGAGTTTCATAAGAGTTCTTGAGGTAATATTCTTATCTTTTATCTTCATCTCTTTTGGATTTTCTTTTATTTTAGAGAATCATAGAAGGGGTGGTATATGTCTTGTATGAGGGATTAAAGATTACTTACCATAGATTTAATCTCTACAAGTCATGAGATTATAAGAATCATAAGGTTTAATATAGTTTTGAACCATGAAAATATTGTTTGTGGAGGTCAATTGTTTATAAACGATTGAACTCCATCAATACGTTAATATATGCATCTTGCTTGGTTAGGATGTAGATATGAAATCCATGGAGTATTCCATGTGATTTGGCTTAGAGAACGCTAGTAACGAAGTTATAGAAAATTTCACAGAAATAGACGTTAAACGTTGAAAACGTTGAATTCTGGATTGAGGGTCAAAAGTTTATGTAAGACTTGAAAACGTTGGTTTTCAATGTCAACACGTGAGATAGGGTGATTAAGAGTTGTGGGTTCAAGAAATGTCGGATTCTGACTTAAAACGAAGAAAACGAGCATTGAACGCTCATTAACGTTTACGAACGTCTAGAAAATGAACTCAATAGTTAATTTTGAGTTATCAGATTCGAAAGTGTCGAATTATTATATGAAAACATAGATTATGTCATTTATTATTTGTAGGCTTTTGAACGGACCAAATCGGGCTTATAATGAAGAAGTTACGGCCCCGGGAAATTCACAAAATTTTTCTAAGTTCTGGGAATTCTGCGGATCGAGTGCGTGGCTTTTCGAACATAAATGTTAAATTCTCGTCAGTAGTCTTTGTACAGTGTAGTTACACATCGCTAATTGGTATGCATGGTACCATTGATAATATAGAGTCTCGTCGTCAAATAACGATCTGAAGTCAACTATTACTAACTACGCCAAGTGCTAGTCTAATCTAATCTTTGCATAAGTCATGTGCAATACCAGAAGTGTAAGGTCTTGGATTCTGATTTAGGTTTTGAACTTCAATTGCTTGAGGACCTAAAGGGATAAGGTTTTTACACGTCATAAGTGTATTAAAGTTATTCCTATACTACCTATACCAAGGTATATGGTATGAAACTTAGGAATGTAATGCATGTTAACAAGATATGTACGATAAACAAAGTTGGTACCTTATCAACGATGTTTGAGTTCGGTTAATAAACGTCAGTTGAGTGATAAACCGGGATGGAGGGTAATAAGTCTTGTTGACTTTAATAAAGATATTAAGTTAACAAAGACAGAAGAGAAAGAAGCTTGTAGGAACAATGTGAATAGTTGTTTGATAGCTAATTACAGTGTGCTATGTGAATATATCATGTAGATTCTGTAAAGGCTGTGGTCAGTTGAGTAAGTTAATTGAAGACGCTAAAAGGAAAGTTTTCTTAACGCTTGTCTAACTTCCATGTTAGCCAAGTTTTATGTGATTCGTTAAAGTGAATTGCAAGACTTGTTTTAAAGAAAGGGTCAATGCCAGATTTTAATTCGTCTAGACTATTCGTAATATATAGATTGATTGTTGTTCATATCTTTCTATATAGAAATGTTAACGCTATCCTATGCCAAGTAATTGGTACGGACGTGAAGGTAAGGTTTGTTTATGAACAAACAAAAGTATTTTTCATCGATTATTCGATGGGCATGCGAGTTTTCCAAAAATATTAAACGTAAATACGTTTAATGAATTGAGTGTTGATCAACATAGAGTACTATAGACTGATCACCTAGAAGTGCTTGTAAGTTATACGAATGAACGGCCTTAGTGCTGTGGACTCCTTTTCAAGTATGAAAACTGAAAGATTGCTGTTCATGGTCTATCGACTGGTTCAGAATTCCTAATCTATTCCATACTTTGGGAATTGATGTTATAAACTGTTAAAGTATTATTGATTCATAATACTTCATAACTATTGTTCAATTATGTTGGAATTGTTATATAATTCATGAATGTGGTATTCTTATTATCCTTGATAAACTTGGTGAGCTGTCATGCTCACTTCTTGCGTGAATTATATAACTGCAGTTAAGGATGAACGTACTGTGAATGTCAAACGAGATAAAGGCAAAGCTAAGATGGATGCTTAGCCATTGTGTAATAGTTTAGTAAGTTTGTATGTATTATACATTATGAACAATGAATGATGTAACCGGTTTATGAACCTGGGAAGGATTATACTTTGATTGTAATAAGAAATTAGTAATTACATTCATTTGGTTGTATTTCAATGGAATGATTGTATGGATATTAGTACAGTGGAGCACCATATGTCGGATTGGAAGATACCTGAATTTGGGGGGCGTCACAGGTTGGTATCAAAGCCTTAGGTTATAAAACTTAAGGGGGGAAAACCTTAGGCTAATAGCCTCGTAAGGAAGGTAAAGTCTGAAGAATGAAATTCAAGTTCATTGAATTAATAAGGTATGGAGATAACTCAGTATCGAAAGGATTAAAAGATGGAAATTAATCTTAAATATATTAAATGTGATTTGTGCTTATACTATTGTGTATTATGTACTAATCAACGTGTTATGTGTTTATAGATGTCAACCGATAGCTTGATGTTTAGAAATGTGGAAATGATAAGTGAGGATTCAGTGAATCAAGTTGAGATAGTACCAATGCCGATTAAGCGGAGGTGCCGAAATAGTTATACTAGATGACTTCGGACATTGAGGAGTACATCTCCGAGGAGGAATACTCACGAGGAGACCATGGGATTAGCATCATACCTTAACGAGATGCTAGACGTGGAGGAGGAGATGGAGGTGACATCGATTAACATGGTGTTACCTACTCAGGAGCCAACACCTCCGGATGCAACGAAAGCATTGTATCTAGCAGTGTTGGATAGGAATGTGCATTTGCGCACTGTGGTAGAGGCACAGAATGAGGAAATAACTGCCTTATATGAGGCAAAAGAATCTGCAGAGGCAGACTTTGAGTCAGAGCACGACGAGAAAGTGCTTATAACTGATAAGGCTCGTGACTATAAGAAAGAGGTTCTTGAGCTACAAAATAAACTGGTTAAGAAAGACCAGAAGATAGCTAGGATGTCATACATCCACGAATGTGCTCATGAGGATTTCAAGCTGAAAATTGCTTGTTATTCTATTGAGTCAGGACAGACTCGGCATACCATAAGTCGAGATATTGTGTCGATTCTGGCAAATCAGAAATATGAGAATGTCGTTCGACAGTGTTAATAGATCATTAGATCTTTTTGTATGTAGTAGTGACGTAAAACCCTCTTTTGTATAGTTTAAGGGTAGTCTTTTTGTAAATCCCAATTTATGTAGAAGGCAATCGCGGAATAGTATGTAATAGCTTTTGGCTAAGAGAACATGATGTAAATAGTTTTGACTATGAAAGCATATGTATATAATGAAGTTTTTATTAAATGTGCTTCTGGTAATATGAATGATTATTGTTGATTGAGAATGATAACCGAATAGTTAAATAGATAATAACGAAGCTTTATTTATTTAATCAGAATTATGCAACCAAGAAGGAGACAACGTAACCAAAAGGCCGAGTCTCATAATGAGAATCAGGGGGGTCCTAATAACCCTATGCAAGAGTTCGTTAATTTATTAACGGCTGCATTTAACCAAGTGGGGGGTGGGATTCCTGTAGCTCCTGGGGTAGCAAGAACCACTACCTTTAAGGACTTTAAAAGTGTGGGTCCTCCCGAGTTCCGAGGAACGACGGACCCACTAGAAGCCCAGACATGGGTTAAAGAGATTGAAAAGGCGTTTGTGATAACAAACATAGGTGAGGCACAAAAGACTTCTTTTGCAACTTACATGATGAAAGGGGAAGCCAACTACTGGTGGGAGGCTCACCAGGGTGGGGCTAGAACAGAGGCTGTTACGTGGGAACAGTTTAAGAAGGTTTTCTTCGAGAACTATTTCCCTACTAGCATGCAGGGTAGGATGGAAATTAAGTTCCTAGAACTTAAGCAGGGGGATATGACAGTTCCCCAGTATGCCGCCAAGTTCAATGAATTGGCGAGATTTGCTCCACACCAGGTGGATACAGAGGAGAGAAAGGCGCGTAAGTTTGAGCAGGGCTTAAAATCCTGGCTCTATAGTAGGATATCGATTTTTCAGAGTGCTTCCTACGGGACCATTCTGGAAAAGGCAATAATAGCTGAAGGTGGTGGTGAGGCATTGTCTCAGTACCACAAAGAGCGAAAGATCAAGAGCAAGTTAGAGGGAGGTAGTAAGGCTGAAGTTGTCAGTGAAAGTGGAAACTTACCAAAGAGAAAGAGTTTTAACCCTGGGAATACTGGGGTAAAGCAGAGAGATTCCAAACGGTGGATGGAAGCATGTAAAACATGCAGAAAGCCTCACATGGGAGTCTGTTTAAAGGGGAAAGTAGTATGCTACAACTGTGGAAAGGAGGGGTATTTGTCACCCAACTGTCCTAACCCTAAGAAGAACCAGGAATGCTTTGTCTGTGGGTCAATGGACCACATGGCAAGAAATTGCCCGAAGAAGGGTTTAGAGGGGAATAAGAGTTCTTGTAGTGGTAAATTAGCCATTACTGGACCAACACCATCGGTGGGTAGACCCTCAGCTTGTACGTTTAATATAATTGTCCAAGATGCGATCGCATCAATGGATGTGGTAGTAGGTATCATTCCGGTCAATTAGATAAATGCTTATGTGCTATTTGACTCGGGTGCTACTTATTCTTTTATAGCATGTGAATATGCTAAGCGATTAGGTTTAATCCCTGAAAAGTTACCTATACCTTTAGACGTTAAGGTAGCAAATGAAGAGATAATCCCCATTGAACATATTCAAAAGGATTGTTGCGTAGAAATTAGAGGGAATAAGTTATCGGTAGATTTGGTACCGATAAGGTTAAAAGAATTCGATGTAATTCTTGGTATGGATTGGTTGGTTAACAATAAGACGATTATAGATTGCCATAGGAAAAGTGTAAACCTTTGGCTTTCTAAGAAAACCAAGGTAGTATTCTTCGGTAGTAAATCACCGAGACGCTCTTGTTGTCTGTCGATGACACAAGCTAGGAAGATGTTGAGAAAAGGGTGTATAGGTTATCTGTGCCATGTTATGGATACCCAAAGAGTGGGAACATCCTTGGACCAGATACCTATAGTGCAAGAGTTCACGGGGAGGAGTTACCGGGTATTCCACCGGACAGGGAGGTGGAGTTTCTAATTGATCTATTACTGGGAACGGCACCAGTTTCAAGGGCACCATATCGGATGGCGCCAGTTGAGATGAAGGAGTTAATGGTTCAATTACAAGAACTATTAGATAGGAAGTACATTCAACCGAGTGTGTCTCCTTGGGGATCACCAGTGTTGTTTGTAAAGAAGAAGGATGGGTCGTTAAGGCTTTGTATCGACTATCGAGAGTTGAACAAATTAACGATTAAGAATAAATACCCTTTGCCCAGGATCGATGATCTATTTGATCAGTTGAAGGGGGCAAAGAATTTTTCTAAGATAGATTTATACACGGGGTATCATCAATTAAAAGTGAGGAAGGAAGATGTACCTAAGACGGCGTTCAGAACTCGTTATGGTCATTACGAATTTCTGGTGATGTCGTTTGGGTTAACTAATGCGCCAGCCGCATTTATGGATATGATGAACAGAGTGTTCAAACAATATTTGGATAAGTTTTTTGTAGTGTTCATTGATGATATTCTAGTCTATTCAAAGACGCCAGAAGATCATGCAGAACATTTAAGAATGGTGTTGGAAACACTAAGGAAGGAGAAGTTGTATGCGAAATTCACAAAGTGTGAATTTTGGCTTGAGAGAGTGCAGTTTCTAGGGCATGTTATTGATAAGGATGGCATTTTCGTAGATCTAGCAAAAGTAGAAGCAGTTAATGAATGGGAGTCATTCCGGACTTTTCTAAAATAGCTACTCCGTTGATAAATCTGACAAGAAAGTCGGTGAAGTATGTGTGGACTGAAAAATGTGAAAACAGTTTTCAGGAGTTGAAAAAGAGATTAAGTGAGGCACCTGTATTGTCCTTACCCGACGATACAGGGAATTTTATAGTGTATAGCGATGCTTCGCATAAAGGACTAGGTTGCGTGCTCATGCAGCATGGCAAAGTCATTGTGTATGCATCACGTCAATTGAAGGATTATGAGAAGGTCTATCCTACTCATGATTTGGAATTGGCAGCTGTAGTTTTTGCCTTAAAAATATAGAGGCATTATCTTTATGGTGAGAAATGTGAGATATGCACGGACCACAAAAGTCTGAAATATATCTTTACACAGAAGGAGTTGAACATGAGACAAAGAAGGTGGTTAGAGTTAATCAAAGATTATGACTGTGATATTTTATATCATCCGGGGAAAGCAAATGTAGTAGCCGATGCGCTAAGTAGGAAGGGTAGAGAGAAACTGTCAATGTTAACAACTCAGAATGAGTTGGTAACAGCAATGGCAAGAATGGAGTTAGAAATTAAGTTACCAGAGGAAGCAGTGGAGATCTTATTTTCCATGGAAACCCAACCGACCATAGTGGAGCGGGTTAAGGGAGTACAACTGAGCAAAGAGGAGTGCAAGCAGATGAAGAAGAGGATAGAAGACGAAAAAAAGACTAGATATAACCTCCATAAGGAGGGATTACTTCATTTTGAAGGAAGAATTTAGGTTCCGAATGATCCCGAATTAAAGGAGGAAATAATGATAGAGGCTCATAGTTCGAGGTACTCGATACATCCCGATACTACGAAGATGTATCAAGACCTTCGTCAGAACTTTTGGTGGCCGAACATGAAGAGGGAGATAGCAAAATATTATGTTAGTAGGTGCTTAACTTGTCAAAAAGTTAAGGCTAAACACCAACGACCTAGCGGGTCGTTGCAACCGTTAGAAATTATAGAGTGAAAGTGGGAGCACATCACGATGGACTTTGTGGTGGGACTTCCAGCAACAAGAAAAGGATACGATGTTATTTGGGTGATAGTGGATCGATTGACGAAATCGGCTCATTTTCTACCAATAGGAGTTAGGTATAACCTAGATCAGTTAGCTAAGCTGTATGTCAAGGAAATTATTTCCAGACATGGAGTACCTGTTTCCATTGTGTCAGATCGTGATCCACGATTCACATCGAACTTTTGGAAGAGTTTGCAAGAGCAATTGGGAACGCAGTTAAGATTGAGTACGGCGTATCATCCTCAGGCGGATGGTCAGAGTGAAAGGATAATTCAGACGCTAGAAGATAGGTTAAGATCTTGCGTTATGGATTTCAAAGGGAGTTGGGACGAATATTTACCGTTGGTGGAATTTTTGTACAACAACAGTTTTCACGCTAGTATAGGCATGCCGCCTTACGAAGCGTTATATGGAAGGAAGTGTTGAACTCCTTTGTGTTGTGATGAGGTGGGTGAACGTCGGATGTTGGGACCTGAGATGGTACAACAAACGGCGGACATGGTGAAGTTAATATGTACTCGATTAGTTGTTGCTCAAGACTGGCAGAAGAAGTATGCAGATTCTCACAGAGAGAATAGAGAATTCGATGTAGGGTGTTTTGTCTTTCTGAAAGTATCGCCTTGGAAGGGAAAGATATGTTTTGGGAAGAAAGGGAAGTTAAGTCCAAGGTTTGTAGGACCTTTTGAGATTTTAAGAAGGGTAGGAGAGGTAGCTTATGAAGTAGCCTTACCTCTAGAGATGGAACGCATTCATAATGTGTTTCATGTGTCAGTATTGCGTCCTTATAAACCGGACTATAAACACGTGATAGAGTATGAATCTATCCAAATAGAGAAAGACGTGTCCTATGAGGAACTTCCAGTTCAAATTATTGATAGAAAGGAACAAGTTTTAAGAAATAAGTTAATACCTTCAGTGAAGGTGTTATGGAAAAACCACAATGCTGAAGAAGCAACGTGGGAGCTTGAAAGTAAAATGAAGGAAGGTTTTCCTCATTTGTTTTTAATTATAAGCTAAGATTCTGGGGACAGAATCCTTATAAGGGGGAGAGAATGTACCGCCCGGGAAAATTGGATTTTTATGACAATTAAATTTTTATTTGATTATGTGAATTAAATGAATTTAATTGATTTATTTGTGAGTAAGCTATGTGAAGGTCGTTCTATGACCTAGAATGTGCTAACGTGGTTAGTATTCTGCCTTTGTGATAGAATTATTTGTTTGGAATTTCCAAGACGAAAATAATTATTTTTCGAGAAATTTCTGTAAAAACATTATTCATCCGTTTCTGTTCGGAGAATTATTTTGAAATTCCGAGAAACGCGTGATGATATAATATTGAGATTATATGGAATATCTAATAATATTTCATTTATGGCAAACGAAGTTTTTGCCTGCGGACTTAAAACCTAAGGGTTGAGTATATTGATTTTCGAGAAGGAAACAATATGCATAGAAGGAATTGTGTTAAGGTTAATGCGAGTGTTAAACATTTGGTGATAGTATTTAGTATCTATGTATAATACGATGTATAATACGATTATTATATGAGTAGTATACGATGAGAATACGTGAATTATACGTTTAGAATACGATTCGTATTATAGGATTAAGATTAAGTCTTATGTTAATTCATTTGAGTTGGATTATAAATTAGTCCAATTATTTGAATGAGCAAACCCAAGTGATTAGTGGGTTAAGCCCAAGTCAAGGCCCAATGCTAATTTAGTTAAGCCCAATTCATTAAAATTGAACCGTGGGTCGAACCGATGGGTTATCGAATGGGTAAAACCCATGGGGCAACCCATAGGATGTCAAATGGCAAGAGGTGGGCCGGCCACCTTGGTGTGGAAGCCAAGCATAAGGCTTGGTCACCAAGTATTTTACTTGGTGACCACACATGAATAGTAAGGAAGTGATGGCTCACTGTCAATTATTCCCTCCATTCTAGTTTTCTATAAATAAGAGGCTAGATTGATTCATTTGAGGAGTTTTACAAATTCCAACCTAGATTATTTGAGAGAGAAAGAGAGCTAGACTCATAAATTATACACTTTGGAAGCTTGAACTTAGAGTTTTCCAAGAGAGTTTCATAAGAGTTCTTGAGGTAATATTCTTATCTTTTATCTTCATCTCTTTTGGATTTTCTTTTATTTTAGAGAATCATCGAAGGGGTGGTATATGTCTTGTATGAGGAATTAAAGATGACTTACCATAGATTCAATCTCTACAAGTCATGAGATTATAAGAATCATAAGGTTTAATATAGTTTTGAACCATGAAAATATTGTTTGTGGAGGTCAATTGTTTATAAACGATTGAACTCCATCAATATGTTAATATATGCATCTTGCTTGGTTAGGATGTAGATATGAAATCCATGGAGTATTCCATGTGATTTCGCTTAGAGAATGCTAGTAACGAAGTTATGGAAAATTTCACGGAAATAGACGTTAAACGTCGAAAACGTTGAATTCCGGATTGAGGGTCAAAAGTTTATGTAAGACTTGAAAATGTTGGTTTTCAATGTCAACACGTGAGATAGGGAGATTAAGAGTTGTGGGTTCAAGAATTGTTGGATTCCGACTTAAAACGAAGAAAACGAGCATTGAACGCTCATTAACGTTTACGAACGTCTAGAAAATGAAATCAATAGTGAATTTTGAGTTATCGAATTAGAAAGTTGCGAATTCTTATATGAACGCGTAGATTATGTCATTTATGATTTGTAGGCTTTTTGAACGGACCAAATCGGGCTTATAATGCAGAAGTTACGGCCCCGAGAAATTCACAAAATTTTTCAAAGTTTTGGGAATTATGTAATCGATCATGGCAGTTAGAAAGACAAGATGTAGTTACAGACATCGCTAATTGGCACCGCAGCGCCATTGATAGTATAGAGTCTCGCGCCATAGCACCGATACTGAGAGTCAACTACTGCTAACTGGCGCCGCAGCGCGAGTGTAAGGTCTTGGATTCTGATTTAGGTTTTAAACTTCAATTGTTTGAGGACCTAAAGGGATAAGGTTTGTACACTTCATAAGTGTATTAAAGTTATTCCTATACTACCTATACCAAGGTATATGGTATGAAACTTAGGAATGTAATGCATGTTAACAAGATATGTACGATAAACAAAGTTGGTACCTTATCAACGATGTTTGAGTTCGGTTAATAAACGTCAGTTGAGTGATAAACCGGGATGGAGGGAAATAAGTCTTGTTAACTTTCATAAAGATATTAAGTTAACAAAGACATAGAAGAGAAAGAAGCTTGTAGGAACAATGTGAATAGTTGTTTAATAGCTAATTACAGTGTGGTATGTGAATATATCATGTAGATTCTATAAAGGTTGTGGTCAGTCGGGTAAGTTAATTGAAGAAGCTAAAAGGCAAGTTTTTTTAATGCTTGTCTAACTTCCATGTTAGCCAAGTTTTATGTGATTCGTTAAAGTGAATTGCAAGACTTGTTTTAAAGAAAGGTTCGATGCCACATTTTAATTCGGCTACACTATTTGTAATATATAGATGGATTCTTGTTCATATCTTTCTATATAGAAATGTTAACGCTATCCTATGCCAAGTAATTGGTACGGACGTGAAGGTAAGGTTTGTTTATGAACAAACAAAAGTATTTTTCATCGATTATTCGATGGGCACGCAAGTTTGCCAAAAATATTAAACGTAAATACGTTTAATGAATGAGTGTTGATCAACATAGAGTACTATAGGCTGATCACCTAGAAGTGCTCGTAAGTTATACGTATGAACGGCCTTAGTGCTGTGGACTCCTTTTCAAGTATGAAAACTGAAAGATTACTGTTCATGGTCTATCGACCGGTTCAGAATTCCTAATCTATTCCATACTTTGGGAATTGATGTTATAAATTGTTAAAGTATTATTGATTCATAATACTTCATAACTATTGTTCAGTTATGTTGGAATTGTTATACAATTCATGAATGTGGTATTCCTGTTATCCTTGATAAACTTGGTGAGCTGTCATGCTCACTTCTTGCGTGAATTATATAACTGCAGTTAAGGATGAACGTACTGTGAATGCCAAACGAGATAAAGGCAAAGCTAAGATGGATGCTTAGCCATTGTGTAATAGTTTAGTAAGTTTGTATGTATTATACATTATGAACAATGAACAATGTAACCGGTTTATGAACCTGGGAAGGATTATACTTTGATTGTAATAAGAAAACTGTAATTACATTCATTTGGTTGTATTTCAATGGAATGATTGTATGGATATTAGTACAGTGGAGCACCATATGTCGGGTTGAAAGATGCCCGAATTTGGGGGCGTCACACATAATCATACCAACAACTGTTCATCAATGAACTACAGGCCAATGAGGACTTTTACCACATCATTCATCACATTACGGTCATGATTATACTGAATAATCCCTTGTCATAATCATACCAAGTCCATCTATGCACGTAAGCCAAAGATGACTTTCATGACAATATAAGCATGAGGATGATGACAATGACATAATAATTCAGTAAAACAAGTTCAAAGATAAATTTTAAAGATTTATAATTTAATTTATCCAGAAATCAATAACGTCCAAATTGTCAACATGATACTGCTTTGTGGAGTAAAATTCAAGAATGCTCAGAAGAATATTTCCATGAAAAGATCTTTGGATGAAACGCAAATATCCGGATATTCTACTAATTTCATGGAGTATAGAAGCCAAAACTTTAACCAATCGAGTATAATAGAATATATGAAATCGCAAATGCATTTTAAATGCGCCATGCAGAATCCACGTAGATAGATCATTTCCATAATTTAATGAGGAATGAATACTAAGGATCATTCACCATGCATGCGGTAATCCACATAGACAAAAGTTATTCCAATGTAATAATAAAGAATGGAATAATGAAGAATTCACCGTGCATGCAAAGAGTCCGCCAGACAGCGAGTTATTCCAACAAAATAATAAAGAATGGAATAACAGAAAATTCACCGAGCATGCGATAGACCGCACAAAACAAAGTTATTCCAACGTAATAATAAAGAATGGAATAACAAAAGAATTCACCGAGCATGCGATAGATCGCATGCAGAAAAGTTATTCCAATGTAATAATAAAGAATGGAATAACAGAAGAATTCACCAGGCATGCGATAGACCGCACAGACAGGTTATTCCAACAGAATAATAAATAATGGAATAACAACTCTTACGAATATTGAAAGAAATAACTCTCTTCAGGAATACGAAAGAAATAATGCCCCTTACCTTAGAAGAAAGTGGATACTGGAATAGTGAGGTAGCAGACTTCTCTTCTTCTTTCTCTCTATAATTTCTCTCTATAATAATTGCTCTTGTGAGACTTAGTGAATTGGTGAGAATGAAAGAAGAATGAGATTTTATTTATAAGAAAATATAGTTTCGATAATTGCACATTTTGGGGCTCAAAATATTACAGTATAATACCTTCCTCTTTTTCTTCATTTTTAATTTAGTCCTGCAAGTATTATCAAACTTACACCACCTCCCCTAATAGTAAATCATGTGAATTAATAGTTCATTCATGTGATTCAATCATGTGAAAAAACTAATTACAGTATAGTACCTTCAACTATACCTCCATTTTTAATTTAGTCATGCAAGTATTATCAATCTTGCACCAACTCCCCTAATAGTAAATCATGTGAATCAATAGTACACACATGTGAACACATAGTTATAAACATGTAAATTAATAGCAATTAATTGCTCATTTATCCAGTTAATTACCCGATTGGTCAATATAACCTCCAGACATCAATTATTATCGAAATAAATGTCGATTTTCACTAACACTAATAATTCCAACACAATGGAACTATCAATTTCATCTTTAATCAACACGAACTTATTCATCATTAATATTATAATTCACAATATTTAACAACCGTGTCGTTCCTGTGAAAGAGGGGCTTTCCGATAAGGATTTCTCCTTATTGGCGCGAAATTAGGTGACCAAACCTTTCCTTGACAGAATTTCTAAACATTGTCAATATTGCAAATAATAATATGAATAACTTTGTCGTCTCAATTATTGATTTAATAATATAAATAATGCAGATGATACTGTGATAATAATTGAATCAATACTATGAGAGATATGATGCAGCAATTACTGTAGCAATAATTGAGTATAACTGAGTGACTTCTCACGTAAGCATCAATAATAAATACCGTGTGCTACTATGAAACCACGCGTATTAATGTAATTTTACTACCGGGTAGTTCAACAGTTTAACGGTATAACTTTCGCAGTTATTTTTATAAAAAGATAATTCTATCGTTTTCTAACTACGACAATACTTCCGTTGTTGGGTCCACCAATGATTGTGTCGTCGTACTAATATTCCCTGTTAAAATGAATATTTCCAGACCAATCAAATATTATATAACCACTTGCTTACTTTGCAAAATTTGTATATATTACCCACAACTATAACATTATATCAAATCCACACCATAATATTCAAAAAAATATATTTCGTGAAAATTATTCTTTATTCATAAAAGTTGGGGTCTTACAACCTCCCCTTCTTATGAAATTTTGACCTCAAAATTAGGGTACGTACTTGGTATATCGAAGAGGTGAGGATATCTTGACTTCATCTCAGATTCTAACTCCCAGGTCATTTCTTCCACATCGTGGTTTCTCCACAAAACTTTGACTTAAGGTATAACCTGGGAGCGTAGAATATAATCCTTCTTATCCAAGATTTTAATAGGTAACTCTTCATATGTTAAATCTTCCTCTATCTCGTCTGGTTCTAATTCAATAATGTGGTTCGAAACTTTCACATATTTACGTAACATAGATATGTGAAAAACGTTATGAACACGAGACATACTTGGCGATAAGGCAAGTCTATAGGCCACAGTTCCTACTCGATCGAGGATTATAAATGGGCCAATGAATCGAAGATTGAGCTTTCCTCTCTTTTCAAATCTCGTAACTCCTTTCCATGGGGCAACACGTAATAACACATGATCTCCAATATTGAATTCCAAGTCCTTTCGATGAAGATCAGCATAACTCTTTTGTCGATCTTGTGAGGCTTTTATACATTGTTGGATCGTTTGAATCTTTTCCGTAGTCATACATACCAACTTCGGTCCTAACAATGTTGCTTTACCCACCTCATCCCAGCATACTGGAGAACGACACTTTCTTCCATACAACGCCTCAAATGGAGCCATGCCAATACTTGCTTGATAACTATTGTTGTAGGAAAACTCCACCAATGGTAAGAACTTGTCCTAACTTCCCTTGAAGTCAAGGACACAGAGTCGTAATAAATCTTCAAGAGTTTGAATAGTCCTTTTCGACTGCCAATTCGTTTGAGGATGATATGCCGAACTAAATCGTAAATCCGTGTCCATAGCTTTTTGCAAACTAACCCAAAATCTTGAAGTGAATCTTGGGTCTCGATCAGAAACTATGGATACAGGCATACCATACAATCTTACAATCTCATTTATGTACATACTAGCAAGACGTTCAAGTGTATAAGTTTCTCGTATCGGTAAGAAATGAGCAGACTTGGTCAATCTATCAACAATGACCCAAATCGCATCTATGCCTTGAGAAACCTTGGGAAGACCAGTAACGAAATCCATAGTAATGTGTTCCCACTTCCATTCTGGAATTTCAAGTGGTTGCAATGGACCTTTTGGCACTTGATGCTCTACCTTGACTCGTTGACAAGTTAAACACCTTGAGATAAACCCCGCTATCTCTCTTTTCATATTGCTCCACCAAAATGTATGTCGAAGATCACGATACATTTAGGTACTCCCATGATGGATTGCAAACGGTGTGTTGTACGGCTCCATCATGATTTTATACTTCAAGTCAGAATCGTTAGGAACACAAAGTCTGGAGTTAACTCAAAGTATTCCTTCTTCATCGATTCTTGCTTTCGGAATAGCACCTTCTTGTACTTTCTTCCTCATACGCATCAGCTCCAGGTCCGTAAGTTGAGCAGCTTTAACTTTATCAATTAAATTCGGTTATACTTGTATATTTGCTATCATCACATGGGTCCCTGGAGTTTTTAACTCTATCTCCATCTTTCGTAAGTCATACAAAATGGGTCTTTGCGTTAACAATATTGCACTCGTACCCGCATATGATCTTCTACTCAATGCGTTAGCAACTACGTTCGTTTTCTAGGATGGTATTGGATGGTATGATCATAATCTTTCAACAGCTCAATCCATCGTCGTTGTCGCATGTTGAGTTCCTTTTGAGTGAAGAAATATTTGAGGCTTTTATGATCCGTATAGATCTCCACCTTCTCTCCATACAGGTAATGCCTCCAAATCTTAAGCGCAAAAACTACTGCTGCCAACTCTAGATCATGAGTAGGATAATTCCTCTCATATTCTTTGAGTTGTCGCGAGGCATATGCTATGACTTTCCCATATTACATGAGAACACATCCTACCCCTTTGCCTGAAGCATCACTGTAGATGACAAATCCCTCCGAGCCAGATGGTATTGTCAGAACATGTGCTGAAATGAGTCTTTTCTTGAGTTCTTGAAAACTCTTCTCACATTCCTCGCTCTAACCGAACTTTGTATCTTTTCGAGTCAGCTGAGTTAATGGAGTAGCAATTCGAGAAAATCCTTCTACGAATCTCTGATAATAACCAACTAAGCCGATAAAGCTACGTACTTCGGTCACTGACTTTGGTTGCTCCCAGCTTTGGATTTCTTCAATCTTCGTTGGGTCAACAGATATTCCATGATTTGATATCACGTGCCCAAGGAATACAACTTCGTCAAGCCAGAACTCACATTTCTTCAACTTGGCAAAAGCTTGTTTTCACAAAGCTTTTGAAGTATCAGCCTCAAGTGTTGCTCATGGTCTTCACAGCTTTTGGAGTATATGAGGATGTCATCAATAAAGACGACCACAAAGTGATCCAAATATTCCTTGAATACTCGGTTCATTATGTCCATGAAGGCAGCAGGAGCATTAGTCAATCCAAAAGATATGACTAGGAATTCATAATGCACATACCGAGTTCTGAAGCAGTCTTTGGAATGTCATCAGTTTTAATCTTTAATTGATGATATCCAGAATGAAGATCAATCTTTGAAAATAATTAGGCTCCTTACAACTGGTCAAACAGGTCATCAATGCGAGGCAATGGGTACCTATTTTTTATGGTGACATAATTCAACTCCCGATAATCAATACAAAGTTGCATACTTCCATCTTTCTTCTTCACGAATAGAATAGGAACACCCCAAGGAGACGTACTAGGACGAATGAAACCGATGTCTAACAATTCCTATAGTTGGGTTTTTAACTCCTGAAGTTCAATAGTGGCCATTCGATATGGGGCTTTGGAAATGGGTTTTGTACCAGATTCAAGGTCGATACAAAATTCAATTTCAAGCTCTGGGGATAGGCCAGGAAGTTCTTCAGGAAATACGTCAAGAAATTTATTAACAATAGAAATATCATTCAAATCTGACGTATTTTTATTTAAATCCGTGACATGGTGTGAGATCCCGAAATTATGAAATGAAAGTATTCAATTTTCTTATAATTATTATTTTATTTCGTAAATGGTTAAATTGATAAAAGGTTAAAGTTAAGGGTGATATGTCAAAATTTTTGCAAAGTAAGCAAGTTGTTATACAATATTCGTTTGGTCGGGGAATATTCTTTTTGTCAAGAATATCCAGAAGCACAATCATTGGTGGACCCCACAACGGAAGTATTGTTATAGTGGGAGCTGTCGTTGACACTCCTAAATTAACATCAATTTCACTTCACAATTTATAATAATTAGCACAGTAGCAAGTAAGGATCGATCCCACAGAGAGTAAAGTTGTTTTAGAATTATTCTACTATTTCAACAGAAAATAAAGATGGGGGTTTTTTGAAAATTGTTTTTAAACTAAGAGAATAAGAATTAATGATGAAGTTAAACAAATATGTAAAAAATTCAGTTCTGCAGTTCAGTTCACCAACTACAACAATCAATTAATCAAGTAATTTTTATTTTTCTTTCAATGAAATTATTAGCCCTAGATAACAATAAGCTCTGCTATCCGAAATTCTTCTTAGATTATCACTGTATGAAATAAGCTCTTCACCAGATTCTAACTAGCATACAACCTAGAATAAGCTATTTAGATTTAATATGGTAGAAGCATTAAGAAATAGAGAATTAGGCTAATCCAAGCAACAAACACATAAGCTCGATTTGTTTAACTTGTTTTCTGATAATCTTATCAATACACAAAAGCTTGCCCATAATTAGTATTACCAAGTTGCTACTTATGATGAGGACAAATATCAATTACACGTAATACCAATCTTAATCTAGCATATGATAATGATCAAATTAACTCAATTGGCCATATTAAATCAATTAGATCAATTAGCATGCAATCAATGAAAATAGATTATCAGAAGAAATTTCACACAAGAAGGAATAAATAATAATACTCAATTAATCAATTACTTGTAACAAGGATTCACCTCCCTTTATAACTGAATGAAAAGAACTAGCCTGACATGCTCTTAAGTCTGCACTCCAATAGATGATAGTTGATTGTTGAATTCCTAAAACCCTGACTCTCATCCTCTATTTATAGTGCTAGACAAAGTCCTAAATCCTATAGGAAGTAGAAATCCAAATCCTAAAAGGAATTACAAATCATAACTAAGTTCCATAAAGAAATAGAATCTAATTTGGAAATAAATCTTAGTCTAAAAGAAATCCTAAAGCTAATAGAAATATCAATCCAATTCCATGTAGAAGTTTTCCAAAATCTGCATTTAGAAACTTTCTAAAAATCTAAGATTTCCCAATTTTCCTGCTCAAATTCGCTAGGGCGAATTTTCATTTCCTGATGCAACGTCCTTTAGTAAAATGAGCACAACTTTTGATTCGAGAGGAGTTATGAGGCCTGCTACCTATCAAAACGAAGATATCGACGAGATCTACAATTTGCATTTTTTGAGAATCGACATACTCTTTCTGCATCAAGGTCGAAATCGGGCTCCAAGTGATTGCTATACAAATTGCAACTTCCAAACTTTGAGGCTCAACGTCCGTTTAGTAAAAATATTATAACTTTTTCATATGAACTCCAATTGGGACGATTCAAGATGTTACGGAAAGCTAAGGAAGAGATCTACAATAAAATTTAAGTCCCAAGCCAAGAACATGCATCCAACGTAATGCTAAAAATCCTGCAATTTTTCTTTTTTTCTCATTTCAGCTCCAATTCCTCCTAAAATCATTAAACACCTTAATAAGCTCATATACACATGAAACATCCAATAAAACTAAACATAAAAGAATCAAAATAAATGAATAATATGCACTCATCAAATTCCCCCACACTTAGCCTTTACACGTCCTCGTGTAAAACAAAAGTTTGATTTCCAGAAAAATTCTATTCAATCATTATGTTTAAAGGTCTCAAGGTACAAATCATGATTATCAACACTAAATTTGCCTAAATCTAATCAACGCCTTATCAATCAACTCACAATTACCAACCTTACCATTTCACCAATGAATTTCATTAAATTTAACTGTAGCCACATAAGTAACTTTCCCAAAATCATCATACTTACTCAACTTAGTTACCATGGAGCAAAAACCGTGCACACTGACTCACAACCAAGAACAATTTTTTCTTGTTTTTTAAGTTTTTTTTCATAGAACCTTCTTTTTAGAACAGATGAATGTATTTCATGCTTCTTTCTTTTCGTATAATTTTTTTTTTCTTGACATGTGCAATGTCTCCTTTTCTTAGGCTTTTCAGAGTTACCCAGTAGTGAACTTTCTACCAACGACTCCCAAACCAGATGATCTTAGGGCGGTAGGTGTAGAAACACCCCTAACGATTACTTATTCAAGTAACAAAGGCCACAAAAGTTGACTAGTCAAGCTGCTTTTATCCATCACACTTTTCAGCGTGAATACCGATGCTTCCCGAGGCTTAGATACCCAGTTATTTCGCACAATGGACATTGAAGCAGATTTTTAATTTTCATTTTTTTCCTTCTTTTTTTTCTCTTTTTTTTTCATTCATCATTTTTTTCACATGGTTCTGCAACAACATAAGCAAGTTAAACAGTTCTAAGTCGTGAAATCAGTGCACATAGACAACTCCACAAATAACTTAGCCAAATAAACATGCTTCTCATATTCAAGTACTCATGTATCACAAATTCAATTTAAATTAATTACTATGGATCATAACTTAGTTGTCATCATTCATTAACAAATTAAGCATCAAACAAATTTTGAATTTTAGCATCAATTTTCAATATTTGACTTTAACCTTCAAACACATAGGCAAATAAAACCATGGAACCCAAGTTTTGAAAAAAGTCAGAATTTTTTCAATTTATTCAACTTCCCATCAAAATTAGATTATTATTCCTACATAAAATAAAACCTAAATATCCCCCCCACACTCAAACCGTACATTGTCCCCAATGTAAGAAAATCATGCAAAGAATAAAATACTACTAGCTAACATGCAATAAAAAAATAAAATTCAAAAGTAAAGGGATAGAAAAATCAAATTTGAGATCTTGGGTTGCCTCCCAAGTTGCTGCCCTTGTTTATTGTCATTGGCTTGACATCATCCTTCTCATCTTTGTAATTGGACTTGTGTACTTCAAGTGGACTGGTAACAACTTCAATTCTTTATTAGAAACATCCTTCATATTCTGATTTTTCTTCATTCCAACCATCAAATCTTCTTTGTATATTTGCTCAAGAGATTTATGCACTTTGGTTAGATTACTAGCAATAATTACAGGCAAAGTGACACTAGTCCCCAAATATGCATATTTCAAATGAGCAGGTAATTGTTTCAATTCTAGAGTTGGGGCTTGTACAACAGAAGGTAATAACTTTTGATGAGGAGCAAGAAATTGAATAGAATTTTTTGCTAACTTATCTGAGAATTTTGACAATGAGTGTAGTGCAACCACAATTTCCTTCAATTCCTAAGTTTGCTTAATTTCATCTTCCTTGTCCATATCCATACAGTTGGAGATAGCTACCTCCAAACTATCCCGATCTATTTGTTCAAAGGCTATATGTACTAATGAGTCTCTCACATCGATAGCAAAAACCTATCCTACAACACTAGGGTACCTCATGGCATCATAGATGTTAAACTGAATCTTCTCGCCATCAAACTCCATTGTCAAGGTCCCATTGTACACATCAATCATGGTTCTTGCTGTTTTCAGGAATGGTCTTCCTAACAAGATGTGAGAAGGGTTTGGTGATGTATCATCTTCCATATTCACAATGTAAAAATCTGCAGGAAAGATTAGTTCGTTCACCTGCACTAAGACATCTTCAATTACCCCTCGGGGGTAAGTGTTAGTACGATCCGCCAATTGAATAATCACACCAGTATTTTTCAAAGGACCTAGATTTAAGGAAGCATAAATAGATAAAGGCATAACATTAATTGAAGCTCCTAAATCTAGCATGGCTTTGTCAAATTTGGTGTTTCCTATTTTGCACGGGATTGTAAACATTCGTGGATCTTTACATTTAGGAGGAATTTTTATTTAAAGAACAGCAGATACATTTTCCCCGACTGTGACTTTTTCATTATTTTGCAATTTTCTTTTATTAGTGCATAATTCTTCCAAAAACTTTTCATACCGTGGCACTTGTTTAATTGCATCAAGGAGAGGAATTTTTACTTCTACTTTCTTAAAAGTTTCCAGAATTTCTTTTTCTTGTTCATCTTTCTTTATATTTTAGAATTTCTAGGGGGAAAGGGTAGAGGAATGTTTTTAAGCTTACAAGGAGAGTGAGATTGTACCTTGGATTTTTTTAGTTTCCTCCTTAGTTGCTTCCTTTTCAAACTCAACGGTGGCCGATGGTGTATCCATTTGTTTTCCACTCCGCAAAGTTATGGCACTTGCATTCTCCTCGGGTTGACTCATGTTTGAGATGGTAATTTTCCGAGCTTACGGATTCCAATATCCCCACAACAGAGTAGCCAGTTGTCCTACTTGGTTCTTCAAATCTTGAACCGAAGTTTTTGTCTCTTGCATGAATTGTTGTGTTTGTCCCATGAATGCTTTGAACATATCCTCCAATGATGTTCTAGTAGGTGTAGGGACTGCTTGCTTTGGTTGATATTGAGGTTGGGCTGGTTGGAAGCCATGCTGCCTAGGTGGAAATGCAGGTGGTGCCGCTTGCTTGCTCCCATAACTCATATTTGGATGATCCCTCCATCCTGGGTTATACGTGTTTGAGTACGGATCATACTTTCTCTGAGGTGGTGGCTGATAATTTCCCATTGCATTAGCTTGTTACACAGCCTCGTCATCTTGTAATGTTGGGCATTCATCTGTATTGTGATTTGGTTGTAGACATATTCAACAAACCTTTGCAATTGGCAGTTGAATTGTAGCTAATTGTCTAACCATAGCAGTTAATTTAGAAATTTGTTGACCATAATCACAAGTGCTTACCTCGCTTACCCTTACTGGTACATGATTTGTTCCAGTGCCATATTGTTGCTAGTTTGTTGCCATGTTTGTAATAAAATTCCTTGTTGCCTCTGGGGGTCTTGTTAACTAGTGCTCCTCCGCTAGCTGCATCAATTATGCTTCTATCTATCGGTACCAACCCTTCGTAGAAATACTGGATCAGGTGTTGTTCATGTATTTGGTGCGGTGGACAGCTGGAACAAAGCTTTTTGAATCTTTCCCAATACTCGTATAGTGTCTCCCCACTGAATTGTCTAATCCCACAGATCTCCTTCCTTATGTTGGCTATTCTTGAGGCTGAAAAGTATCTCTCCAAGAACAACTACTTCATGTCATTCCAAGAATGTATTGATCCTGAGGGTAGGTAGTACAGCCAATCCTTTGCCAAAGCTGCTAGGGAGAATGGGAATGCTCTCAGCATAATTTGTTCTTCGGTGATTCCGTGCGGTTTCATAGTGGAGCACACCACATGAAATTCCTTCAGATGTTTGTAGGGGTCCTCACCTATAAGACCACGAAAAGTAGGCAGTAAATGGATTAGTCCGGATTTAAGTTCAAATGCAGCATCTAAATTAGGATATTCAATGTACAGAGGTTGTTGATTTAAATTAGGAGTTGCCAACTCCTTGAGAGTTCTATTGTTGTTTTGAATCACCATCTCTTCTTCTTTATCAGATGTGGTGGATGATTCGTTGGATAATAATTCCAAAGCTAAGTTAAGGCCTGGTGATGATGCATAAGCCTCGTCTATATATGCAGAAGACTGTTGAATTTTAAGTTTTTCCTTCCTTAGCCTCCTTGTAGTTTTCTCAATCTCTGGATCAAAATCTAATACAGTAGCCTGAGAAGATCGAGTCATAAAACAAGAAAAAAAACAAATAATGGAATAAAAACAAAACGAGAAATTACTCCCCGGCAACGGCGCCAAAATTTGGGATCTGTCGTTGACACTCCTAAATTAACCTCACTTTCACTTCACAATTTATAATAATTAGCACACTAGCAAGTAAGGATCGATCCCAAAGAGAGTAAAGTTGTTTTAGAATTATTCTACTATTTCAACAGAAAATAAAGATGGGGTTTTTTTGAAAATTGTTGTTAAACTAAGAGAATAAGAATTAATGATGAAGTTAAACAAATATGTAAAAAATTCAGTTCTGCAGTTCAGTTTCACCAAGTACAGCAATCAATTAATCATGTAATTTTTATTTTCCCTTCAATGAAATTATTAGCCCTAGATAACAATAAGCTCTGCTATCCGAAATTCTCCTTAGATTATCACTGTATGAAATAAGCTCTCCACCAGATTCTAACTAGCATACAACCTAGAATAAGCTCTCTAGATTTAATATGATCGAAGCATTAACAAATAGAGAATTAGGCTAATCCAAGCAACAAACACATAAGCTCGATTTGTTTAACTTGTTTTCTGATAATCTTAGCAATACACAAAAGCTTGTCCACAATTAGTATTACCAAGTTGCTACTTATGATGAAGACAGATATTGTAAGACCCCAACTTATTCTAAATGAAATTGAATTTCCTCTATTTATTATTTTGAAATATTAAGGGTTTATTTGATTAATGTTGTTAGTTATGGGTAAAATACGCAAATATTTCAAATAAGTAAGTGGTTATAAAATATTCATTGTTGTCGTGGAATATTCTTGCTGTCGGGGAATATTCGTGCGACAGCGCAGCCTTATGTGAGCCCCATAACGGAAAGCGATTGGATGAAGAAAATGACAAGTATAAGTTGTTTATAAATAACGACGTAGTTGTTACACAAGATTATCTTGTTGAAATACTTTGGTTGGTTAAAACACGTGTAAGACACTTGCGGTATTGCACCAATTATTGATTCTTACGTAAGAAGATACTACTCAATAATTGTTATAGTAATTACTGTTCAATATTTTATTTTATTGATTCAATAATTGCTACGTTGATATTTTATATTACTGTTGTTTCAATAATTGTCACTACACAGTATTTTCCATTATCGGAGCAATAATTCTTATTATCTGAATAATATTATTAGATAACATTATTGGCAATGTTTAGAAAGTTCTGTCTAAGGAGAGGTTTGGTCACTTAATTGCGCGCCAGTAAAGAGAGATCCTTATTGGAAAGCCCCCTCTTTCCTAGGAACTGTTTGGTTGTCAGTATTGTGATTCTGTAATATTATTTGTGAATAATTAATTATTGATTTATATAATGAGGAAAATATTTATTTTATGTGGATATAGATGGAGAAAATTTTTAATGTGACAATTGTTGAAAATTAATATTTTATCTTTTTCTGATAAAATATATTATTATATTTCAATAATATAATAATGGTGATATTTTTACAATGAGTGTGGGATATATGAATAAATGAGGAGGAAGAGTATTTTTGTTATAAAAATTATTTACAACATGTTAAACATGTTTGTGGGCCCATTTCTTAACTGAAATTTGATTATAGCCTATAAAATCGGCCGTTTGTGAATTTCGGTCAACTTCGGCTTGGAATTTGGAAAAACTTTCTTCTGCAAAGTTGTAGATAATTAAATTTCCTATGGAATGGACATAAAATTTGAATTTTTCTGATAAAAGGGCTATTTATTATGAATTATTGAAGTTCCAAAGTTCCAAACTAATTGATTTTTGAAGTTTTAATTATTTTTTTAAGAAAAACGTTTTTGGTGAGTTGAGTGGGTCTTGCATGTGACATAAATGTGTTGAATTTAGATTCATGAGGTGGGCGTGACAAAAATTTAAAAATAATAATATTTTATTAAATTTTCTGCTTTGGTGTTCTAAGCAATTTCCTATAAATAGGGTGCTTAGGTTAGAATTAAAAATCACACCAGAAACTAAAATCTTCTCTCTCTATATTATCGAGCGTATTCTTGTGAGTATTTTGATACTTTGAGTGTTGTTATACGGTGCAAGTTCTTTGAGCACTATATCCGGTATTCCAGCTAGAAGTACTATCTTTTCGAGGTAAGGGATATTATTATTTTTTATAAATGATATTATTTCTTTCAATATCATTATGCCGGAATATTGGTAATATTTTTCTTGTGAAATTCTTATCTTTTAGTGTCGGGATTACTATTCACGTATACGGCACTATTCACGAATACGGCACTATTCACAAAAAAATTAAATTTTCGTTTTTGTCCAAAATATCTATTATGGATACTAGCTTTGATTGTATCCATGTTTTGATCATTCTTGAATTTTACTTCACTATGGTTATTTATGAAGTATTTTTGAACTTGGACTGTTTAAAGTACGAATCATTAATATTTGTTCTTTTGTTTCACTGGATTCGTTTTCTTTAAAATATTTTTCATCATCCTCAGTCCTAAATGATGATATTACTGAATATCTTTGGCCTGTAGTGCTAAGATAAATGATTCTCTGATGAATATCTTTGGCCCGTAGTGCAAAGATGAATAGGTGTTGAGATGAACATGCCCAACTGATGAATATCTTTGGCCTGTAGTGCAAAGATGAATATTTGATTCATGATGGTTCTAGAAGTTGTTTTAGTAGTCCTCACTATTTTTATAAAATAATGTATCAATAATTGTAATGAGGACTTATTTGGGTGAGGATATTGTCTAGAAGGTAATATTTGTATTTAAACTCACAGTTTAAGTGTTGTCGTATTTTGTACGACAAATGTATCAATAAAGTTGTAGTTGTTTTTGTACCATGTATTTGACAACTAAGAATGGGTGATGTATACCTATTTTGGGGGCATCACAGTTGGTATAAGAGCTTAGGGATATGATCTCTGGCGGAGATCGGGGAATAGAACTAGGAGGGGAGAGATGAGTAAATCCTTCGCTAGTGTGTCCTACCTAAGTTTATTTGTTTGTCGGTCATAATATAGGGATATTATGTGATATGTTAATTTGTTTAATTAACCTTTGTTTTATGGCCGTATTTGAGAATGGCAACTGAGAATGTTAACAGTGGAGTAAATGAGACCATGGAGACGCCTGTACTCATCAATGAGGAGAACGTGCAACAGGCCAGCAATTTTCCTCCTGTAAATAACACCATTGATCAGACGATGAACGACGAAATGTTTAGAAGTTTTTTGCAATTCATGCAAAATCAGACGAGGGAGACTCGTGTTCAAAATACATGTGGAAATGATAGAAATTCACGGTTTGTCACAGCCAAGCAGTTCAAGGAGTTGGGACCACCAGAATTCTGGGGAAAGCCGGATACAATTAAGGCGGAGACGTGGGTTAAACAAATTACCAAGATATTCGATGTCTTGGGATGCACGGAGGAACAGAAGGTTCCATTCGCCACCTTTATGTTCCGTAATGAGGCGATTCATCGGTGGGAATCATGAAGCGCACTCCATCCAAACCTTTCGACATGATGTCTTGGGAAACGTTTGAATCGTTCAATGACAAGTACTTTCCTCGAAAGTATTCGTCATATATGAAGGAAGTAGAGTTTATTATACTGGAACAAAACAACATGACGGTGTCCCAGTACGAGGTGAAGTTTGCAGAGTTATCTAGGTTTGCACCTCATTTGGTGGAGAATGAGGAACGTATGACACGAATGTTTCTGAGAAGTTTGAAACCCGGCATATGTCAATATCTCATTTCTCATAAATTTTCTCTCTATTCAGATGTTGTCAACAGGGCTCAATTATTAGAGCGAGATAACGAGTACGTTCAACGGAGGGACCACAACCAGGATCATACCGGTGATGTTAGAATCATCGAAACAACGATAACCGTGAAAGAAAAATACGGACAAGAGCGGAAACTACTCTGGTGGTAATCATGGCCATGAAAATAGAAGAAGCGAATCGGGGGAGATTTTAAAAAAAAGAGATTCAACAATGACAATGCAAAGACGTCAGCACCAGCAGCAACTGGTTCCAAGGGAGGAGAAAAACCACCGGTTGTATGCTATAAATATGGAAAAGAAGGACATATCAGCCCAAACTGCCCACAACAGTTCAAGGTATGTTATAATTGTGGAAAGGAAGGACATATCGCTCGAGATTATACTGTAGCAAAACCAAGTCCTGCGGGGATGGAGACTCAAAAGGCTATCCTAGAAAAGTCAAAATCAACGGTTCCTGGAAGAGCGTTTGTCGTGACTGGTCAAAATGCGAGGAACCCAAACGAGGTGATCACGGGTAAGCTAATCATAAATTCTTGTGAAGTTTATACATTACTAGATACCGGTGCTACCCATTCATTTATCTCTCCTGCTTGTGCTCAACGTTTAAACTTGAATTCGGAGAAATTAGACTTTGACTTATCTGTGGAGACTCCGTTAGGAGAAACTTTCATCACATCCACTGTTTATAAATCTTGTTTGATCCAAGTTGGCACCATCACATTACCTCGCCAACCTTATCTCTTTAAAGATACTTGCTTTTGATGTGATTTTAGGGATTGATTGGTTAACTACTCATCATGCCAAAATTGATTGTTTTCGTAAGGTTGTTAGTTTTCATATTCCTAACCAACCTGTTGTATGAATTCAAGCAACTAAACCACTAAAATCAATCACTATCATATCAAGTCATAAAGCTATTCGTTTATTGAAAAACGGATGTCAAGCTTTCTTATCCCATGTTATGGATTTGAATAATATTCTTGTTGTTAGTAAATTTCCTGACGTATTTCCTGAAGAACTTCCCGGTCTACCCCCAGAATGTGAAGTTAAATTCTTTATTGATCTTGAACCTGGTACAAAGCCCATTTCTAAAACCCCATATCAAATGGCTCCTATTGAACTTCAGGAGTTAAAGGTCCAACTACAGGAGTTGTTGGACATCGGTTTCATTCGTCCTAGTACATCTCCTTGGGGTGCTCCTATTTTATTTGTAAAGAAGAAATACGGGAGTATGAGACTTTGTATTGACTACCGGGAATTGAACCATGTCACTATCAAGAATAGGTATCCGCTACCTCGCATTGATGACCTGTTTGACCAGTTACAAGGAGCACAATTCTTTTCAAAGATCGATCTTCGTTCTGGATATTATCAACTGAAAATTAGAACTGAGGATATTCCAAAAACTGCCTTCAGAACTCGGTATGGGCATTTTGAATTCTTAGTCATGTCTTTTGGATTGACTAATGCTCCTGCAGCTTTCATGGATATGATGAACCAAGTATTCAAGGAATATTTGGATCAGTTCGTTGTTGTCTTTATTGATGACATCCTCATATATTCCAAAAGTCATGAAGATCATGAGCACCATTTGAAGCTGGTACTCCAAAGGCTTCGTGAAAATAAGCTATATGCCAAGTTGAAGAAATGCGAGTTTTGGCTTGAGGAAGTAGCATTCCTTGGGCACGTGGTGTCAAAATATGGAGTATCTGTTGACCCGGCGAAGATTGAAGCAATACAAAGTTGGGAGCAACCAAGTCGAATCAAGGCGAAGTCGAGCTCGGGTTTAGCTGGTTATTATCAAAAATTTGTGGAATGATTTTCTCGAATCGCTACTCTGTTAACTCAGCTGACTCGGAAGGATACAAAATTTGTATGGAGCGAGGAATGCGAGAAGAGTTTTCAAGAGCTTAAGATGAGACTCATTTCGGCGCCTGTTCTGACAATACCATCTGGTTCGGATGGATTTGTTATCTACAGTGATGCTTCAGGCAAACGGTTAGGATGTGTTCTCATGCAACATTGAAAAATCATAGCCTATGCCTCGCGACAACTTAAAGAATATGAGAGGAATTATCCTACTCATGATCTAGAGTTGGCAACAAATATCGCTTTCGCTAAAGATCCGGAGGCACTATCTATACGGGGAGAAGTGGAGATATATTCGCACCATAAAAGCCTCAAATATTTCTTCACCCAAAAGGAACTCAACATGCAAGAACGACGTTGGCTCGAGCTGTTAAAAGACTACGACCATACCATTCAATACCATCCTGGAAAAGCGAACGTGGTAACTGACGCATTAAGTAGAAGATCTTATGCAGGGACGAGTGCGATGTTGTCAACACAAAGGCCCATTTTGTGTAATTTACAAAAGATGAAAATAGAATTCAAGACTCCGGGGACCCATGCAATGTTGTCAAGTATACGCGTAGAATCAACTTTAATCGATAAAGTTCAAGTTGCTCAAGCCACAGACCCGGAGCTGATGCGCATGAAGAAGAAAGTACAAGAAGGTGTTATTCTAGAAGCAAGAATCGATGAAGAAGGAATACTTCGAGTCCACTCCAGACTTTGTGTTCCTAACGATTCTGATTTGAAGTACAAAATCATGATGGAGGCACACAATACACCATTTGCGATCCATCCTGGAAGTACCAAAATGTATCGTGATCTTCGACATATATTTTGGTGGAACAATATGAAGAGAGAGATTGCAAAGTTTATCTCGATGTGTTTAACTTGTCAACGTGTAAAGGCGAAGCATCAAGTGCCAAACGGTCCATTGCAAGCACTTCAGATTCTGAAATGGAAATGGGAACACATTACCATGGATTTTCGTTACGGGTCTTCCCACGGTTTCTCAAGGCATAAATGCTATTTGAGTTATTATTGATAGATTAACCAGGTCTGCTCATTTCTTGCCGATACGGGAGACTTATTCTCTTGAACGTCTTGCTCGTATATATGTAAATGAGATTGTGAGATTGCATGGCATGCCAGTAGCCATAGTTTCAGATCGTGACCCAAGATTCACCTCACGATTTTGGATTAGCTTGCAAAAAGCTATGGGCACGGATTTACGATTCAGTTCGGCATACCATCCTCAAACGGACGGACAATCAGAGAGGACTATTCAAACTCTTGAAGATCTATTAAGACTCTGTGTCCTAGACTTCAAAGGGAGTTGGGATAAGTATTTACCATTGGTGAAATTCTCCTACAACAACAGTTATCGGGCAAGTATTGGTGTGGCTCCATTTGAAGCATTATATGGACGAAAGTGTCGCTCTCCAGTATGTTGGGATGAGGTAGGTGAAGCAATATTGTTGGGACCAGAGTTGGTACGTATTACTACAAAAAAGATCCAAATGATTTGACAACGTATACAAACGGCACAGGATCGACAAAAGAGTTATGCGGATCTTCATCGAAAGGACGTGGAATTTAGTATTGGGGAACATGTATTGTTGCGAGTTGCTCCATGGAAGGGAGTTACAAGATTTGGGAAAAGAGGAAAGCTCAATCCACGATTTATTGGTCCATTTCAGATTCTTGACCGAGTAAAAAATGTAGCCTATAGACTCGCGTTACCTCCAAGTATGTCTCGTGTTCATAATGCTTTTCACATATCCGTGCTTCGTAAATATGTGAAAGACCCGAACCACGTTATTGAGTTAGAACCGGACGAGATAGTCGAAGACTTAACGTATGAAGAGGTACCTGTCAAGATCTTGGATAGGAAGGAGCATGTCCTACGCACAAAGGTCATACCACAAGTTAAAGTTTTATGGAGGAACCATGCTATTGAGGAAATGACCTGGGAGTTGGAAACGGAAATGAAAGCGAGGTATCCTCACCTTTTTGAAACACCAGGTACGTACGCCAATTTTGAGGATGAAATTTCTTAAGGAGGGGAGGTTGTAAGACCCCAACTTATTATAAATGAAATTGAATTTCCTCTATTTATTATTTTGAAATAGTAAGGGTTTATTTGATTAATGTTGTTAGTTATGGGTAAAATACACAAATATTTCAAATAAGTAAGTGGTTAAAATATTCATTGTTGTCGTGAAATATTCTTGCTGTCGGGGAATATTCTTGCTTTTCGTTATGGGAAAACGATTGGATGAAGAAAACGACAAGTATAAGTTGTTTATAAATAAAGGCGTAGTTGTTACCGTTAATACTGTTAAAATACTCAGTGGTTAAAACACAGTAGCATACGGTATTGCACCAATTATTGATTCTTATGTAAGAAGACACTACTCAATAATTGTTACAGTAATTACTGTTCAATATTTTAGTTTATTGATTCAATAATTGCTACGTTGATGTTTTATATTACTGTTGTTTCAATAATTGTCACTACACGGTATTTTCTATTATCGGAGCAATAATTCATATTATCTAAATAATATTATTAAATAACATTATTGGCAATGTCTAGAAAGTTCTGTCTAAGGAGAGGTTTGGTCACCTAATTGCGCGCCAGTAAGGAGAGATCCTTATTGGAAAGCCTCCTCTTTCCTGGAAACTGCCTGGTTGTTAGTATTGTGATTCTATAATATTATTTGTGAATAATTAATTATTGATTTATATGATGAGAAAAATATTCATTTTATGTGGATATAAATGGAGAAAATTTTTAATATGACAATTGTTGAAAATTAATATTTTATCTTTTTCTGATAAAATAATTCATTTAAATATATTATTATATTTTAATAATATAATAATGGTGATATTTTTATAATGAGTGTGGGATATATGAATAAATGAGGAGGAAGAGTATTTTTGTTACAAAAATTATTTAAAATATGTTAAACATGTTTGTGGGCCCATTTCTTGACTGAAATTTGATTATAGGCTGTAAAATCGCCCGTTTATGAATTTCAGTCAACTTCGGCTTAGAATTTGGAAAAACTTTCTTCTGAAAAGTTGTAGATAATTAAATTTCCTATGGAATGGACATAAGATTTGAATTTTTCTGATAAAAGGGCTATTTATTATAAATTATTGAAGTTCCGAAGTTCCAGAATAATTGATTTTTGAAGTTTTAATTATTTTTTTTAAGAAAAACGTTTTAGGTGAGTTGAGTGGGTCTTGCATGTGACATAAATGTGTTGAATTCAGATTCAAGAGGTGGGCGTGACAAAAATTTAAAAATAATAATATTTTATTAAATTTTCTGCTTTGGTGTTCTAAGCAATTTCCTATAAATAGGGTGCTTAGGTTAGAATTAAAAATTACACCAGAAACTAAAATCTTCTCTCTCTATATTATCGAGCGTATTCTTGTGAGTATTTTGATACTTTGAGTATTGCTATACGGTGCAAGTTCCTTCAGCACTATATCCGGTATTCCAACTAGAAGTACTATCCTTTCGAGGTAAGGGATATTATTTTTTTTTATAAATGATATTATTTCTTTCAATATCATTATGCTAGAATATTGGTAAGATTTTTCTTGTGAAATTCTTATCTTTTAATGTCGGGGTTACTATTCACGTATACGACACTATTCACGTATACGACATTTTTTACAGAAAAATTAAATTTTTGTTTTTGTCCAAAATATCTATTATGGATACTAGCTTTGATTGTATCCATGTTTTGATCATTCTTGAATTTTACTTCACTATAGTTATTTATGAAGTATTTTTGAACTTGGACTGTTTAAAGTACGAATCCTTAATATTTGTTCTTTTCTTATTGGATTCGTTTTCTTTAAAATATTTTTCATCATCCTCAATCCTAAATGATGATATTACTGAATATCGTTGGCCTGTAGTGCTAAGATAAATAATTCTCTGATGAATATCTTTGGCCCGTAGTGCAAAGATGAACAGATGTTGAGATGAACATGACCAACTGATGAATATCTTTGGCCTGTAGTGCAAAGATGAATATTTGATTCATGATGTATATTGATTGATGTTACAGGGATAAAATATTGATGATGGACTTTTAAATTCATAGATAATAGTAGATTTCATTCTCTACATAACTCTTCTATGAATTATTATTTCATTCAATGAATATTGATCCGAAACTTGTTGTCTATTATATTCTCTGATATTTTTTTCCCTGTTGAGGACTAACGATAATTTGTTCTATATTATCTTAGTCATAATATTCTTTACTGGGCTAGTTGAGCTCACCCTTTTCCTTTTTGTTCCATTTTTCTTTTCAGGAGGCGAGAATGTAGCGAGTACTAGTCGGGGTATGGAATGATGGTTCTAGAAGTTGTTTTAGTAGTCCTCACTATTTTTATAAAATAATATATCAATAATTGTAATGAGGACTTATTTGGGTGAGGATATTGTCTAGAAGACAATATTTGTATTTAAACTCACAATTTAAGTGTTGTCGTATTTTGCACGACAAATGTATCAATAAAGTTGTAGTTGTTTCTGTACCATGTATTTGACAACTCAGAATGGGTGATGTATACCTATTTTGGAGGCGTCACAGATATCAATTACACGTAATACCAATCTTAATCTAGCATATGATAATGATCAAATTAACTCAATTGGCCATATTAAATCAATTAGATCAATTAGCATACAATCAATGAAGATAGATTATCAGAAGAAATTTCACACAAGAAGGAATAAATAATAATACTCAATTAATCAATTACTTGTAACAAGGATTCACCTCCCTTTAGAACTGAATAAAAAGAACTAGCCTGACATGCTCTTAAGTCTGCACTCCAATAGATGATAGTTAATTGTTGAATGCCTAAAACCCTGACTCTCATCCTCTATTTATAGTGCTAGACAAAGTCCTAAATCCTATAGGAAGTAGAAATCCAAATCCTAAAAGGAATTACAAATCATAACTAATTTCCATAAAGAAATAGAATCTAATTTGGAAATAAATCTTAGTCTAAAAGAAATCCTAAAGCTAATAGAAATATCAATCCAATTCCATGTAGAAGTCTGCCAAAATCTGCATTTAGAAACTTTCCAAAAATCTAAGATTTCCCAATTTTCCCGCTCAAATTCGCTGGGGCGAATTTCCATTTTCTACTGCGACGTCCTTTAGTAAAATGAGCACAACCTTTGATTCGAGAGGAGTTACGAGGCCTGCTACCTATAAAAACGAAGATATCGACAAGATCTACGATTTTCATTCTTTGAGAATTGACAGAATCTTTCTGTATCAAGGTCGAAATCGGGCTCCAAGTGACTATTGTGTAAATTGCAACTTCTAAACTTTGAGGTTCAACGTCCTTTTAGTAAAAATATCATAACTTTTTCATATGAACTCCGATTGGGACGATTTAAGATGTTACGAAAATCTAAGGAAGAGTTCTACAACAAAATTCAAGTCCCAAGCTAAGAACATGCATCTAACTTAATGCTAAAAATCCTGCAATTTTTCTTTTTTTCACATTTCAGCTCCAATTCCTCCTGAAATTATTAAACACCTTAATAAGCTCATATACACATGAAACATGTAATAAAACTAAACATAAAGTAATCAAAATAAATGAATAATATGCACTCATCACGTAGTAAGAAAATGACAGAATTATCTTTTTATAAAAATAACGGCAAAAGTGTTATCGTTAAAACTGTTGAACTACCCGGTATTAAAAGTACAGTAATACGCGTGGTTGCATAGTAGCACACGGTATTGATTATAGATGCTTACGTGAGAAGTCACTCAGTTATACTCAATTATTGCTACAGTAATTGCGGTATCGTATCTCTCGTATTATTGATTCAATTATTGTCACAGTATCATATGCATAATATGTTATATTATTAAATTAATAATTGAGACGACAAAATTATTCATATTATTATTTGTAATATTGACAATGTCTAGAAGTTCGCATCGAGAGATTTGGTCATCTAATCAAGCTACCAATAGGAGAAATCCTTATCAGAAAGCCCCCTCTTTCTAGGGAACGACCTGGTTGTTAAATATTATGAGTTATAATATTAATGATGAATAAGTTCGTGTTGATTAAAGATAAAATTGATAGTTCCAGTGTGTGGGATTTATTAGTGTTAGTGAAATCGACATTTATTTCGATAATAATTGATGTTTGGAGGTTATATTGACCAATCGGGTAATTAACCGGATAAATGAGTAATTAATTGCTATTAATTCACATGCTTATAACTATGTGTTCACATGTGTGTACTATTGATTCACATGATTTACTATTAGGGGAGTTGGTGCAAGTTTGATAATACTTGCATGGCTAAGTTAAAAATAGAGGTATAGATGAAGGTACTATACTATAATTAATTTTTTTCACATGTTTAGAACTATTGAGTCACATGATTTATTATTGATTCACATGATTTACTATTAGGGGAGGTGGTGCAAGTTTGATAATACTTGCATGACTAAATTAAAAATAAAGGAAAAGATGAAGGTATTATACTGTAATATTTTGAGCCCCAAAATGTGCAATTATGGAAACTATATTTTTCTATAAATAGAAGCTCATTCCTTCATTATTTTACACCAATTCACTAAAGCTATAGAGCAATTATTATAGAGAGAAAGAAGAAGAGAAGTCTGCTACCTCACTATTTCAGTATCCAGTTTTCTTCTAAGGTAAGGGATATTGTTATTATAGTAAGGGGTATTATTTCTTTCGTATTCATGAAGAGAGTTATTTCTTTCAATATTCGTAAGGGTTGTTATACCATTCTTTATTATTCTGTTGGAATAACCTGTCTGAGCGGTCTATCGCATGCCTGGTGAATTCTTCTATTATTCCATTCTTTATTATTTTGTTAGAATAACTTGTCATGCGCTTCATATCGCATGTCCGTGAATTCTTCTCATTATTCCATTCTTTATTATTCTGTTGGAATAACCTGCATCAGGCGGTCTATCGCATGCCTGGTGAATTCTTCTGTTATTCCATTCTTTATTATTCTATCAGAATAACCTGTCTGTGCGGTCTATCGCATGCTTGGTGAATTCTTCTGTTATTCCATTCTTTATTATTACGTGGAATAACTCGCTCACGCGACTACCACATGCATGGTGAATTCTTCTGTTATTCCATTCTTTTTTATTCTGTTGGAATAACTTGTCTATGTGGATTACCGCATGCATGGTGAATGATCCTTCGTATTCATTCTTTATTAAATTATAGAAATGATCTGTCTACGTGGATTACCGCATGACGGGTGAAATCTATTTGTAGTTTCGTATATTCTATTATACTCATATGAGATATCATTTCTTTTGTACTCGTCATGGAATATCATTTTTTTGGTATTTTTCTTTTACGAGTTACTATTCACAGGTTACTATTCACCCGGTTACTATTTACTCTAGTATTATTCACTCGGGTATTCGGGGGACTTTTCATGCCGGAGTACTATTCACGAGTTACTATTCACAGGTTACTATTCACCTGATTACTATTCACTCTAGTATTATTCACTCGGGTATTCGGGGCACTTTTCGTGCCGGAGTACTATTCATGGGTTACTATTCATCCGATTACTATTCACTCTAGTATTATTCACTCGGGTATTCGGGACACTTTTCGTGTCAGGGTACTATTCACGGGGTACTATTCCCGAAGTACTATTCACAGGGTACTTTTTCACGGGATACTATTCACTAGAAAAATATATTTCTTTTCTGTCCAAATTAGTTTTTGTACATGAATATTATTCTTGAATTTTACTCCACAAAGCAGTATCATGTTGCCAATTTGGATATTTTTAAACTCTGGATAAATTTAAAGTCTTTAATTTTTAGCCTTGATTTGATTTCATTTGATTATTGCTTATATCATTGTCATCATCCTCATGCTTATATTGTGATGAAAGTCATCTTTGGCTTACGTGCATAGATGGACTTGGTATGATTATGACCAGGGATTATTCGATATAATCATGACCGTAATGTAACGAATGATGTGGTAAAAGTCCTCATTGGCCTGTAGTTCATTAATGGACAGTTGTTGGTATGATTATAAGCAGGGATTATTCGATATAATCATGACCATTGTTGAAAATACGAATATCCTTGGCTCGTAGTGCATGGATAATTCGTGGTCATAATGCTAATGAATATCCTTAGCCGTAGTGCAGGGATGATTCGATGATGTGAATTATTTATTAAGCTGAGTTTCAGCGATAAAATATTGATGATACACTTTTAATTCGTAAAAGATAGTAGATATCATGCTCTACTTGACTCTTCTAAAATACAGTTGTATGTCTTTGGCCTGTAGTGCAAAGATGAATTGTTAATGAATATCTTTGGTCGTAGTGCAAAGATGAATTTATTAGTATGATTATGAGAAAGAATTGTGATTTGGTATAACCATGATTTTTGATGTTTCAGGTAAAGATAGGTGATGAAAATTATATTTGTCCTGGGTGCGAAGAGGAATTTAGAATTACAATTATGTTTATGAGTTATTCACATGATTGTGGACAGTAATTGTTGATTGATGTTGCAGGGATAAAAATATTATTGGTGGACTTTTAACATGGAGAAGATAATAAACCTGGTGGTCTATTTGACTCTTCTAATGGATTGCTCATTCCGCTGCAACTATGGTTGAAAAGTTTTACCATCTACCATATGTTCTAAATCTCTGATTTATTATTGATGAAGGCTATTAATAATTTAATTATCTTTAGTCATGATATTCTTTACTGAGCTAGTTGTGCTCACCCTTTTGCTTCATAATTCCTTTCAGGTAATAAGAGTGTTATCAGGTCGAGCGGAGATAACAGGGGAATAGAACGGTGGTTTATAGCTGTTGAGGTTCTCCCTAAATAGTATGGAAATAATTTTGTTGAGAACTTTAGATAAGTGTGTAGTATTGTATACGTCATTTGATATTTAATTTTGGTGAACTGAATAGGGTGAGGTGAACCCAACTTTGGAATGGTGTTTTTGTCACTATCATACAAGATGTCTAATGACAGACGACTTCCTGTTATCATAAAACAGGATTGTGCACATCCACTTGTTGAGTATATCTATGAGCACTACCTATATAATCTTGGAGTTTGTTTAAAATATAATTCTCAATTGGAGACAACGGAGATAATTATATGTCAAGAGAAGACTCACCATTGGAAAGAAGATGATAGCAATCTTCTTGTTTTTCTTTGGGGACTATTGGGTCAACCAAGGATAATTCTTGAGTCATATGATATATATCATAACTTAGATGCATGGCCTCCCATGTACGAAGGTTTTCTTGAGCATTTTCCAAGGATTTTAATTTCTAAAAGAGTTTTTGACTGTACTTTTATGTAAAGTACCATTGTAAGGTTGTGGTCGAGGCACCATGAGAGTTACATACATTTGTATTAAAACTCACGGCTTAACTCATGGGTCGTATTCTCGCATTTACGCTCAATAGTTGTATAAATGAAGTTTGTATTTGATTTTTATTATGTGATATCTGGCGACTCAGAATGGGTCGTGTGGACCTATTTTGGGGGCGTCACAAATGGTATCAGAGCTTAGGGATATGGTCGCTGGCGGAGATAAGAGTCTAGAACTAGGAGGGGAGAGACGAGTTATATACTTCGCTAGTGTGTGACTTACCTAAGCTGAAATTATTTACTTGATAAGTTGACAAATTGTGATATGTCAATTAACCTTTGTTTTGAAGATATATTCTAGAATGATATCTGAAATACAGGAGATGAGCAATGGGAAAATCATGATACAGAGGAAATAACCGGGAAGGTACAATCTAAAAAGAAAGCAAGGTATTCTCATCTCTTCGAATATCAGGTACGTACGTAAATTTCGAGGTCGAAATATCATAAGAAGGGGAGATTGTGAGATCCCGAAATTATGAAATGAAAGTATTCAATTTTCTTATAATTATTATTTTATTTCGTAAATGGTTAAATTGATAAAAGGTTAAAGTTAAGGGTGATATGTGAAAATTTTGCAAAGTAAGCAAGTTGTTATACAATATTTGTTTGGTCGGGGAATATTCTTTTTATCGGGAATATCCGTACGATGGCACAATCATTGGTGGACCCCACAACGAAAGTATTGTCGTAGTAAGAAAACGACAGAATTATCTTTTTATAAAAATAACGGCGAAAGTGTTACCATTAAAACTGCTGAACTACCCTTAGTAAAAGTACGATGTCTACGCGTGGTTGCATAGTAGCACACGGTATTGATTATTGATGCTTACGTGAGAAGTCACTCAATTATACTCAATTATTGCTACAGTAATTACAGTATCGTATCTCTCATATTATTGATTCAATTATTGTCACAGTATCATCTGCATAATGTGACGCCCCTAAAACAGGTATACATCACCCATCTTGGGTCGCCAGATACATGGTACATAAATTTAAATACAACTTAATTATACAACAGTCGTGTAAAAATACGACAAAACATAATCTAAGAGTTTTAATAAGAATATTGTAAGACCCCAACTTTTTAATAAAGATGATTTTTCTATAAATATCATTTTTGAATATTATGGAATGAATTTGATATAATGTTATAGTTGTGGGTAATATTTATAAATTTTGCAAAGTACACAAGTTGTTTTATAATATTCGATTGGTCGGAGAATATTCGTTTTAACAGGAAATATTCGTACGACGGCACAATTATTGGTGGACCCCACAACGGAATTATTGTCGGATTGAGAAAATGACAAAAATATTTTTATGAAAATAACGACAGAAGTTTTACAGTTAAAACTGTTGAACTACTCGGTAGTAAAAGTACAGTAATACACGTGGTTGCATAGTAGCACACGGTATTGATTATTGATGCTTATGTGAGAAGTCACTCAGTTTTGTTTAAACAGTAATTGTTGCATAGTATCTC
Source organism: Panax ginseng (assembly GCA_020205605.1). Classification (NCBI taxonomy): domain Eukaryota; kingdom Viridiplantae; phylum Streptophyta; class Magnoliopsida; order Apiales; family Araliaceae; genus Panax; species Panax ginseng. The sequence goes on from CM035133.1 coordinate 38,226,477, forward strand.
ATGTTATTTGATTTAATTATTGTCGATATTTTATATATTATTAAACCAATAATTGAAATGACAGAGTTATTAATATTATTATTTGCAATATTAACGATGTCTAGAAATTCTGCCAAGGAGAGGTTTGGTCACCTAATTGCGCGCCAATAGGGAAAAATCCTTATTGGAAAGCCCCCTCTTTCCTGGGAACGACCTGGTTGATTAATAGTATGAATAATAATAATGATGATGAGTTTTGTTTTATTAGTATTATTAATGTAATAAAATAGAAAAGTTTTTTATATAAAACAAAATACTTTTATAAAGTTATTCATTTTATTAGACTATAAATATAATATATTATATTCTATTATGCATAGTATTTTGCATAGTAAAATCTTTTTTATATAAAATGTAATACTTTTATAAAGTTATTCGCTTTTATTAGATTATAAATAGAATATATTTTATTTTATTATGCATAGTGTTGCATAGTGTTTTGCATAGTAAAATCTTTTTATATAAAATAGAATACTTCTATAAAGTTATTCGTTTTATTAGATTATAAATAGAATATATTATATTTTATTTAAAAGATTTTTTTTTAAATCTGGACCGTCTGTTTAAAAGTAAATCAATTTGGACCGTTCATTAATTAATTACTATGCAGTCCATTCTTCTATAAATAGAAGCTCATTCCTTCATTATTTCTTACGAATTCACTGAAACTCTAGAGAGAGAAACTATAAAGAGAAAGAAGAAAAGTGTTCTGCTACTTCACTACTCCTATATTCAGTACTCTTCTTTCTAAGGTAAGGGATATTATTTGTTGTACCCGTAAGGGGTATTATTTCTTTTGTATTCATGAAGAGAACTTCTGTTATTCCATTCTTTATTATTCTGTTGGAATAACCTGTATACGCGGACTACCTTATGCTTGGTGAAATTCTTCTGTTATTCCATTCTTTATTATTATGTTGAATAACTTTTGTTTATGCTAAGTACCGCATACATGGTGAAATTCTTCATTATTCTATTCTTTATTATTATGTTGAATAACTTTGTTTATGCGAAAGTACCGCATACATGGTGAAATTCTTCATTATTCCATTCTTTATTATTATGTTGGAATAACTTTGTTTATACGGCACCGCATACATGGTGAAATTCTTCTATTATTCATTTTTTATTATTCGCATTAATATCCTGCTTTGTGTGTTATGCATGACCGGTTTCATTATTTATTATTCTCGTTAGAATAACTTTTCTGTGTCGCCTATCGCATGTATGGTGATTTCTGTTGTTATTCCATTCTTTATTATTCTGTTGGAATATCATGTCGGTGCGTTTACACATGACCTGGTTTCATTATTTATTATTCTGTTGAGAATAACCTGTCGGTGCGATCTATCGCATACATGGTAATTTCTGTTGTTATTCCATTCTTTATTATTCTATTAGAATATCCTGTCGGAGTGTATTACGCTTGACCTGGTTCTATTCTTTATTATTCTGTTGGAATAACATGTCTATGTGGATTATCACATGCATAGTGAATGATCCTTTGTATTCATTCCTTATTAAATTGTGGAAATGATCTGTATAAGTGGATTACCGCATGGCGGCAAAAATCCATTTGCAGTTTCATATATTCTATTATACTCAGTTGGTTAAAGTTTTAGCTTCTATACTCCATAAAATTAGTAAAATATCCTTGATATTTGCACTTCATCCAGTATCTTTTCATGAAAATATTCTTCTGAACATTCTTGAATTTTACTCTACAAAGAAGTATCATGTTGACAATTTGGACGTTATTGGTTCCTGGATAAATTAAATCTTGAACTTGTTTTATTGAATTATTATGTCATTGTCATCATCCTCATGTTTATATTATGTTAAAAGTCATTTGTGGCTTGTAGTGCATAGATGGACTTGGTATGATTATGACCAGGGATTATTCGGTATAATCATGACCGTAATGTTAAAAATGATGTGGTAAAAGTCCTCATTGGCCCGTAATGCATTGATGGACAGTTGTTGGCATGATCATGACCATTAATGAATACACGAATGTCCTTGGCCCGTAGTGCATGGATAATTTATGGTCGTGATATTAAAGAATATCCTTGGTCGTAGTGCAGGGGTGATTCGATGATGTGGATTATTTATTAAGTTGAGTCTCAGCGATAAAAGTTATGAAAAACCTTTTAAATCATAAAAGATAGTAGATTTTATTCTCTACTTGACTCTTTTAATGGATTACTTGTTCCGCTGCAGTTAAACTTGATGTATGTTATATTGTGTCAGTTTAACATTGTTAAAGGTCAACGATAATTTATTCTGCATTATCTTAATCATAATAATTCTTACTGGGCTTGTTGAGCTCACCCTTTCTTTTATTATTCTCTTCAGGAAATGAGAACATAGCTGGGACTAGTCGGGAAACAGAGTGATGGTCCTAGATGGTGCATTAGTAGTCCTCACTATTCTGTGAAATAGTGTAATAATAAATGTAATGAGGACTCCATTGAGTGTGGATATTGTCTAGATGACAATATTCTTATTAAAACTCTCAGCTATGTTTTGTCGTATTTTTACACGACTGTTGTATAACTAGTTTGTATTTGTATTATGTACCATGTATTTGGCGACTCAGAATAGGTGATGTATACCTATTTTGGGGGCGTCACAGTTGGAATCAAAGCTTAGGGATATGATCCTTGACTGAAATGTGAGATAAGAAATAGGAGGGGAGAGACGGAGAATTCTTTTGCTAGTATGACCTACTTAAGTTTATTTGATATTTAATTGGTCGATCAGAGTATAGGGATAATATGTGATATGTTATTTAACCCTTGTTTTGTGGCAGTATTTGAAAATGACATTCGAGAATGTTGAGAATATCAATGGAGCACAGGAGACCGTTGAGTCTCCACAGATCAATAATTAGGATAATGTGCATCAGGAAGGTGACATTCCTCAGGCAAACAACAACACTGAACAAATGATGAACGATGGAATGTTCAGAGGCTTTATCCAATTCATGCAATATCAGGCAAGAGCAGCCTCATCCAAAATGCGTGGAAAAATCGGTAACTCTCGGACGGTCACCGCCAAGCAGTTTAAGGAACTGGGACCACCGGAGTTTTTTGGAGAGCCAAAACCACTTAAGGCGGAGACGTGGATAAAGCAGATTTGCAAGATATTTGATATCTTGGGATGCTCGAGGAGAAAAGGTTCCTTTGCCACCTTCATATTAAGGTCGGCAAGAGGCGACATCGTGGGAATCAGAAATGTACTCAACTTCTCGTGCTGACCAAGATGACTTGGGAGAAGTTCCAAGAATTGTTCAACGACAAGTACTTTCCCGAAAGTATTCGTCACATGAAAGAGGTAGAGTTCATCAAGCTGGAACAAAACAACATGACCGTATCGTAGTACGAAGCCAAGTTTGCCGAGTTGTCCCGGTTTGCGTCCCATTTGGTTGATAATGAGGACAGAATGACGCGAATGTTTTTAAGAGGTTTAACACCTAAGATACGTCAATATCTTATCTCTCATAAACTGTGTTTGTATTCAGATGTTGTTAATAGGGCTCAGTTATTGGAGCGTGATAATGAGTCCACCCAACCGAAGGATAGCAACCGGCAAAATGATAATACTAGTGAGAGTAGTCATCGAAGAGGTGACAACAAGCGTGGAGGGAATCAACAGGCCAGAAATGGTAATCACTTCGGTGGTAATCAGGACCAAAATAATAAGAATGGACATTTCAAGAATAGGAGATTCAACAATAATGGAAAGACGTCAGCACCAGCACCCGTTGTTAAGGAAGAAGAACGACCCCTTATCATATGCTTCAAATGCGGAGGGGAGGGACACATCAGTCCAAACTGCGCGATGCCGTCCAAAGCATGTTATATTTGTGGAAGAGAAGGTCACCTAGCCCGATTTTGTCGTTCACCGAAGACAAGTTCAGCTAGGATGGAAGCACCAAAGGCCGTCCTAGAAAAGTCAAAGCTGGTAGTGCAAGGGAGAGCGTTTGTCGTGACCTCCCAGAAAGCAAGGAACCCGAACGAGGTCATCACGGGTAAGCTTATCATAACCCATTCTTTTATTTCTCCTACTTGCGCTCAACGTTTAAACTTGACTCCGGGGAAATTAGACTTTAACATATCTTTTGAAACTTCGTTGGGAGAAACCTTCATTACATCCACTGTTTATAAGTCTTGTTTAGTTCAAATTGGCACCCGCACGTTATCTGTCGATCTTATTTCTTTGAAAATACTTGCATTTGATGTGATTCTAGGGATTGATTGGTTAACTACTCATCATGCAAAAATTGATTATTTTCGTAAGGTTGTTAGCTTTCATATTCCTAACCAACCTATTATGCGAATTCAAGCAACCAAACCATTAAAATCAATCATTGTCATCTCAATCCATAAAGTTATTCGTTTATTGAAAAATGGATGTCAAGTTTTCTTAGTTCATGTCACGGATCTCAACAAAAATACGTTAGTTTTGAATTATATTTCTATTGTTAAAAAATTTCCTGACGTATTCCCTGAAGAACTTCCTGGCCTACCCCCAGAACGTGAAATTGAATTTGTATCGACCTTGAACCTGGTATAAAACCCATTTCCAAAGCCCCATATCGAATGGCTTCTATTGAACTTCAGGAGTTAATGACCCAACCGCAGGAATTGTTAGACATTGGCTTTATTCGTCCTAGTACTTCTCTTTGGGGTGCTCCTGTTCTATTCATGAAGAAGAAAGATGGGAGTATGCGACTTTGTATTGATTATCGGGAATTGAATCATGTCACCATCAAAAATAGGTACCCATTGCCACGTATTGATGACCTGTTTGACCAGTTGCAAGGAGCCAAATTCTTTTTAAAGATTGATCTTCATTCCGGATATCACCAATTGAAGATTAGAACCGATGACATTCCAAAGACGGCTTTCAGAACTCGGTACGGGCATTATGAATTCCTAGTTATGTCTTTTGGATTGACTAATGCTCATACTGCCTTCATGGATATGATGAACCGAGTATTCAAGAAATATTTGGATCACTTTTTGGTCGTCTTTATTGATGAAATCCTTATTTATTCCAAAAGCCGTGAAGATCATGAGCAACACTTGAGGCTGATACTCAAAAAGCTTCGTGAAAACAAGCTTTATGCCAAGTTAAAGAAATACGAGTTCTGGCTTGAGGAAGTAGCATTCCTTGGGCACGTAGTATCAAGTCATGGAATATCTGTTGACCCAACAAAGATTGAAGCAATTCAAAGTTGGGAGCAACCTAAATCAGTGACCGAAGTACGTAGCTTTCTTGGCTTAGCTGGTTATTATCGAAGATTCGTAGAATGGTTTTCTCGAATTGCTACTCCACTAACTCAGCTGACTCGAAAACATACAAAATTCAGTTGGAGCGAAGAATGTGAGAAGAGTTTTCAAGAACTCAAGAGGAGACTCATTTCAGCACATGTTCTGACAATACCATCTGGATCGGAGAGATTTGTCATCTACAGTGATGATGCGGGCAAAGGGTTGGGATGTGTTCTCATGCAACATGGGAAATTCATAGCCTATGTCTCACGACAACTCAAAGAATATGCGAGGAATTATCCCACTCATGATCTAGAGTTGGCAGCAGTCGTTTTTGCACTTAAAATTTGGAGGCATTACTTGTATGGGGAGAAAGTGGAGATCTTTACGGATTATAAAAGCCTCAAATATTTCTTCACTCAAAAGGAACTCAACATGCGACAACGACATTGGCTTGAACTGTTGAAAGATTATGATCATACCATCTAATACCATCCTGGAAAAGCGAACGTGGTAGCGGACGCATTGAGTAGAAGATCATATGCGGGTACGAGTACGTTATTGTCAACGCAAAGGCCCATTTTGTATGACTTGCAAATGATGGAGATAGAGATAAAGACTCCTGGGACCGATGTGATGATGGCGAATATACGAGTAGAACCGACTTTAATAGATAAGGTTAAAGCTACTCAAGCTACAGACTTGGAGCTAATGCGTATGAGAAAGAAAGTGCAAGAAGGTGCTATGCCGGAAGCAAGAATCGATGAAGAAGGAATACTTTGAGTCAACTCCAGACTTTGTGTTCCTAACGACCCTGATTTAAAGTATAAAATCATGATGGAGGCGCACAACACACCATTTGCAATCCATCCTGGGAGTACCAAAATGTACCATGATCTTCGTCATACATTTTGGTGGAGCAATATGAAGAGAGAGATAAATATTTATTTATTTCAAGGTGTCTAACTTGTCAACGAGTCAAGGCGGAGCATCAAGTACCAAAAGGTCCATTGCAACCACTTGAAATTCTAGAATGGAAGTGGGAGCACATTACCATGGATTTCGTTACTGGTTTTCCCAAGGTTTCTCAAGGCATAGATGCAATATGAGTCATTGTTGATAGATTAACCAAGTCTGCTCATTTTTTACCAATACGAGAAACTTATACACTTGAACGTCTTACTCGTATGTACATAAACGAGATTGTAAGACTGCATGGTATGCCAGTATCCATAGTTTCTGATCGGGACCCAAGATTCACTTCATGATTTTGGGTTAGTTTGCAAAAAGCTATGGGCACAGATTTATGATTTAGCTCGGCATATCATCCTCAGACGGACGGACAATCAGAGAGGACTATTCAAACTCTGAAAGATTTATTAAGATTCTGTGTCCTTGACTTCAAGGGAAGTTGGGATAAGTTCTTACCATTGGTGGAGTTTTCCAACAACAAGAGTTATCAAGCAAGTATTGGCATGGCTCCATTTGAGGCGTTGTATGGAAGAAAGTGTCGTTCTCCAGTATGCTGGGATGAGGTGGGTAAAGCAACGTTGTTGGGACCAGAGTTGGTACGTATGACTACGAAAAAGATTCAAACGATCCGACAACGTATAAAAACCTCACAAGATCGACAAAAGAGTTATGCTGATCTTCATCGAAAGGACGTGGAATTCGATATAGGAGATCATGTGTTGTTACGTGTTGCTCCATGGAAAGGAGTTACGAGATTTCGAAAGAGAGGAAAGCTCAATCCTCGATTCATTGGCCAGTTTCTAATCCTCGATCGAGTAGGAACTGTGGCCTATAGACTCGCTTTACCGCCAAGTATGTCTCGTGTTCATAACGTTGTTCACATATGTGACGCCCCCAAAATAGGTCCAATCCATCCAACCTATTCTGAGTCGTCAATAACATGGTACAGAAAACAACTACAACTTTATTACTATAATTGTCGTGCAAAATACAACAACACATATACTGTGAGTTTTAATACCAACTGTGACTCATGTCCCAACTATGGACAGCACCTCACATTGATACATTACATAAAAGTACAGTCAATAACTGTTTTAGAAATTAAAATCTTTGGGAAGTGCTCAAGGAAACCTTCGTACATGGGAGGCCATGCATCTAGGTTATAATAGATATCATATGCCCACGAAATTATCTTTAGTTGACCCAATAGACCCCAAAGAAAAACGAGAAGGTTACTATCATGGTCCTTCTAATGGTGAGTCTTCTCTTGACATATAACTATCTTCACCGTCTGCAATTGAACATTATGCTTCAAATAAACTCCAAGATCATATAGGTAGTGCTCGTAGATATACTCAGCAAGTGGATTTGCACAACTCTGTCTTATGATAACTCGTAGGTCATTAGACATCTTGTATGATAGTGGCAAAACACCCTTCCAAAGTTGGGTTCAGCTCACCCTATTCGGTTCACCAAAATTAAATATCAATTGACATATACAATACGACACACTTATCTAAAGTTCTCAACAAAATTATTTTCATACTATTTAGGGAGAACCTCAATGACTATAGACCAATGCTTCTATTTTCCTGTTACCCCCCCGCCGACCCAAATACACTCTTGTTACACGAAAGGAATTGTGAAACAAAAGGGTGAGCACAACTAGCCCAGTAAAGAATATCATGACTAAAGATAATTAAATTATCAATAGACTTCATCAGTAATAAATCAGAGATTTATAACATATGGTAGATAATAAAACTTTTCAACCATAGTTCCAGTGGAACGAGCAATCCATTAGAAGAGTCAAATAGACTATAAAGTCTATTATCTTCTCCACGTTAAAAGTCCGCCAATAATGTTTTATCCGTGTAACATCAATCAACAGTTCCTTTCCACAATCATATGAATAACTCATAATCATAATTGTGATTCTAAATTCCTCTTCGCATCCAAGACTAAGATAATTTTTATCACCTGTCTTTACCTGAAACATCAAAGATCATGGTTATACCAAATCACAGTTCTTGTTCATAATCATACTAATAAATTCATCTTTGCACCACGGGCCAAAGATATTCATCAACAGTTCATCTTTGCACTACATGCTAAAGATATTCAACAACAAGTCATCTTTGCACTACGGCCAAAGATATTCATCAATAATTGATCTTTGCACTACAGGCCAAAGATATTCATATCTCAAAGAAATACATAATCATTTCAGAATTTATATAAACCATAATTATAACCATATATGTTGATCAATTCACCTTTGCACTTAAGCTAAAGATATTCAATTATAAATTCAATGGTCATGATCATACCAGTCAACAATTCAACTTTGCACTACTGGCCAAAGAGAACCTATAGTTACGATCATACCAATAATTTACCCATCTTTACACTCAAGTCAAAGAAAAATATCATCATTAGGGTTATAAGAATGTTATATATGATAATAAAAACAATATAATCAACATATAGATTTAATCTCAAGAGTAAGATTCATAAATCAATGATTTCATAACACCTTAATCAAAATATTATAAATCACTTCATAATCTCATAATCTAATATTATTAATATTACCACAATATTTTAATCATTTCTTAAACTTATAAATAATTAATTTCGATTGTTTACACTTTACTAATTAATGCATTTAATCATAAGATCTCATCACCAATAACCAAAACCCTCATAAAAAAAACTGCATATACCTCATATATGATTCTCAAGCCATAAAATCATATTTTCCAATTTTCTTACTTCACATAACATATTCAATTCATTTACTTATAACTAGAACATTTTCATGAAAAATACCAAATCAATTCCAAAAATATTTCTTTTCTGGGATTTAGCATAATATAGTCCCATATTGAACATATATTTTTCTCAGAATTTTTAAAATTCATTTACTATTTTTCATATGGCCAAAACTGTCGAATATTTAGACATTTATCATAAATTGTACTTTTGTCCAAAAATTCCAAAATTTACAGGGTATATTGATATTATATAAATGTACTCCCAATAAAAATTTTATCAATTTTGGAGTTAACCACGAGGAGTTATAAGGGTTTACTTTTAAAATAGTCTTTTCTCATAAAATCCATAACTCCTAATCTATACATTCAAAAATCGCCATTTTTGGACACAATCTACAAAACTTATCAAATTATCATTTCAAATTTTTCCAGAATTTTTGAAGGTTCAGAAAAATTTCAAAATTGAAAAACATAATAACCCTTAAAATCACTTACATAATAACGACAATATCCCTTACCTCAAAAGAGCAGTACTTCTGACTGGAATAACGCTGAACGAACTTGCACCGTATAGCAACACTCAAGATATCAAAATACTCACAAGAATACACTCGATAATATAGAGAGAGAAGTAAAGAGAAACTTCAGCTTAAAAGTGATTTTCAATTCTAACCTAAGCACTTATTTATAGGAAATTGCTTAGAACACCAAAGCAGAAAATTGAATATAATAATATTATTTATAAACAAAATTCCTAAGCACACCACCAGCTGATTTCAACCATTTAACACATGCCCCTCAAATGAAAAAAATATTTTTCTTAAAAATAATAATTAAAACTTCCAAAAATCAATTATTTCGGAAATTCGGAACTTCAATAATTCATAATAAATAGCCCTTTTATTAGAAAAATTCAAAACACATATCCTTTCCATAGGAAATTCCATTCTCTACAACTTTGCAGAAGAAAGTTTTTCCAAATTCCAAACAAAAATTGACCGAAATTCACAAACGGACGATTTTACAAGCTATAATCAAATTTCAGTCAAAATTTGTGTCCACCAACATGTTTAACATGTGTTAAATATTTTTTTGTAACACACAAAATATGTGTTTAGCATTTAATGCAACAAAACTACCATTCCATCTCATTTATTCATATATTACACATTCATTGTAAGAATATCACAATTATTATATTACTGTAATATAATAATATATTTTATCAGAAAAGATAAAATATCAATTTTTAACAATTATCACATTAAAATTTTTCTCCATCTATAACCACACAAAATGAATATTTTTCTTATCATATAAATCAATAATTAATTATTCAAAAATAATATTACAGATCCACAATACTGACAACCAGGCAATTCTCAGGAAAGAGGGGGCTTTTCAATAAGGATTTTTTCTTACTGGCGCGCAATTAGATGACCAAACCTCTCCTTGACAGAACTTTCTAGACATTGCCAATAATGCTATCTAATAATATTATCCAAATAATATGAATTATTGATCCGATAATGAAAAATACTGTGCCATGATAATTATTGAAACAACAATAATATAAAATATCAACGTAGTAATTATTGAATCAATAAAATAAAATATTGAACAGTAATTACTGTAACAATTATTGAGTAATGCCTTCTTACGAAAAAAAATTTATCATGCTTCATGAATAGTACTCGTGAATAGTAACTCATGAATAGTAACTCATGAATAGTAACTCGTGAATAGTAACTCATGAATAGTAACTCGTGAATAGTAACTCATGAATAGTAACTATAAAAAAATTGAATACTTTTATTTCATAAAATTCGGGGTCTTACAATATATTCATGTTACGTAAATATGTGGAAGACCCGAACCACATTATTGACTTAGAACCAGATGAAATAGTGGAAGATTTAACGTATGAAGAGGTTTCTGTTCAAATCTTGGATAAGAAGGAACATATTCTACGCTCCAAGGTTATACCTCAAGTCAAAGTTTTGTGGAAAAATCACGATGTTGAGAAAATGACCTGGAAGTTAGAATCTAAAATGAAATCAAGGTTGTAAGACCCCAACTTTTATGAATTAAGATGATTTTTCTATAATTATCATTTTTGAATATTATGGAATGAATTTGTTATAATGTTATAGTTGTGGGTAGTATTTAAAAATTCTGCAAAGTATGCAAGTTGTTATATTATATTCGATTGGTCGGGGAATATTCGTTTTAGTAGGGAATATTCGTACAACGGCGCAATCATTGGTGGACCCCATAAAAGAATTATTGTCGAATTGAGAAAACGACAAAAATATTTTTATGAAAATAACTACGGAAGTTTTACTGATTAATCTTGTTGAACTACTTTCATTAGTAAAAGTACAAGAATACGCGGGTTGCATAGTAGCATACCAGATTGATTATTGATGCTTACGTGAGAAGTCACTCGCTTATACTCAATTATTGCTATAGTAATTGTTGCATCATATCTCTCATATTATTGATTCGATTATTGTCACAAAGATCATCCGCATTATATGATATATTATTAAATCAATAATTGAGACGACAAAGTTATTTATATTATTAAATTGTAATATTTACAATGTCTAGAAGTTCTGCCAATGAGAGGTTTGGTCACCTAATTGCGCGCCAATAGGGAGAAATCCTTATTGGAAAGCCCCCTCTTTCCTAGGAACGACCTGGTTGTTAAATATTGTGAGTTATAATATTAATGATGAATAAGTTCATGTTGATTAAAGATAAATTTGATAATTTCATTGTGTTGGGATTATTAGTGTTAGTGGAAATCGACATCTATTTCGATGATAATTGATGTCTGAGGGTTATATTGATAAATCGAGAAATTTATCGGATAAATGAGCAATTAATTGCTACTAATTCACATGCTTATATAACTATTTGTTCACATGTGTGTACTATTAAATCACATTCTTATACTATTAGGGGAGTTGGTGCAAGATTGATAATACTTGCATGATTAAATTAAAGATGGAGGTATAGATGGAGGTACTATACTGTAATTCATATTTTTACATGATTGTAACTATTGATTCACATGATTGAACTATTGATTCACATTATTTACTATTAGGGGAGGTGGTGCAAGTTTGATAATACTTGCAAGACTAAATTAAAAATGAAAGAAAAGTTGGAGGTATTGTACTGTAATTTTTTTGAGCCCCAAAACGTGCAATTATCGAAACTATATTTTTCGATAAATAGAAGCCCATTCTTCCTTCATTTCTCACCAATTCACTAAAGCTATAGAGCAATTATTATAGAGAAAAATTGTAGAGAGAAGCTATAGAGAGAAAATCTATAGAAGAAGAGAAGCTTGCTACCTCACTATTCCAGTATCCAGTTTCTTCTGAGGTAAGGGGCATTATTCCTTTTGTATTCATGAAAAGAACTTCTGTTATTCCATTCTTTATTATTCTGTTGGAATAACCTGTATACGCGGACTACCCTATACTTGGTGAAATTCTTTTGTTATTCTATTCTTTATTGTTTTGTTCAATATCCCACATGCAAGCTTTTACTACTGGACTGTTCCGCTCTTTATTATTCTGCTTGGAATATCCTGCTCAGACGCTTTTGTGCCGGACTGGTTCCGCTTTTATTATTATTCATTGGAATATCCTCGCTTTTGTGCGTTTCTGGCTGGACCTAGTTCCATCTTTATTATTCTCGTTGGAATATCTTGTTCTGCATGCATTTTACGACATGGTTCCGCTCTTTATTATTCTCATTGAATAACTCACCTGCAAGTGCTGATCTATCGCATGCCTGGTGATTTCTTTTCTTATTCCATTCTTTATTATACTCAGTTGGTTAAAGTTTTGACTTCTATACTCTATGAAATTAGTGGAATATCCTTGATATTTGCGCTTCATCTAGTATCTTTTAATGAAAATATTCTTCTGAGCATTCTTGAATTTTTACTCTACAAAGAAGTATCATGTTGACAATTTGGACGTTATTAGTTCTTGGTTAAATTAATTCTTGAACTTGTTTTATTGAATTCTTATATCATTGTCATCATCCTCATGTTTATATTATGTTGAAAGTCATATGTGGCCTGTAGTGCATAGATGGACTTGGTATGATTATGATCAGGGATTGTTCGGTGTAATCATGACCGTAAAGTTATAAATGATGTGGTAAAAGTCATCATTGGCCCGTAGTGCATTGATGGACAGTTGTTAGCATGATCATGACCATTGATGAATACATGAATTTTCTTGGCCCGTAGTGCATGGATAATTTGTGGTCGTGACCCTAATGAATATCCTTGGCCGTAGTGCAGGGATGATGTGGATTATTTATTAAGTTCGAGTCTCAAATGATGAAAAGTGATGAAAACCTTTTTTAATCATAAAAGATAGTAGATTTTATTCTCTACTTGACTCTTTTAATGGATTGTTTGTTCACCGCAGCTTAAACTTGATGTTTATTATATTGTATCGCTTTAACATCATTAAAGGCTAATGATAATTTATTCTCGCATTATCTTAGTCATAATATTTCTTCTTGGGCTAGTTGAGCCTACCCTTTCTTTTCTTTCGTTCTCTCGTAAAATGAGAATATAAATTTGAAGCAGTCTGGGGAGCGGAGTGATTCGCTCGGAGGATAAATAAGTTAGTAGTCCTCACTATTCTATAAAATAGTGTGTTAATAAATGTTTTGAGGACTTATTTTGAGTTTAAATACTGTCTAGAAAATAATGTTTGTATTAAAACTCACACTACTACAAAATAGTAAATAGATAACACGAAAAAAACGTGATTTCAGTCAGAAAAACGTCGTGGTTAAGGGTGTCATCTATTTGACACCCTTACACAACGTTTTTAAAACGTTGTAGTTAAGCACAATACACAACGTTTTTTAGAAAAAAAACGTTGTAGATTTGTTTTTCAAAAATTAGCAGATGCTTAAAAACGTTGTAGAAGGTATGATTCCACAACGTTTTTTAGATAAAAATATTGTTGTTTACTATATCAGACAACGTTTAGGCACATTTACACAACGTTTTTAAAATGTTATAGATTGACTTGAAAAAAGAAAAAAAAAATTATAGTTCGCTTATATTACCAGTCACTTGCAATCTGCTAATGCCATGATATATAGCTAAAAAAGATCTAAATTCTCATTTAAATTTAAAGCCAAAATGTATCAACCATTCAAACAATTATGTACATGTTATATTAATGACAAAAGTGCTCATACTATATTACAATAATATCACCTCAAATCTATTACAGTACTTATTCCTTTCATTCAGTACCCAATACCTTGTTTGGAAGCCTAAACCCAATACTCAATACAATTTTTTTAGGATTTCAACTTGGCTTGAAGCCTGAAACCTCCTAAATCTACAGAAAACCAACCTTGAACATACATTGTTACAAACAGAACTCAGACCAATACACAAACACAAACACAAACACACACACACTATATGATGGAAACCCCTTCAAGTATTATGCTCAAATCTAAAGATACTATAATCATGCTAGCCTGGGGTTTGCTGGATCTAGCCCTGCTTGCAACCAAGAAGAAAGAATAACATGAGATAAGTGTCAATTCTGCACTTGTATATCTGTGGGCCAAATTCGTTAATTCAATAAATGAAAACTACAATATAACTAAATTCACATGTTCTGTAATAGCCAGAGAGCGAAGACCACACTCAGCACTTATACTTATCGATGATGTCATGAAGTTTGCTAAACCCCACCTGCACGGAGCAGCCATTGAGAAGCAGTTATATACTCTCCTGCTATGATCAAGTAGAAGGATGAAATTCCCAATTCAAATGATAAATTGCACATGCTATTCATCCTATGATGCTGCTATGTCACAATTAATCAATAATCAATGCTACCATGAAATTAGTGGTGCATATTACTAAATGGAGTCCTACAAAATATGAGAGACAATTTCTAAATGGTGTTAAAAACACATTGCACAGTAGTATAAACATCAGATCAAAAGAAATACATTATATTTCTCATCTCCTTTTTAGATCAAAAAGAAATTTTAGAACCTGTTAACCATACATCTCCACACTCCATTTGCATAATTTTTTTGAAATAGCACACCAAAATTACATGCAAAAAACAAATAAAGTAAAAAGATGACACATAGCAAGATATAAAGCAATCCAAAAGTGTCCCTTCCCATGACATAAAGATAGTGGAAAACCATTACAGTCATGTTCAAAATGCATGTTTAAGGGACATATATAAGACAATGATAAAAAGACAACTTTTTATTTTTATATCAATTCCCAGAGGAAATGATTAAGTTAACATCCTGCAGAACAGACAACAGATGAGCTAGTATTCATAGACTAGTATGCCAATAGCTATCCCATTCAATAAAAAATATAAAGCATCTAGGATTACTGTAAGTAGTTTTCTAACGTAAAATAAATTAACAGCTTTTCACTTGCAAGTGGCATAGAAAACCAGCTTTGAATAAATCAAAACATAACAAGGATCCAACATTTAACATTTTTAGTAGCTTTTTTAGCATCATCAACGGTCACATTAACAGGCAAAACCCAGTACAGAGGAACTAATGATAACTATAAACATCTCCTTTAAATTGATAAAAATCTAGGCTATAGGATAACGATAAATCATCTAAGAGTTACACCAGCATTAAGTGTAAGAACAAATTACCGGTATCAGCTTAGTGTTCCACTTGGAAAACTCTTATGTCCTTCCCTTATTTCACTATCTTTACCATGACATATAACATTGCCCCAACGATCATCATATTCCTAGAAAGGAGTAGCAAAAGATCTAAAAGTCAATGATCAAGTAAATAAAGCTAGATTAATCTCTCTCTTTTTTTTGTGTGACATTATAAAGGGAAAACAGTAATAATCTTCTGAAATAAAACTCAAATACAAGGAAAGAGGCAAGTTGTCAAAAATTATGAACACTTAAAAAAGGATGTTGAAAGTGTTTAAAGCAATGGGATAGCAAAAAAGAGATGATTCCACTTGTAGAACTTTTTACGAATGGTTGTATATAAATAACAGATTCAATGATATCCATAGTTTAGGCTAGCATACGTCTTTTCCATCAGGAAAGCAGCGCCAGAAGAAGTCAGGTCGAGGCCTGCCGACTCCATTCTTTATTGAATCCTTAAGAACACCAGTTATCAGTACCGCGAATAAGAGGCCTGCATTTTGAGTATGCTCAAGTCATCAGTCTATCTAGACACCCTTTTGTAGGAGATAATTCTAAGGGAATAAATTCTTAAAAAAATAAAGGATCCTCGAAAGAAAATTGCAGAAAGTTTTAGAAATTTAAAATATAGCTACCTAAAATGCTGTGGTGCAGGTCATAAACACTTCTCCTCCGGATATAGAAAAGGTTAAAAACAACAATAGGCAACAAAACTGCATACATCTGGATAATAATGAAAACAGTTTCATGAGTCATGCTTTCTTCAGACAAATCAACATGGGACAATACAAACCCAAAGGGATGGGATAAATGGCAGAGGCATTGAGGAATACCTCAAGGTCTCTGGTTCCAATCTCCACACTTGGGGCCTAGCATAAATATTCCTAAAAAATAGAACATGGGGCAACAAAACCAGAGAGCTTTGAACAAATTTTCCAAGCAGTCTTATTCCATTTAACTCTTGTAACACTACTCCTTGGCATTTTATGACACATTAATTATATCCCCAAATAGTCTCGCCAAAATCTATTCCCCAACCATTCCATAAAAGAATAATATTTATTTTGCTGTAAAATTGATCAGACATATCTTTCTGAAACTGAAAATTTCTCATAACCAAAAATTAATTAATTCTGGTTATACACCAAAAATTTAAAATAAAATAAAGAGTTTGCTGTAAAATTGATCATTGTTTGAGGATGCATATCTTTCTGGAAGTAAATAATTTTTCATGATAAAAAATTAATTAATTCTGGTTATACACCAAAACTTTAAAATAAAATTAAAAGGTTAGGTTAGCTGTTGAGTACTAATATGAATTTAATATCCAATCTAATACAAGAAACTCACGGGAACAGCCCATATGGGCACTGTGTTGTCCTTCATGGGATATCTAAGATCTTTCATCATATCCTTTCCAACAAAGCGATAGAACGGATGTATAATATTTAGGAAGACCTCTATGATCAGAAGTAATAGCAAGATGAGCCAGTCATGCATATGATTCCTTGCAACTGCGGCTCCATGAGGCTTGATAGTATGCGAACCAAGCTAAACCTCCCTCGTCCAGCCCTGTTAGAGGAAAACTATCAACTAACCTCATAGTTAACTATATACAATTAGTGAAGTTACCAATAGAACAGTCCACAAGATGCAGTAATATCATCAAATGACAAGTTCTGTTAGTGTGCACACAAAAGAAAATAAAAAATAAATCCATACAACTCTTAATTTAATTTGCTTTATGGCAAATTAAATTAAGTGGATAATATTAACATCAGGTAACTAACTTAATGTTAAAAGAATGAGATAAAAAATATTAACTAAAGGAAATATGGATACACAAATTAATACAAAAACACATTGAAAACTTAAGAGGGTAAAATTTCCCCTCTTACATTAAACTGCTTTAACTTAATTGAAAAAACAAATCCTTCATTCTGTCCATACTTATGATGCCATACATGATACATGTGCTCTTACTTTATAACAACATAGGAAGTTAAAATTTGAATAATGTTACATATAAGAGTAAAGAATTCACTCTCTCAAGTTGTATGTTGAATAAATACAGTAACCGTGCAAAGTTCCATCTGATATCTTGTAGTGAAGGCAAAAATACATCCAAACTAAGAGGTGTGGGCTTATTCAATGAAATGGATATACAAGCAAAAGGAAAACTTGAAGCCACATGTGTTCGAATCACATAGAAGAATAAGTCTCTAGCCGCATTAAACATCATATTTCCGGAATTTAGTTGTATCAATCATAAGAAAAGCGCACAAAAAAAGGACCCAGAATAATTACCTTCATTGATCTCAAACTCTTCAAAATCGTCATCATCTTCAAATAAATCAATCTTTGGGTCTTCAGTAGCTACCTTCGTTTCCTTCTCCATCTTATTCGATGACATAACCTTCATGAATCACCAAAATGATTAAAAACTACGAATTTAATAGATTACTAAAACCAAAAGCCTCATACAAATCGAAGACCCTAAAAAAGTAAGAATACCAGTTCCTTAAACCCTAGATCGTCGAATTCAAAATTCTGAACAGTGCAATTGGAAAAACTAAATGCCGATTTGATGATAGTCGTGGATTTGAGAGAGTTGGGGAAGTCGTGGATTTGAGAGAGAGAGAGTCGGGAAGTCGAAGAAAGAGAAAGTACATAGAAGAGAGAACAAATTAGATCTGAAGCTTGTTTTAATTTAAAATTTTTAGTTTTGCGTTTTTAGTTTTTGCTCCGTGTTTTGTTAGATAGACAACGTTTTTTAAAAAAAACGTTATTAGTTAAAATAAAAAAAATGTCTATTTAACTTTTAAATAGATAACGTTTTTGCATATATATCTACAACATTTTTCTAAAAAATATTATGAAAAAAATACCTGTATTTAAACGTAGTTTAAGTGTTATCTATTTACTATTTTGTAGTAGTGTCACAGTTTATGTTGTATAATTAAGTTTGTATTTGTATTCTGTACCATGTATTTGGCGACTTAGAATAGGTGATGTATATCTATTTTGGGGGCGTCACAGTTGGTATCAAAGCTTAGGGATATGATCACTGGCTAAGATGTGAGACAAGAACTAGGAGGGGAGAGACGGGGAATTCCTTCGCTAGTATGACCTACCTAAATTTATTTGGTATTTAATTGGTCGGTCAGAAGATAGGGATAATATGTGATATGTTAATTAACCCTGGTTTTGTGGCAGTATTTGAAAATGGCATCCGAGAATGTTGAGAACATCAATGGAGCACAGGAGACCGTTGAGTCTCCACAGATCAATAACCAGGATAATGTGCATCAGGAAGGCGACAATCCTCATGCAAATAACAACATTGACCAAATGATGAATGATGGAATGTTCCGAGGTTTCATGCAATTCATGCAACATCAGGCGAGAGTGGCTCATGTCCAAATACAGGTGGAAACACTGGCAACTCTCGGACGGTCACCGCCAAACAGTTCAAGGAGCTGGGACCACCGAAGTTTTTTGAAGAGCCAAAACCACTTAAGACGGAGACGTGGATAAAACAGATCAATAAGATATTTGATGTCTTAGGTTGCTCCGAAGAACAAAAGGTTCCCTTTGCCACCTTCATGTTGCGGGCAGAGGTAGATTAATGGTGGGAATCTGTAAAGCGTACTCAACTGCGACCAGATGAAGATGTCTTGGGAAGTTTCAAGAATCTGCTCAACGACAAGTACTTTCCCAAAAGTATTCGTCACATGAAAGAGGTAGAGTTCATTAAACTGGAGCAAAACAACATGACCGTGTCGCAGTACGAAGCCAAGTTTACCGAACTGTCCCGGTTTGCATCTCATTTGGTTGATAATGAATAGAGAATGACGCGATGTTTCTAAGAGGTTTGAAACCCGAGATACGTCAATATCTTATCTCTCATAAACTGTGTTTGTATTCAGATGTTGTTAATAGGGCTCGATTATTGGAGCCTTGATAATGAGTCAACCCAACAAAAAAGAGAGCGGTAAACAAAAATGATAATACCGGTGATACTTGATCATCAAGCGGTGACAATAAGCGTGGAGGGAATCAATATGCCAAAAATGGTAACCACTTCGGTGGTAATCATGGCCAAATCAATAAGAATGGACATTTCAATAAGAAGAGATTCAACAATGATGGAAAGATATCAGCATCAGCACCTGTCGTTAAGGAAGAAGAACGACCACCTATCATATGCTTCAAATGTGGAGGGGAGGGACACATCAATCCAAATTGCACGATTCCCTCCAAAGCATGTTACAATTGTGGAAGAGAAGGTCACCTGGCCCGATTTTGTCGTGCACCGAAGACAAGTCCAGCTGGGATGGAGGCATCAAAGGTCATCCCAGACAAGACAAAACGGGTAGTTCAAGGGAGAGCGTTTGTCGTGACCTCCCAGAAAGCAAGGAATCCGAACGAGGTCATCACGGGTAAACTTATCATAAAATCTAACGAAGTATATACCTTATTTGATACCGGTTCTACCCATTCTTTTATTTCTCCTACTTGCGCTCAACGTTTAAATTTGACTCCGGAGAAATTAGACTTTGACTTATCTGTTGAAACTTCGTTGGGAGAAACCTTCATTACATCCACGGTTTATAAGTCTTGTTTGATTCAAATCGGCACCCGCACGTTACCTGTTGATCTTATTTCTTTAAAAATACTTGCATTTGATGTGATTCTAGGGATTGATTGGTTAACTACTCATCATGCAAAAATTGATTATTTTCGTAAGGTTGTTAGCTTTCATATTCCTAACCAACCTATTATGCGAATTCAAGCAACCAAACCATTAAAATCAATCACTGTCATCTCAAGCCATAAAGCTATTCGTTTATTGAAAAATGGATGTCAAGTTTTCTTAGCTCATGTTACGGATCTAAACAAAAATACGTCAGTTTTGAATGATATTTCTATTGTTAATAAATTTCCTGATGTATTCCTTGAAGAACTTCCTGGCCTACCCCCAGAGCGTGAAATTGAATTTTGTATCGACTTTGAACCCGGTACAAAATCCATTTCCAAAGTCCCATATCGAATGGCTCCTATTGAACTTCAGGAGTTGAAGACCCAACTGCAGGAATTGTTAGACATTGGCTTTATTCGTCCTAGTACTTCTCTTTGGGGTGCTCCTGTTCTATTCGTGAAGAAGAAAGATGGGAGTATGCGACTTTGTATTGATTATCGGGAGTTGAATCATGTCACCATCAAAAATAGGTACCCATTTCCACGTATTGATGACCTATTTGACCAGTTGCAAGGAGCCAAATTCTTTTCAAAGATTGATCTTCGTTCCGAATATCACTAATTGAAGATTAGAATCGATAACATTCCAAAGACGGCTTTCAGAACTCGGTCCTTTTGATCTTCGTTCCTAGTCATGTCCTTTGGATTGACTAATGCTCCTGCTGCCTTCATGGATATAATGAACCGAGTATTCAATGAGTATTTGGATCACTTTGTGGTTGTCTTTATTGATGACATCCTTATTTATTCCAAAAGCCGTGAAGATCATGAACAACACTTGAGGCTGATACTCCAAAAGCTTCGTGAAAACAAGTTTTATGCCAAATTGAAGAAATGCAAGTTCTGGCTGGAGGAAGTTGTGACGCCCCCAAAATAGGTATACATCACCCATCCTGAGTTGCCAGATATCACACTATAAAAATCAAATACAAACTTCATTTATACAACTGTTGACCTGTCGTATAGAATACGACCACAGTTAACTATGAGTTTTAATACAAATGTATGTAACTCTCATGGTACCTTGACCACAACCTTACAATGATACTTTACATAAAAGTATAGTCAAAAACTATTTTAGGAATTAAAATCTTTGGGAAGTGCTCAATGAAACCTTCGTACATGGGAGGCCATGCGTCTAAGTTATGATAGATATCATATGTCCACAGAATTATCCTTGGTTGACCCAATAGACCCAAAAGAAAAATGAGAAGATTACTATCATCTTCTTTCCAATGGTGAGTCTTCTATTGACATATAATTATCTCCACTGTCTCTAAGTGAAAATTATATTTCAAATAAACTCCAAGATCATATAGATAGTGCTCGTAGATATACTCAGCAAGTGGATGTGCACAACCCTGTCTTATGATAACACTAGGTTTTATGTCATTAGACATCTTGTATGATAGTGGCAAAACACCCTTCCAAAGTTGGGTTCACCTCACCCTATTTGGTTCACCAAAATTAAATATCAAATTACGTATACAATACGACATACTTATCTAAAGTTCTCAATAAAATTATTTTTATACTATTTAAGGAGAAACTCAACAGCTATAGACCACCGTTCTATTCCTTTGTTATCCCTGCTCGACCCAGCGATGCCCTTATTACTTGAAAGGAATTGTGAAGCAAAAGGGTGAGCACAACTAGCCCAATAAAGAATATCATGACAAAAGATAATTACATTATTAATAGCTTTCATCAATAATAACTCAGAGATTTAGAACATATGGTAGATGATAAAACTTTTCAACCATAGTTGCAGAGGAACAAGCAATCCATTAAAAGAGTCAAATAGACCATCAGGTCTATTATCTTCTCCATGTTAAAAGTCCACCAATAATGTTTTATCCCTGTAACATCAATCAACAATTCATGTCCACAATCATATGAATAACTCATAATCATAATTATGATTCTGAATTCCTTTTCGCACCCAGGACGAAGATAATTTGCATCACCTATCTTCACCTGAAACTTCAAAAATCATGATTATACCAAATCATAATTTTTGCTCATAATCATACTAATTAAATCATCTTTGCACTACGGCCAAAGATATTCATTATTATCACATCCATGAATTAATATTTCATTGTTGAGACTCAGCTCAATAATTAATCCACATCATCGAATCATCCCTGCACTACAGGCCAAGGATATTCTTTAGTATCACGACCACGAATTATCTATGCACCACGGCCCAAAGATAATCGTGTTTTCATCAACTAGTCCCGATCATGCCATAAAATAATTCATCTTTACACCCTTGGCAAAGAGAATCCATAGCCATAATCATACCAAAAATCGTCCATCAATGCACTACGGGCCAATGAGGACTTTTACCACATCATTTGTAACATTACGGTCAATGATTATTATATCAATAATCCTTATCATAATCATACCGAGTCCATCTATGCACTACAGGCCACAGATGACTTTCAACATAATATAAACATGAGGATGATGACAATGATATAAGAATTCAATAAAACAAATTCAAGAATTAATTTATCCAGGAACCAATAACGTCCAAATTGTTAACATGATACTTCTTTGTAGAGTAAAATTCAAGAATGCTCAGAATAATATTTCCATGAAAAGATACTGGATGAAGCGCAAATATCAAGGATATTCCATTAATTTCATGGAGTATAGAAATCAAAACTTTAACCAACTGAATATAATAAAGAATGGAATAACAAAAGAAATCACCAAGCATGTGATAGACCGCACAGACAGGTTATTCCAACAGAATAATAATTGATGGAACCAGGTCATGCGTATCGCACAGACAGGATATTCCAACAGAATAATAATTAATGGAACCAGGTCATGAGTAAATCACAGACAGGATGTTCCAACAGAATGATAAATAATGGAACCAGGTCATGCGTAAAACACAGACAGGTTCTTCCAATAGAATGATAAATAATGGAATAATAGAAGAATTTCACCATGTATGCATTACTTCTCATAGACAGGTTATTCCAACATAATAATAAAGAATGGAATAATAGAAGAATTTCACCATGTATGCAGTACTTCGCATAGACAGGTTATTCCAACATAATAATAAAGAATGGAATAATAGAAGAATTTCACCATGTATGCAAGATTGATTAGCATAAAGAGTTATTCCAACATAATAATAAATAATGGAATAACAGAAGAATTTCACCAAGTATAGGGTAGTCCGTGTATACAGGTTATTCCAACAGAATAATAAAGAATGGAATAACAGAAGTTCTCTTCATGAATACAAAAGAAATAATACTCATTACCTTAGTAGGAGATTGAATAATGCAGTAGCGTAGTAACAGAATACTCTTCTTCTTCTCTCTTATTCTCTCTATACTTTCTCTCTCTATAGCTTGAATGAATTCGTGAAAAATAGTGAAGAACTAGGTCTCTATTTATAGAAGATTTCTAGCTTAGCTCTTGCAATGTGAAAAGGCAAGTGGCTTGACGACTGGTGATGTGAAAAGAAAAGTGGTTTGATGCCTGTAATGTGAAACACCAAGTGGTTTAACGCCTGTAATGTGAAACACCAAGTGGTTTGACGCCTTTAATGTGAAACAACAAGTGGTTTGACGCCTGTAATGTGAAACGACAATTGGTTCAACGCCTGTAATGTGAAACGACAATTGGTTCGACGCCTACAATGTGAAACTACAATTGGTTCGACGCCTGTAATGTAAAATGACAATTGGTTCGACGCCTGTAATGTGAAACGACAATTGGTTCGACGCCTATAATGTAAAACGACAATTGGTTCGACGCCTGGTAAAGGCAAATACTATTGGCGAAAGAGACTCTTAGATGATGACATATGGGCCCCCATAGAATAAACCAAACTTACCACAAACGTCTCATAATAGACTTCTTATTTGCATCAAGGATTGAATAAATATTACCACAAATTATTTTATTTTTAATCAACACATATTTAATTTTTCAACAATTACTCATCATTAATATTATAACTTGTCGTCTCAATTATTGATTTAATAATATAACATATTATACAGATGATACTGTGACAATAATTGAATCAATAATATAAGAGTTATGATGTAACAATTACTGTAGCAATAATTGAGTATAACTGGGTGACTTTTTGTGTCGAGGTTACTATTTACTCTAGTATTATTCACTCGGGTATTTGGAGAACTTTTTGTGCCGGAGTACTATCCATGAGTTACTGTGACACCCTTAAATCCGGGCACTTCAACCCCACAGATTTGGTGTTCACTATCCAAATAAATCATAACTATCTACCCATAAACAAAGGATATAATTAAACTCAAAAGTTTACACAATTAATCTCCCATTAAAGGGTTACATCATCTAAAATAAATCCCAGGTCATCTAACCTTTATTACAATCATCCGCGAAAAATTAAAACATGATTATAACTAAATCCATTACATAAGCTTCATAAATAAAATATAAATTAAACGTTGTCATCTAATCAAGTACTTTGTCCTTGCCCTTGCTTGTATAAAGCTTTTCAAACTTCGTAACTTCATCTGCATTGTTTTGTGCAAGAGTGAGCAAACAATTGCTCACAATAAGGATAATATACAATAACGTTTTATGAATGACAATTAACTGAGCTTTCAAAGGTAAAGTATTCTTACCAGAACAAGAAACTTTAATTCAACAGCTATGAGTTCAAAGGAATAATGAACATTTAAGTTAACAATAAATAACAACATCAAAGAATATACTGAGGGTCACAAGACCACGAACTCTATTCTAGGTTTCCAAGTATTTCTACTTTAACCTTTAACAGTCTAAAAGACTATAATCATCATCTATGTCCTAGGTTCACAGGTGTTTCTACTGTAACCTTGAACAGTCTAAACGACTATATGGACCATCATCCCTTACTCCAGGTGATCGGCCCTTTGTACTATGTATTGCGCAAATATTTTAACACTATTGCGTAGCTCTAAAATAATCCCCTGATATAGGGTTGTTCATCTCAGCTTAGATTATCAGGTTCCGAACCAAAGGAAGTTTGGTTGGGAATTAACTTCAAAGGAAGTCTAGATTTTTAGAACGCTTATCAACTAAGTACAGGTTGAATCAAATAGGAACCAATAACTATTTAAGGGTTGGATTATAATATCTTCATGAACAAGGTATATCGATGAATCAATAAGGGATAGAGTATTAACAATTTCTAAGTTGAACAGATGTTATCATTGACAACATGTTTTCAAAGTTGTGTGAGTACATAAACAAACCAAAGGAAGTTTGGTTTGGGTAGACTTCAAGGGTAATTTAGAGTTTAGAACCTGATTAGTTGAATTGTTAAAGAATCGCTAAGCAACTTAGAGTTCGGTACAATAACGTAAGATAGTACAATGATATTGAAGAATGAAGATCAAACAACAGTTATTGTGATGCCCCCAAAATAGGTATACATCACCTATTCCGAGTCGCCAAATACATGGTACAGAATACAAATACAATCTTTAATATACAACAAGAGAGCTATGAGTTTTAATACAAATACTATCTTCAAGACAATATCCACTCTCAGAATAAGTCCTCATTACATTTATTGTCACACTATTTAACAGAATAGTGAGGACTACTAATACTGTCATCTGGTCCATCACTCCGTTCCCCGACTCGTCCCAGCTATATTCTCATTTTCTGAAGAGAACAGTGAAAGAAAGGGTGAGCTCGACTAGCCCAGTAAGAGATATTATGACTAAAATAATGTAGAATAAATTATCATTTGTCTACAACAATGTTAAACTGATAAAATACAATAGACATCAAGTTTAACTGCAGCGGGACAAGCAATCCATTAAAAGAGTCAAGTAGAGAATAAAATCTACTATCTTTTATGATTTAAAAGGTTTTTCATCACTTTTATCGCTAAGACTCAGCTTAATAAATAATCCACATCATCGAATCACCCCTGCACTACGGCCAAGGATATTCTTTAGTATCACGACCACAAATTATCCATGCACTACGGGCCAAGGACATTCGTGTATTCATCAATGGTCATGATCATGCCAACAACTATCCATCAATGCACTACTGGCCAATGAGGACTTTTATCACATCATTTGTAACATTACGGTTATTATTATACCGAATAATCCCTGGTTATAATCATACCAAGTCCATCTATGCACTACAGGCCACAAATGACTTTCAAAAAAAATATAAACATGAGGATGATGACAATGATATAAGAATTCAATAAAACAAGATCACGAATTAATTTATCCAAGAACTAATAACGTCCAAATTGTCAACATGATACTTCTTTGTAAAGTAAAATTCAAGAATGCTCAGAAGAATATTTCCATGAAAAGATACTGGATGAAGCGTAAATATCAAGGATATTCCACTAATTTCATGGAGTATAGAAGTCAAAACTTTAACCAACTGAGTATAATAAGGAATGGAATAACAAATGAAATCACCAAGCATGCGGTGAGATCCAGACAGGCGGTTATTCCAATGTAATAATAAAGATGGAACCGTGTCCAAATAGAAAACGCATACATCTGAGATATTCCAATAGAATAATAAAGACGGAACCGGTGTTCTATGGTAAAACGCGCATGACGGGATATTCTAATGAATAATAAATAATCTAACCAGTGTCATGCGTAAAAGATGCATGAGATGATAATGTAACAGAATAATAAAGAATGGAATAACAGAAGAATTTCACCATGTATGCGGTACTTCGCATAGATAGGTTATTCCAACATAATAATAAAGAATGGAATAACAGAATTTCTCTTCATGAAGACAAAAGAAAGAAATAATACCCCTTACCTCAGAAGAAACTGGATACTGGAATAGTGAGGTAGCAGACTTCTCTTCTTCTATAGATTTTTTCTCTACAATTTCTCTCTATAATAATTGCTCTATAGCTTTAGTGAATTGGTGAGAAATAAAGGAAGAATGAGCTTCTATTTATAGAAAAATATAGTTTAAATAATTGAACGTTTTGGGGCTCAAAAAATTACAGTACAATACCTCCAACTTTTCCTTTATTTTTAATTTAGTCATGCAAGTGTTATCAAACTTACACCACCTCCCCTAATAGTAAATAATGTGATTCAATAGTAAATCATGTGAATCAATAGTTCTGACATGTGAAAATCTGAATTCATCAGATAGTACTCCATCTATACCTCCATTTTTAACTTAGTCATGCAAGTATTATCAATCTTGCACCAACTCCCCTAACTAAACAAGAATGTGAAACAATAGTATACACATGTGAATAAATAGTTATAATCATATGAAATAATAGCAATCAATTGCTCATTTATCCGGTTAAATACCCGATTGGTCAATATAACCTCCAGACATCGATTATTATCGAAATAAATGTCGATTTTCACTAACACAAATAATTCCAACATAATGAAACTATTTTTATCAACAATATAAATTTTGAAATTTCGAAATTTGACTTTTTCCAAAAAAGTCAACAGTTGACTCTTTGACCAAAAAGTTAATCCCGGAAAATTTTGTGTTCATAGACTATTTTTACTAATTTCATCGTTCTGGACTCAAATATCACGTCCGCGTCTCCAAATTCAACTTCGAACACAACTTCAATTTTAATAACATTCATCATAAATATTATAACTCACAATATTTATCAACCAGTCGCTCCTCAGAAAGAGGGGCTTTCCAATAAGGATTTCTTCCTATCAAGCGCCAATTAGGTGACCAAACCTCTCCTTGATGAACTTCTAGACATTGTAAATATTGCAATTTAATAATATTAATAACTTTGTCCTCTCAATTATTGATTTAATAAAATAACATATTATGCGATATGATCTTTGTGACAATAATTGAATCAATAATATGAGAGATATGATGCAACAATTCATCAGAAAGATAATTGAGTATAACCGAGTGACTTCTCATGTAAGCATCAATAATCAATACCGTAATGCTACT
The DNA here is from genome assembly GCA_020205605.1 of Panax ginseng. Taxonomy (NCBI): domain Eukaryota; kingdom Viridiplantae; phylum Streptophyta; class Magnoliopsida; order Apiales; family Araliaceae; genus Panax; species Panax ginseng. The sequence continues at coordinate 38,255,007 of CM035133.1, forward strand.
ACTGTAACCACGCCAGACATTCTTTATTTTTTTACTACCGAGTAGTTCAACAAGATAATCTGTGAAACTTCCGTCGTTATTTTTATAAATATATTTTTGTCGTTTTCTCAATTCGACAATAATTCTGTTATGGGGTCCACCAATGATTGTGTCGTTGTACGAATATTCCCTGCTAAAATGAATATTCTCTGACCAATCGAATATAATATAACAACTTGTATACTTTGCAGAATTTATAAATACTACCCACAACTTTAACATTATAACAAATTCATTCCATAATATTCAAAAATTATAATTATAGAAAAATCATCTTTATTCATAAAAGTTGGGGTCTTACAACCTCCCCTTCTTATGAAATTTCGCCCTCGAAATTAGGGTTCGTACCTGGTATGTCGAATAGTGAGGATATCTTCACTTCATCTCAGATTCTAACTCCCAAGTCATTTCTTCCACGTCGTGGTTTCTCCACAAAACTTTAACTTGAGGTATAACCTTGGAGCGTAGAATATGAACCTTCTTATCCAAGATTTTAACAGGTAACTCTTCATATGTTAAATCTTCCTCTATCACGTCTAGTTCTAATTCAATAATGTGGTTCGAGTCTTCCACATATTTACATAACATGGATATGTGAAAAATGTTATGAACACGAGACATACTTGGCGGTAAAGCGAGTCTATACGCCACAGTTCCTACTCGATCGAGGATTAAAAATGGGCCAAGGAATCGAGAATTGAGCTTTCCTCTCTTTCCAAATCTCGTAACTCCTTTCCATGGAGCAACACGTAACAACACATGATCTCTAATATCGAATTCCACGTCCTTTCGATGAAGATCAGCATAACTCTTTTGTCGATCTTGTGAGGTTTTTATACATTGTCGGATTGTTTGAATCTTTTCCATAGTCATACGTACCAAATCCGGTCCCAACAACGTTGTTTCACCCACCTCATCCCAACATACTAGAGAACGACACTTTCTTCCATACAACGCCTCGAATGGAGCCAAGCCAATACTTGCTTGATAACTATTGTTGTAGGAAAACTCCACCAATGGTAAGAACTTGTCCCAAATTCCCTTGAAGTCAAGGACACAGAGTCTTAATAAATCTTCAAGAGTTTGAATAGTCCTCTCTGATTGTCCGTCCGAGGATATTATGCCGAACTAAATCGTAAATCTATGCCCATAGCTTTTTACAAACTAACCCAAAATCTTGAAGTGAATCTTGGGTCTCGATCAGAAACTATGGATACTGGCATACCATGCAATCTTATAATCTCGTTTATATACATACTAGCGAGACGTTCAAGTGTATAAGTTTCTCGTATCGGTAAGAAATGAGCAGACTTGGCCAATCTATCAATAATGACCCAAATCGCATCTATGCCTTGAGAAACCTTGGGAAGACCAGTAACGAAATCCATGGTAATGTGTTCCAACTTCCATTCTGGAATTTCAAGTGGTTGCAATGGACCTTTTGGCACTTGATGCTCCGCCTTGACTCGTTGACAAGTTAGACACCTTGAGATAAACCCCGCTATCTCTCTCTTCATATTGCTCTACCAAAATGTATATCAAAGATCACGATACATTTTGGTACTCCCATGATGGATTGCAAACGGTGTATTGTGCGCCTCCATCATGATTTTATACTTTAACTCAAGGTCGTTAGGAACACAAAGTCTGGAGTTAACTTGAAGTATTCCTTCTTCATCGATTCTTGCTTCCGGCATAGCACCTTCTTGCACTTTCTTTCTCATACGCATTAGCTCTAGGTCTGTAGCTTAAGTAGCTTTAACCTTATCTATTAAAGTCGGTTCTACTCGTATATTCGCCATCATCACGTCAGTCCCTGGAGTCTTTATCTCTATCTCCATCATTTTCAAGTCATACAAAATGGGCCTTTGCGTTGACAATATCGCACTCGTACCCGCATATGATCTTTCACTTAATGCGTCAACTACCACGTTCGTTTTTCCAGGATGGTATTAGATGGTATGATCATAATCTTTCAACGGTTCAATCCAACGTCGTTGTCGCATGTTGAGTTCCTTTTGAGTGAAGAAATATTTGAGGCTTTTATGATCCGTAAAGATCTCCACTTTTTTCCCATACAAATAATGCCTCCAAATCTTTAGTGCAAAAACGACTGCTGCCAACTCTAGATCATGAGTAGGATAATTCCTCTCATATTCTTTGAGTTGTCGTGAGGCATAAGCTATGACTTTCCCATATTGCATGAGAACACAACCTAACCCTTTGCCCGAAGCATCATTGTAGATGACAAATCCCTCCGATCCAGATGGTATTATCAGAACAGGTGCTGAAATGAGTCTCCTCTTGAGTTCTTGAAAACTCTTCTCACATTCCTCACTCCAACTGAATTGTGTATCTTTTCGAGTCAGCTGAGTTAATGGAGTAACGATTCGAGAAAATCCTTCTACGAATCTCCGATAATAACCAGCTAAGCCGAGAAAGCTACGTACTTCAGTCACTGATTTGGGTTGCTCCCAGCTTTGAATAGCTTCAATCTTTGCTGGGTCAACAGATATTCCATGACTTGATACTACGTGCCCAAGGAATGCTACTTCCTCAAGCCAGAACTCGCATTTCTTCAACTTGGTATAAAGCTTATATTCACGAAGCTTTTGGAGTATCAGCCTCAAGTGTTTCTCATGATCTTCACGGCTTTTGGAATAAATAAGGATGTCATTAATAAAGACGACCACAAAGTGATCCAAATATTCCTTGAATACTCGGTTCATCATATCCATGAAGGCAGCAGGAGCATTAGTCAATCCAAAAGACATGACTAGGAATTCATAATGCCCGTCTGGGAGTTACGGCGCCGCCTTTGGAATGTCATTGGTTCTAATCTTCAATTGGTGATAACCGAACGAAGATCAATCTTTGAAAAGAATTTGGCTCCTTAATGGCGTCAACGACAGTCATCAATGCGTGGCAATGGGTACTTATTTTTGATGGTGACATGGTTCAACTCCCGATAATCAATACAAAGTCGCATACTCCCATCTTTCTTTTTCACGAATAGAATAGGAGCACCCCAAGGAGACGTACTAGGACGAATGAAACCGATGTCTAACAATTCCTGCAGTTGGGTCTTTAACTCCTCGAAGTTCAATAGAGCCATTCAATATGGGGCTTTGGAAATAGGTTTTATCTAGGGTTCAAGGTCGATACAAAATTCAATTTCACGCTCTGGGGGTAGGCCAGGAAGTTCTTCAGGGAATACGTCAGGAAATTCATTAACAATAGAAATATCATTCAAAACTGACGTATTTTTATTTAGATCCGTGACATGAGCTAAGAATGCTTGACATCCATTTTTCAATAAATGAATAGCTTTATGGCTTAAGATGATAGTGATTGATTTTAATGGTTTGGTTGCTTAAATTCGCATACTAGGTTGGTTAGGAATATGAAAGCTAACAACCTTACGAAAATAATCAATTTTTGCATGATGAGTAGTTAACCAATCAATCCCTAGAATTACGTCAAATGCAAGTATTTCCAATGAAATAAAATCGACAGGTAATGTGAGGGAACCGATTTAAACTAAACAAGACTTATAAACAATGGATGTAATGAAGGTTTCTCCCAATGGAGTTTCAACAGATAAGTCAAAGTCCAATTTCTCCGTAGTCAAATTTAAACGTTGAGCGCAAGTAGGAGAAATAAAAGAATGGGTAGAACCAGTATCAAATAAGGTATAGACTTCGCTAGAGTTTATGATAAGCTTACCCATGATGACCTCGTTCGGGTTCCTTACTTTTTGGGAGGTCACAACAAATGCTCTCCCTTGCACTACCAGCTTTGACTTTTCTGGGACGGCCTTTGGTGCCTCTATCCTAGCTGATATTTTCTTCGGTGAACGACAAAATTGGGTTAGGTGACCTTCTCTTCCACAATTATAACATGTTTTGGACTGAAGATCGCTAGCTTTGGACTAATGTGTCCCTCCTCCACATTTGAAGCATATAATATATGGTCGCTTCTCCTTCCTTCACAACGGTCTTTGGTCTTGGACGTCTTTCCATCATTGTTGAATCTCCTCTTCTTGAAATGTCCATTCTTATTGTTTTGGCCCGATTACCAATCAAGTGGTTACCATTTCGCATCTTGATTCCCTCCACGCTTGTTGTCACCGCTTTGATGACTACTCACCGGTATTATCATTTCTTAAAAACCGCTCTCTTTTGGTTGGGTTGACTCGTTATCGCGTTCCAATAATCGAGCCCTATTAGCAACATCCTGAATACAAACACGCTTTATGAGAGATAAGATATTGACGTATCTCGGGTTTCAAACCTCTTAGAAACATTCGCGTCATTCTCTCCTCATTATCAACCAAATGGGACGCAAACCGGACAAACTTTCGAAACTTGGCTTCGTCTTTGCGACACGGTCATACCATGTTGTTTTGCTCCAGTTTAATGAACTCTACCTCTTTCATGTGATGAATACTTTCGAGGAAAGTACTTGTCGTTGAACAATTCTTGAAACTTCTCCCAAGATATCTTCATCACGGCGAGGTTGGAGTACGCTTTTACGATTCCCACTAGTAATCTACCTCCTGCGTAATACATGAAGGTGGCGAAGGAATCTTTTGCTCTCGTGAGCAACCCAAGACATCAAATATCTTGTTGATCTCAGATTATCCACGCCTCCGCCTTAAGTGGTTTTGGCTCTCAAAAAACTCCTAAGGTCCCAGCCTTGAACTATTTGGCGGTGACCGTCCGAGAGTTGCCGATGTTTCCACCGCATTTTGGACAGAGCCACTCTACTCGCTTTGATGTTACATGAATTGCATGAAGCCTCAGAACATTCCATCGTTCATCATTTGGTCAGTGTTGTTGTTTGCATGAGGATTGTCGCCTTTCTGATGCACATTGTCCTGGTTATTGATCTGGGGAGACTTAACGGTCTCATGTGCTCCATTGATGTTCTCAACATTCTCGGATGCCATTTTCAAATACTGCCACAAAACAAGGGTTAATTAACATATCACATATTATCCCTATACTCTGATCGACCAATTTAAATACTAAATAAACTTAGGTAGGTCATACTAGCGAAGGAATTCCCCGTCTCTCCCCTCCTAGTTCTTGTCTCACATCTTAGCCAGGGATCATATCCCTAAGCTTTGATACCAATTGTGACGACCCCAAAATAGGTATACATCACCTATTCTGAGTTGCCAAATACATGGTACAGAATACAAATACAATATTTAATATACAACAAGAGAGCTGTGACTTTTAATACAAATACTATCTTCAAGACAATATCCACTCTCAGAATAAGTCCTCATTACATTTATTGTCACACTATTTAACAGAATAGTGAGGACTACTAATACTATCATCTAGTCCATCACTCCGTTCCCCGACTCGTCCCACTTATATTCTCATTTCCTGAAGAGAACAGTGAAAGAAAGGGTGAGCTCGACTAGCCCAATAAGAGATATTATGACTAACATAATGCAGAATAAATTATCATTAGTCTACAACAATGTTAAACTGATAAAATATAATAGACATCAAGTTTAACTGCTGCGGGACAAGCAATCCATTAAAAGAGTCAAGTAGAAAATAAAATCTACTATATTTCCACATCATTGAATCACCCCTGCACTACGGCCAAGGATATTCTTTAATATCACGACCACAAATTATCCATGCACTACGGGCCAAGGACATTCGTGTATTCATCAATGGTCATGATCATGCCAACAACTGTCCATCAATGCACTACGGGCCAATGAGGACTTTTATCACATCATTTGTAACATTACGGTTATGATTATACCGAATAATCCCTGGTTATAATCATACCAAGTCCATCTATGCACTACAGGCCACAGATGACTTTCAAAAAATATAAACATGAGGATGATGACAATGATATATGAATTCAATAAAACAAGTTCACGAATTAATTTATCCAGAACTAATAACGTCCAAATCATCAACATGATACTTCTTTTGTAGAGTAAAATTCAAGAATGCTCGTAAGAATATTTTCATGAAAAGATCTCGGATGAAGCGCAAATATCAAGGATATTCCACTAATTTCATGGAGTATAGAGGTCAAAACTTTAACCAACCGAGTATAATAAGGAATGGAATAACAAAAGAAATCACCAAGCATGTGGTAGCCGCAGCAAAGCGAGTTATTCCAATGAATAATAAAGACGGAATCGGTCCCACAGTAAAACGTCTGACATGTGTGATATTCCAATGAATAATAAAGACGGAACCAGTCCGCGTAAAAACGCATAGACGAGGATATTCCAATAGAATAATAAAGACGGAACCAGTGTCCGGAATAAAATGCATGCATGGATATTCCAACAGAATAATAAATAATGGAACCAGTCATGCGTAAAAGCACGAGACGAGATGTTCCAAATGTAATAATAAAGAATGGAATAACAGAAGAATTTCACCATGTATGCGGTACTTCGCATAGACATGTTATTCCAACATAATAATAAAGAATGGAATAACAGAAGTTTTCTTCATAAAGACGAAAGAAAGAAATAATACCCCTTACCTCAGAAGAAATTGGATACTGGAATAGTGAGGTAGCAGGCTTCTCTTCTTCTATAGATTTTCTCTCTACAATTTCTCTCTATAATAATTGCTCTATAGCTTTAGTGAATTGGTGAGAAATGACGGAAGAATTAGCTTCTATTTATAGAAAAATATAGTTTCAATAATTGCACATTTTGGGGCTCAAAAAATTACAGTACAATACCTCCAACTTTTCCTTTATTTTTAATTTAGTCATGCAAGTATTATCAAACTTGCACCACTTCCCCTAATAGTAAATAATGTGATTGAATAGTAAATCATGTGAATCAATAGTTCTAGACAAGTGAAAATACGAATTTACTTCTCGTGCACTTAGCATACCTTCTGATGTCTGGATTTCTTTTTAGTTTGACAATCGATTTGCAAACAATATGACATACTTATTTCTAATTGCGTTCCACACGTTCTTGCAAACCCTTTCTGAAAATTCGATGTGAATAGCAAATCTCGGTTCGACACAATTGACCCTGAAACACCGTGTCTTGAAACGATTTCGTTAACATATAACTTCACACACTGATCGATAGGTAATATGCTAACTTTGGCATACTATAAACTCTATCACCATATCTTTCCACAAATAGTATTATCGAAGGCAATATATATTTTTGTGCTTCCTAGTTGATTCAATATATAAATTTTATGCAAAACTTCATTTTCAATTCCTAGCATTAGAGAAACCTAGTTTCTTCTTTCTACTTTCAACTATCCCTCAGTATCGATTATGAATTTGACATCCTCATCTTGGAGCTACTCTTCTTTTACTCTGTCTAGCACAGTTGTATGGATTTCCACCTGAACAACTTCTCCTCTGACTTTTCATATATCTTACCTTCTACCATAAATTATTCATTTCTATTATGAACCCATCTTGCACAGTTAACAAAAATAACTACTACCTTTTTCTTAAGACGTCGGCCACCACGTTTATTTAGGATTTTGCATTCACAATCCTTGACCAACTCCTGCTATCACTTCAACGCACGCTTAAATACCCCTATATACTTTAGACACTTATGATTTGTTTATATCTCACACTACTATCCAAAAGTAATATCGTTAAATCCTCAGGGCAACAACTATTAGCTCTAGCTCCGAATTATGAGTCGGATATCCTTTCACATAAAAATTTTAAATGACGCGATACATAAGAAATGACCATGTCGCTCTGCCTAAACACACAGCCAAGTATATTATAGGATGCATCGTTATACAACACAATATTCCTGTATTGTCTGGTAGAGACATCACAGGTGCCATATTAATTCCAATACAGAAATTATACACATCAACTTAAAAGAATCAATATTCACACTTTCCATATTTAGGGAATAGTCTAACTTTCCTCGAAGCGAATCTAGTTTCTAAACGAATTCATCAGGCATAAATTAACAAGTGGCACATGAATTAATTAACACGTTACCGTATAGATAACTGATCGGAACCATACCTTTCATTACGTCCTGGATCGTCATGTTGGTTGATTGTTCGGTTGGTCTACTTGGCGGAGCTAATTCTACAATAACCAGTTTGCCACTGCCCCCTTTGCTTCCACTTATTTTTCCTACCGCTTTCTTTGGGCACTCTCGAGCCAAGTGCTCCTTCGATCCACACGTGAAGCAGGCTTCCTTCCTCAGTCTTGAACATTTTGGTGCAATGTGGCCCTTCAAACCACAATTAAAGCACACCCTTTTTCCCTTCAAACAAACACCTACATGTTTCATGTTTCTTTCCGCAGTTGTTACATGCCTCCACCTTCTTCTTTTCCTTCCTCACGATTTTCAAATAAGTAATATTATTGTCCCACTTTCTTTTCAAGCGCTACTGGGGATAACTATCATCTACCTTATCATCTGCACTCTTCCTTCCCCTCTGCTCTTGATTGTATGCTAGCGTATTACCTTCCCCGTCTACATCAATCATTCTTTCCAGCTCTGTTGTAAATGAATTTGGTTGGAACATCGAGATTTGATTGTATAGCCAGAAATTCAGTTGATTTGCCAGTGCTCCCACTAGAAAATTCACCAATTGTGGCACTAGATTTGCGTTAGCTTCCCTATTGTATGCATATTCCTTGGGTCTCTGCTGACGTTGTTGTCTTCTTCTAGGCGGCATCTTACTGTTTAAAACTTATACCATTAGATCATCGTTCACACACGCATTAAAATTTTCAAACTTATCTTAACCACTTATAGACAATAAATAATGATGTATTTATTCATTTATTACATCACCACATCACAAAATAACTTCACTGCTATTTATACCTGTAATAATAAAATTTTAGGATTACTTCATCATATCCCACTATTTATTTCAAAAGTCAGGATTTACATTTTATTAATTTTCATCGTGATTTATAAATAATCTTAATGTTTTTCTTGCAATCTACAAGAACATTCCATATTATATAACTTCATTGCACTCTTGCTCTATGATACGAATCATCAGGAGATTGGAAAGTTAAATTCTAAGTTTCGTCATTCGCTTGGCACTCTTTGACTTGTTTTAAACACGATCTATGCATTTAGAAGCCTTCATCCACGCGTCCTCATCATTCGCCAGCTTTGCTGACTTCTTTCCCCAGTCATTCCTGCGCAATCTCATTCCCAGCTAATAACTATCCTCTTTAATATTCTGACTGAGATAATATACACTCTACATCTGCAAGTTGTACAGTAAGGTCTTGAGTCGCGACATCTTCTTGCGCTAACGTGGCTTGGTGCTTTACGGCTAGACCTTCTCGTTTCTCGATAAAAAAGTTTAACAACCACACAACTTAATGTGTATAATACTTGCTACTCCTAAGTACTTGAGAGCACATAAGTCATTAACACATAAACACATAAGTATTTATTACTTCCTCCTTAACAACTCGATAAGAGTTTATCACCTCTATATTTTCGATCTCCTAGAAGGTTATAGCCGAAGGTTTACCCACCTAAGGTTTATAACCTAAGGCTTTGATACCAACTTGTGACACCCCCAAATCCAGGCACTTCAACCCCACAGATTTGGTGTTCACTATCCAAATAAATCATAACTATCTACCCATAAACAAAGGATATAATTAAACTCAAAAGTTTAAATAATTAATCTCCCATTAAAGGGTTACATCATCTAAAATAAATCCCAGGTCATCTAACCTTTATTACAATCATCCGCGAAAAATAAAAACATGATTATAACTAAATCCATTACATAAGCTTCATAAATATAATATAAATTAAACGTTGTCGTCTAATCAAGCACTTTGTCCTTGCCCTTGCTTGTATAAAGCTTTTCAAACTTCGTAACTTCATCTGCATTATTTTGTGCAAGAATGAGCAAACAATTGCTCACAAGAAGGATAATATACAATAATATTTTATGAATGACAATTAACTGAGATTTCAATGGTAAAGTATTCTTACCGGAACAAGAAACTTTAATTCAACAGCTATGAGTTCAAAGGAATAATGAACATTTAAGTTAACAATAAATAACAAAATCAAAGAATATACTGAGGGTCACAAGACCACGAACTCTATTCTAGGTTTCCAAGTATTTCTACTTTAACCTTTAACAGTCGAAAAGACTATAATCATCATCTATGTCCTAGGTTCACGGTGTTTTCTATCAGAAACCTTGAATGATCTAAAACGACTATATGGACCATCATCCCGTACTCAGGTGATCACCCTTTGTACTACATATTACAAGAAACATTTTAACGCTTATTACAGTAGCTCTAAAATAATTCCCCGATATAGGGTTGTTCATCTCAACTTAGATTATCGTGTTCAAACCAAAGGAAGTTTGGTTGGGAATTAACTTCAAAGGAAGTCTAGATTTTTTAGAACGCTTATCAACCCAGTACTGGTTGAATCAAATAGGAACCAATAACTATTCAAGGGTTGGATTATAATATCTTCATGAACAAGGTATATCGATGAATCAATAAGGGATAGAGTATTAACAATTTCTAAGTTGAACAAATGTTATCATTGACAACATGTTTTCAAAGTTGTGTGAGTACATAAACAAACCAAAGGAAGTTTGGTTTGGGTAGACTTCAAGGGTAATTTAGAGTTTAGAACCTTCATCAACTAAGGATTAGTTGAATTGGTAAAGAATCGCTAAGCAACTTAGAGTTCGGTACAATAACGTAAGATAGTACAATGATATTGAAGAACGAAGATCAAACAATAGTTATTAGTAGCTGAATAAACACACTTCTTACAATAATAATACAGACTTTGAATAAAGAGATAAAGATTAACTAACTTGCTCAACAATAAATGAGTACAGACTTTGAATAACCAAGGTAATCTCGATTGGAATAAAGAAACAAAGATTAACTAACTTGCTCAACAATAAATGAGGGTTAAAGAACTTGCATGACAATAAATCGTTAAACAAGAGATTAGAAATAGAGAATTTGCATAAGTATAACATAACAGTGAAAAGTAACCTTGCTGAATAATAAAGTAGCAAAGGTTAGGGAACTTGCCTCGTGCGTAGGTTAAATAATCACTACTCACGTTCACCCCAAGTCCTACACATACCATATGTATTGACAATACACATTAGTTACACTAACATTACCTTCATGAGTTACTTTCTTACTTTTAGTATAGCTACTAACTAAGTTTAAGTTTAAATAACATCACATCTTTTCATGAACATTACTTTTTAGCTTTACTACAACTACTTAAGTGATCATGTCATTGCACCACATACACATTAACAACTTGATACAACATCCTATTACATGTCCAACATGTTATCATTAAGTTATACTAATACACAAAGGATTGCGATTGCATTTGCGCATCCCGATGCCCTTCGATTGGCTCCAAATACACAACAGTCCTAAAGATGGCCATTTTGACCCTTCATAACGATTTCAAATTGAAAACCTTAAAGAACAAAAGCTGTAGACCTATTCGTCATCTTTCTGAATCATCTTGAATCACCTCAATCCGAGTTCGTATGAAAATGTTATGGCCATTTTACTACAGGAGGTCAAAACTGTCCGACTGCGACCACTTTTCCAAATAATAAGGCGAGATAAGGCGCTGAGGCGCTGAATTCCAGTATTACTTGGCCTTGACCTTCTAGCCTATTTTTGGCGCTGAGGCACGAAATTTGGCGATGGGACTCCGAATTACAGAACACCTAAAAATAAAACACATAACAAAAGCTATGTCTTAATTTCTAACACCAATTAACATATATAACTTATGAAAATTACACATAAACTTCACCAAGCATACTAATACTAAATTAACACAACTTAAACCATAATTCTAGAAAAATTAAATACTGGAATAACATATTTTAAAACCAAAAACTCTATTTTTGATATTTCTTGACACAGTGAACACTATAATCATAATGATACACCAATTTGATTCTTTTGAACTAAGTTCTCTTTATTTCATACCCAATTAATAATTCACAGAACAATTTATATAATTAGCATACAATCACCTATTAATTTTGTTATCCTACAAAATCATGTTCATGTAGATGTAATCACTGTAATCTCTATACTTGCCCAAATTGCTTCGTTCAAATTGCATTATGCTCGTTTCTTAATGAACTAACATATACAAGCATCAATTAACAACTTAGCATACAAATTGAACATCAAAATTGATACTTACACAAGCCATATAAGAAAATATTCATAGAAACATACACTGATATTATTTTTCTACTGTCATCTGAAATTAGCATACCATTCATGTTTAACTACAACTTTCAACATCATAACTATACATAATTACCATAAACAGGTTACATAACACTAATTTACAGAAAACTAGAATTCTCAGAACATATAGTCTTTGCCGTAAAACACATATACATGTATATACATATATAATACCAAGGTTGTGAACATACCTTCAAATGGTCGAACAATCCTTAATAAACTCACTTGAATTGTCGTGAAATCCTTAAGCTTCCTCTCAATCTCTCTCAATTCTCTCTGACAAGCTCTATCAAACTCTCTCTAAACTCTCAGACTTAGCCAAGTATGCGTAAAGAAAACTGATATGGCCAAACATAACAAAAATAAAACTGATAACTTTAATACCCTACTAAACACAATATCAGTTATTAAAAGAAACGTATATATTATAAATATATTATATTTATTATTTTATTTATATTATTTATTTTATTTAAATTTAAAAATTAGAAATCCAAAGGCCATAAGGCTTTATTTGGCAAAACTTTTTAAAAACTAAAGACTTAATATATTTAAGCCTTGTTTGGTAAAACTAAATTAAACTCCTTTAATTTATTTTAATAAAGATTTCCATATCCAACATTAGTCAAATAAATTAATTACACATACAATATTTTAAATACATATTTCACTTAAACAAATATCACATAATTATAATCTCATTATAACTTTACTTAATAATTTAATATACCACTTTAAATTATTAAATTAAAACAACAATATAGCATCTCATGTTATATTACAACTCTCTAAATTATAAATTAATTTAATTTAGAATATTATCTAATAAATTTAATTCATAAATATTTAATAATAATAACCATATCAATAATAAAATTTTTATTTCATTAATTTCAATAATAAACACATCAAATAAATATTTATATAATTCAATAAATATTTAATATTATAATTTGAATTTTCGGATTGTTACAGTTACTAGTCACGAGTTATAATTCACATGGTTACTATTCACTCTAGTATTATTCACTCGGGTATTCGGGACACTTTTCGTGCCGAAATACTATTCATGAGTTACTATTCATGGGTTACTATTCACTCTAGTATTATTCACTCGGGTATTTAGGACACTTTTCATGTCGGGGTACTATTCACAAGGTACTATTCTCGAAGTACTATTCACAGGGTACTATTCACCCGAAAAATATATTTCTTTTCCGTTTAAATTATTTTTGATACATGAATATTATTCTTGAATTTTACCCCACAAAGCAGTATCATGTTGACAAGTTGGATATTTTCAAACTCTGGATAAATTTAAAGTCTTTACTATTTATCCTTGATTTGCGTTGAGTAATGTTTATATCATTGTCATCATCTTCATGCTTATATTGTGATGAAAGTCATCTTTGGCTTACGTGCATAGATGGACTGTTGATTATTTATTTTACAATTGTATATCTTTGGCTTACGTGCAAAGATGGACTATTGATTATTGGTTTTACAGTTATATATCTTTGGCTTACGTGCAAAGATGAACTGTTGATTGATAACTTAGGCCCGTAGAGCAAAGATGGACAGGTGTATAACATGATCATGACCATTGGTGATAATAACGAATATCCTCGGCCCGTAGTGCATGGATAATTCGATGATGTGTTTGGCAGGATCACGACCATTAGTTAACAGTTGAATGTCTTTGGCCGTAGTGCACTGACAGATAATTGATTGGTATGATCATGATCATTGGTTTTATAGTTGAATATCTTTGGCCCGTAGTACAAAGCGCGAACATAAATCGATTGGTATGATCATTGTTATTACATTTGAATATCTTTAGCCTTTGGGGTAAGGATATTGAGTAAACGTTCTATTAAGCCTTTGAGGCAAGGAGAAACTATTGATTTACATGATTATAAATATGAATTGTGGATTTAACTATAATCTTTGGTGGTTCAGGTGAAGACAGGTGATGAGAGTTCTTTTTGTCTTAGGTATAACAAAGAACTGTTGATGAGTATTACAGGAATGAAATATTAACGATGGACTTTTAATCTAGAAGAGATAGTAGACATTATGTTCTACTTGACTCTTCTAATGGATTGCTTATTCCGCTGCAGTTAAACTTGATGTTTATTGTATTTTATCAGTTTAACACTATTGAAGGCTAAGGATAATTTATTCTACATTATCTTAGTCATAATATTTCTTATTGGGCTAGTTGAGCTCACCCTTTTGCTTTCTTTTACTCTTAAGGAAACGAGAATATAGCTAGGACTAGTTGGAGAATGGAGTGATGGTCCGAGATGGTTGTTTTAGCAGTCCTCACTACTTAGTGTGATAATAAGTGTAATGAGGATTGAATTTGAGTTTGTATACTGTCTGTGAGACAATATTCATGTAAAAACTCAGCTATGTTTTGTCGTATTTTGCACGACAGTTGAATAATTAAGTTTATAGTTGATTTCTGTACCATGTATCTGGTGACTCAAGATGGGTGATGTTTACCTATTTTGGGGGCGTCACAATTGGTATCAAAGCTTAGGGATATGATCCTGGTGAGATGTGAGACAAGAACTAGGAGGGAGAGAGGGAATTCCTTCGCTAGTATGACCTACCTAAGTTTATTTGGTATTTAATTGGTTTCATCGTAGTATAGGGATAATATGTGGCATGTTAATTAACCCTTATTTTGAAACTATATTCTAGAATGATATCTGAAATACAGGAGATGAAAAATGGGAAAATCATGATAGAGAGGAAATAATCTGGAAGTTATATTCCTAAAAGAAAGCAAGGTATTCTCATCTCTTCGAACTACCAGGTACGTAAATTTCGAGGGCAAAATTTCATAAGGAGGGGAGATTGTAAGACTCCGAATTTTATGAAATGGAAGTATTCAATTTTCATATAATTATTATTCTATTTAGTAAATGGTTAAATTGATAAAAGGTTAAAATTAAGGGTGATATTTGAAAATTTTACAAAGTAAGCAAGTTGTCATAATAATCGGTGAAAAAGGTACAGTAATACGCGTTGCATAGTAGCACACGGTATTGATTATTAATGCTTACATGAGAAGTCACTCAATTTTATCAATTATTGTCACAATATTTTATATTATTAAATCAATAATTGAGACGTTAAAGTTATTCATATTATTATTTGTAATATTGATAATGTCTAGAAGTTCTGTCAAGGAGAGGTTTGGTCACCTAATTGTGCGCCAATAAGGTGAAATTCTTATCGGAAAGCCCCCTCTTTCCTGAGAACGATCTGGTTGTTAATATTGTGAGTTATAATATTAACGATGAATGTTATTAAAAATCCAATTTGAGTTCGGAGTTGACTTTGGAGATGCAGACGTGATATTTGAGTCCGGAATGATAAAATTAGTAACAAATAGACTATAAACACAAAATTTACCGGGGTTGACTTTTTGGTAAAAAAGTCAAACTTCGAAATTTCAAAAATAAAATTGATGATAAAAATATTTCCATTGTGTTGGAATTGTTAGTGTTAGTGGAAATCGACAGTTATTTCGATAATAATTGATGTCTGGAGTTTATATTAACCAATCGGGTAATTAATCGGATAAATGAACAATTAATTGTTATTAATTTACACGCTTATAACTATTTGTTCTCATGTGTGTACTATTGATTCACAGGCATGTACTATTAGGGGAGGTGGTGCAAGATTGATAATACTTGCATGACTAAATTAAAAATGGAGGTATAGATGAAGGTACAATACTGAAATTATTTTTTCACATTTATAGAACTATTGAGTCACATGATTGCACTATTGATTCACATGATATACTATTAGGGGAGGTGGTGCTTGTGACACCCCCAAATAAGGTATACATCACCCATCTTGAGTCGCCAAATACATTGTACAAAATTCAAATACAACTTAATAATACAACAGTCGTATAAAATTCGACAAAACATAATCTAAGAGTTTTAATAAGAATATTGTCATCTAGACAATATCCACACTCAATGGAGTCCTCATTATAATTATTGTCACACTATTTAACAGAATAGTGAGGACTACTAATGCTATCATCTGGACCGTCACTCCGCTTCTCCCGACTAGTCCCGCTACGTTCTCATTTTACAAGAGAACAAAGTGAAAAAAGGGTGAGCTCAACTAGCTCAGTAAGAAATATTATGACTAAGATAATGCAGGATAAATTATCCTTAGCCTTCAACAGGATAACAACTGACATAATATAATAGATAACAAGTTTTAGATCAACAAGCTGCGGTGGAATAAGCAATCCATTAGAAGAGTCAAGTAGAGCATAAAACCTACTATCTTCTATGATTTAAAAAGATTTTCATCAACTTTATCATTTGAGACTCAAATTTAATAAATAAACTACATCATCCCCGCACTACGGCCAAGGATATTCATGTAATCATCAATGGTCATGATTATCTTTGAATAATCCACGGTCATAATCATACCAACAACAAGCATCCCATCAATGAACTACGAAAGCTAATGAGGACTTTTACCGCATCATTCGTCACATTACGGTCATGACTATACCGAATAATCTCTGGTCTTAATCATACCAAGTCCATCTATGCACGTAAGCCAAAGATGACTTTAATCACAATATAAGCATGAGGATGATGACAATGACATAATAATTCAATAAAACAAGTTCAAGGATAAATTTTAAAGTTTTATAATTTAATTTATCCAGAAATAAATAATGTCCAAATTGTCAACATGATACTTCTTTGTGGAGTAAAATTCAAGAATGCTCAAAGAATATTTCCATGAAAAGATCTTTGGATGAGCGCAAATATCAAGGATATTCCACTAATTTCATGGAGTATAAAAGCCAAAACTTTAACCAAATGAGTATCATAGAATATATGAAGCGCAAATGGATTTTAGCATTGTCACGGCGTAATCTACGTAAACGCATCATTTTCACAATTTAATAAGGAATGAATACGAAGGATCATTCACCATGCATGTGGTAATCCACATAGCGAGTTAATCCAACGAATAATAATAAAGAATGGAATAACGAGAAGAATTCACCATGCATGCGATAGACCGCATGCATGACGAGTTATTCCAATAGAATAATAAATAATGGAACCCGAATCAAATGCATGTCTGCGCCGGCGAGGATATTCCAACAGAATAATAAAGAATGGAACCAGGTTATGCGTAATTCGCACAGACAGGATATTCCAACAGAATAATAAAGAATGGAATAATAGAAGACTTTCACCATGTATGCGGTACTTCTCATAGACAGGTTATTCCAACATAATAATAAAGAATGGAATAACAGAAGAATTTCACCATGTATGCGGTACTTCGCATAAACAGGTTATTCCAACATAATAATAAAGAATGAAATAATAGAAGAATTTCACCATGTATGCGGTATTTCGTATAGACAGGTTATTCCAACATAATAATAAAAAATGGAATAACAAAAGCTCTCTTCATGAATACGAAAGAAATAATACCCCTTACCTTAGAAAAAATCGGATCTTTGGAGTAGAGGTAGTAGCAGACTTCTCTTCTTCTTTCTCTCTATAATTTCTCTCTATAATAATTGCTCTATAGCTTTAGTGAATTGGTGAGAAATGAAGGAATAATGAGCTTCTATTTATACGAAAATATAGTTTCGATAATTGCACATTTTGGGGCTCAAAATATTACAGTATAATACCTTCTTTTTTTTCTTCATTTTTAATTTAGTCCTGCAAGTATTATCAAACTTGCACCTTCTCCCCTAATAGTAAATAATGTGATTCAATAGTAAATCATGTGAATCAATAGTTCTAGTGTAATAACTGTGAAATTTAAGTCACTATATATGTATGTACATTATGGATTTTTTTTAACCTTGTGTTAAATAAGGATTTAATATGTGACAACACATGTGAAGTGGTGCATGGGTTAATTAACATATATATTATAGTTATGGATACATACATTTATAGATTTCATTAAAAATGAAAGCCTTGTAACCTAATTATATATTAGGTAAGACTATTAAATAACCTAAGGGTTATTGTAATACGAAAAAGTTAGTATTTTATATGTATACTAACTTAAGTGGGTAAACTTAGTATTTCAAGTGACTAATAATTTTAAACCTAATTCTTGTAAATATAATTAGGTTATGAGATAAAATCATATGTATAAGTAATTAAACTTCATATGATTGGAAATGAAAGCCCTAAATTATCAAATTGGGTAACATTATTAAAATTGCTAGACTATGTTTATTATCTAGCCCAAATCAATTAAAGAAAAAGCCCAAAGGAAATAAAATACAATCCAATACTTAGCCCACTTGATTAGGGGTATTCTAGACATTTGATTAATCAAAATTGGGCATTTAAAATAAAAGCTAAATGGAGGATATTATGAGGATCCTAAGTGGAATAATTAAGCTAACTTGTCCATTAGTAGACATTATTAAACACAAGGACAATGTTGTCAAGCTCCCATTGGTTGCCACTCCATTATGCACATTTAATCATGTTTAGCCTAATGGAAGTAATAATACAAAGTTTTTACCAATGGGCAACAAAATAGTTATGGGAGAATTATTACTGAATTGTCCATTTCATTTTGTAAACACATTTCATTCTTCCAACATCTCATTTTCTCTCCGTCTTCTTCTTCTATCTTTTGCTCCCAAGCTAGCCAACTTCAAAGAGAGAGGAGAGAGTGAGGGTTTAGGCTATAGAGAGAAAAGATAGAAGTGCTAGTTGTTCATGCCCCTAAGTTTATTAATTACTTTGGAAAATCAAGAAAGGTAGCAACTAAGTCAAGGTATAATGTACCTTCATCTTCTTCTTTTACCTTATTTTGCTAGCTTGAGTTTTGATGGGGTTGTGTACAACTACTCAATCATCATGCATGAAATTAAGTATCTTGAGTGTTAGATCAAGACTTAGAGGAAGAAAATGAGCATATGTTCTCCAAGGGTGAAAACTCTTGTTTTCTTCCACTAAATCTTGTAACTCAAGTTCTACAACTTGGAATTGTGATCCGTCAAAGGGGGGTGCTAGATACATGAGTTATGTAGTAAACCCAAGTTGTAGATCACAAATCTAGCAAGTTTTGAAACCTTTGAGATTTTTTTCCAAAACAGTCCACTTTATATATGAGGCTTTGAAAATCCTAAAATGGCTACTAATTTTGTTTTTGTTGGAACTGTTTCGGTCAGTTAAATGTATTTTAAAAATTTGGAAAAAATCACAAAGGTACCTTAAGAAGTTATCTACGTGCAGGAAAAAGAACGGACACGTTTTGAGTTATATATTATGCGTAATGACTATTTCCGTAAAGGACTCCATAAATATTATCCTACAAATATCTCACTGTTTATACACTGGAAAATTGCAAAAGTTTTACAGTAGCTTCATATATGTTAAGAGAGCATACCCTAAAAATTTCAGATTTTTCTGAGTAAAACTCAATTTATGAAAAATAGAGCAAGATCCGAGTGTTTTGGGCACTTTAAAAATAGTAAATCATTTTCTAAAATTCTAGAAAAATTAGAGGATCATTGTTGGTTCATATTCTGTCAAAATCCAGAAGCTGAGAATTTTTGGAATTAGTTTGCTATTTTTCCTAAAAATGATTAAGTTATGAATAAAAAGAAATAAATAGTTAAATGATGTCTTTAATGAGAAAAATATGATTTTTATGCTTGAATGCTCATAATATATTATATCATGACTATCCTAGGGCATTTTGGTAATTTATAATAATAAATATTATTTATGACCTTTTATAGATATTAAATAAGGGGTTAATAAAGGATGGACAATTAGAATAAATTGTTTATTAATTTAATAAATCATTGGAATATTATTATAATATTAATAATATTATAATATGATGTTATTATGTAAATAAAAATATTAGATTAGAGTATTATTATTAAATAATAATATTCGAGATTAAATAAAATATTATTAAATGATTAATAATATTAGTAAGTGAATAAAATATTAAATAATTAATAATATTAGTAAAGGGATAAAATATTATTAAATGATTAATAATATTAGTAAGTGAACAAAATATTAGTAAATGATTTAAAGTATTATTAGTGAACCAATAATACTAGAAGGTGAATTAATATTATCTAAGTTAATAATATTATGTGAGTTAAAGGTAGTCGTTAATTAATAATAACACTATCTAGACATGATAATGTTTATAAGAACTTAATGTAATGTATAATATCTATGTGATTACATAATCTGATGTTATGCATTGACTAATTGAAAGACTAATTATAGGTCTCTCAAAGGAAGATAATTTAACTGCATAGTGGATAGAAATTAATTTCGTAGCTGTAACCTACGATCGAGGCAAGTTTTTTAACTCAAACTCGAGTTATCATTTTCAAAGTATGTTAGTGAATAATTATTGATGATTATTCACGTCTATATTGATTATTAAAAATCACACTTTGTGCAATTGAATTCCCGTTCTACTGCTATTGAACTGTGAATTAAATTAAAGTTCTTCATTTATGAACTGTTTATGAAATAGATCTATGCTAATTGTATCAGCTAGATCAAGCATGTCTAAATTTGTTAAATCAAATGTGTTTTAAATAGTTGTTCTTATTAAATTGATACGATAAGAACTCTTGACTGAGAAAAGGACGAATTTGATTAAGGCATGATATCAATGCCTGATTATTAAGTGTTTATGCATAAATCACGGGGTATGAAAGACTGATCCCCTTGAATACCAAAACTTATTAAAAGGTCCAGTTTAAATCATTGAGCACCTTGGCAAATGTTCATGGTTATTCAAAACCACTCAGTTCATGTTATTCAATTATCGAATATTCAATTGTTGATTATTAATTCATGTTCCTTCACAATCTTATATTATTGTTGAACATTGAAGGCAATATTTCTTTCTAAGTCATGATATATCTTCCTTGTCTATATAAACTTGTGAAGCAAATTAGTTGTTTACTCTTGCTATATCATGACATCTATTTCGATTAAGCAGAAGGATCCAACACACGAAGAATGAAGGGCAAGGCAAGATCCGGGAGTAATTTAGAATGAATGTTAAATTAGTTATTATCTAATGGAATTTCTTAAGTAAACTATTTGTATCATAAATGGTGTATTTAAAGTTAAGGTTATGGAGACCTTGGGACCATGTTATGAGACTTTATTATAATGAACAATGTATGTTTATTATTTCGAAATAGTTATAGAATGCTTATGATGATGATAGGATCGTGAGCACTGAATCTGAGGTTAGAGAACTTGGATTTGGGGGCGTCACATCTAGACATGTAAAAATACGAATTACAATATAGTACCTCCATCTATACCTTCATTTTTAACTTAGTCATGTAAGTTTTATCAATCTTGCACTAACTCCCCTAATAGTAAATGAATGTGAATCAATAGTACACACATGTGAACAAATAGTTATAATCATGTGAATCAATAGCAATTAATTACTCATTTATTCGATTAATTACCCGATTGGTCAGTATAACCTCCAGACATCAATTATTATCAAAAAAAAATATCGATTTCCACTAACACTAATAATTCCAACACAATGGAACTATTAAATTCATCTTTAATCAACACAAACTTATTCATCATTAATATTATAACTCACAATATTTAACAACCAGGTCATTCCCAGGAAAAAGGGGGCTTTCCGATAAGGATTTCTCCTTATTAGCCTTGATTAGATGACCAAACCTCTCCTCGATGAAACTTCTAGACATTGTAAATATTGCAATTTAATAATATGAATAACTTTGTCGTCTCAATTATTGATTTAATAATATAACATATTATACGAGATGATCTTTGTGACAATAATTGAATCAATAATATGAGAGATATGATGCGATAATTCTTGTAGCAATAATTGAGTATAACCGAGTGACTTCTCACGTAAGCATCAATAATCAATCTTGTGTGCTACTATATACAACCACGTGTATTCTTCGTACTTTTTTACTACCGGGTACTTCAACAGTTTTAACGGTAACACTTTCGTACCGTTATTTTTATAAAAGATAATTACGTGCGTTTCACGACAATACTTCTATTATGGGTCCACTAATGATTGTGTCTTAGTAAATCGTAGCAAAATTATCGAATATTATATAACCACTTGCTTACTTTGTAAAATTTGTAAATATTACCCACAACTATAACATTATATCAAATCCACACCATAATATTCAAAAATATATTTCGAGAAAATTATTCTTTATTCATAAAAAGTTTGGGTCTTACAACCTCCCCTTCTTATGAAATTCATCCTCGAAATTAGGGTACGTACCTGGTATATCGAAGAGGTGAGGATATCTTGACTTCATCTCAGATTCTAACTCCCAAGTCATTTCTTCCACATCATGGTTTCTCCACAAAACTTTGACTTGAGGTATAACCTTGGAGCGTAGAATATGATCCTTCTTATCCAAGATTTTAACAAGTAACTCTTCATATGTTAAATCTTCCTTTATCTCGTCTGGTTCTAATTCAATAATGTGGTTCGGGTCTTTCACATATTTACGTAACATAGATATGTGAAAAATGTTATGAACACGAGACATACTTGGCGGTAAGGCGAGTCTATAGGCCAC
Source organism: Panax ginseng (assembly GCA_020205605.1). NCBI lineage: Eukaryota > Viridiplantae > Streptophyta > Magnoliopsida > Apiales > Araliaceae > Panax > Panax ginseng. The sequence goes on from CM035133.1 coordinate 38,277,985, forward strand.
AGTTCCTACTCGGTCAAGGATTAAAAATGGGCCAATGAATCGAGGATTGAGCTTTCCTCTCTTTCCAAATCTCGTAACTCCTTTCCATGGAGCAACACGTAACAACACATGATCTCCAATATTGAATTTCACGTCCTTTCGATGAAGATCAACATAACTCTTCTGTCGATCTTGTGAGGTTTTTATACGTTGTCGGATCGTTTGAATCTTTTCCGTAGTCATACATACTAACTCCGCTCCTAACAACGTTGTTTCACCCACCTCATCCCATCATACTAGAGAAAAACACTTTCTTCCATACAACGCCTCAAATGGAGCCATGCCAATACTTGTTTGATAACTATTGTTGTAGAAAAACTCCACCAATGGTAAGAACTTGTCCCAACTTCCCTTGAAGTCAAGGATACAGAGTCTTAATAAATCTTCAAGAGTTTGAATAGTCCTTTCTGACTGCCCATATGTTTGAGGATGATATGTTGAACTAAATCATAAATTCGTGCCCATAGTTTTTTGCAAACTAACCCAAAATATTGAAGTGAATCTTGGGTCTCGACCAGAAACTATGGATACTGGCATATCATGTAATCTTATAATCTCGTTTATGTACATACTAGCAAGACGTTCAAGTGTATAAGTTTCTCGTATCGATAAGAAATGAGCAGAATTGGTCAATCTATCAACAATTACCCAAATCGCATCTATACCTTGAGAAACCTTGGGAAGACCAGTAACGAAATCCATGGTAATGTGTTCCCACTTCCATTCTGGAATTTCAAGTGGTTGCAATGGACCTTTTGGCACTTGATGCTCCGCCTTGACTCGTTGACAAGTTAGACACCTTGAGATAAACCCCGTTATCTCTCTTTTCATATTGCTCCACCAAAATGTATGTCAAAGATCATGATACATTTAGGTACTCCCAGGATGGATTGCAAACGGTGTGTTGTGTGCCTCCATCATGATTTTATACTTCAAGTCAGAATCGTTAGGAACACAAAGTCTGGAGTTGACTCGAAGTATTCCTTCTTCATCGATTCTTGCTTCCAGAATAAGCGCCTTCTTGTACTTTCTTCCTCATACGCATCGACCGTGTCTCAGTGCTTGGCTTGCGGCTTTAACATTATCAATTAAAGTCAGTTCTACTCGTATATTCTCCATCATCATATGGGTCTCTGGAGTCTTTAACTCTATTTTCACACTTTCCAAGTCATACACAATGGGCATTTGCGTTGACAATAATGCAATCGTGCCCGCATATGATCTTCTACTCAATGCGTCAGCTACTACGTTCGCTTTTTTAGGATGGTATTGGATGGTATAATCATAATCTTTCAACAACTCAAGCCATCGTCGTTTTCGCATGTTGAGTTCCTTTTGAGTGAAGAAATATTTGAGGCTTTTATGATCCGTATAGATTTCCACCTTCTCTCCATACAGGTAATGCCTCCAAATCTTAAGCACAAAAACGACAGCTGCCAACTCTAGATCGTGAGTAGGATAATTCCTCTCATATTCTTTGAGTTATCGCGAGGCATAGGCTATGAATTTCCCATGTTGCATGAGAACACATCCTAACCCTTTGCCTGAAGCATCACTGTAGATGACAAATCCCTCCGAGCCAGATGGTATTATCAGAACAGGTGCTGAAATGAGTCTCCTCTTGAGTTCATGAAAACTCTTTTCACATTCCTCGTTCCAACCAAATTTGTATCTTTTTAAGTTAGCTGAGTTAATGGAGTAGCGATTCGGGAAAACCCTTCTACGAATCTTCGATAATAACCAGCTAAGCCGAGAAAGCTACGTACTTCGGTCACTGACTTAGGTTGCTCCCAGCTTTGAATTGCTTCAATCTTTGCCGAGTCAACAGATATTCCATGATTTGATATCACATGCCCAAGGAATGCAACTTCCTCAAGCCAGAACTCGCATTTCTTCAACTTGGCATATAGCTTGTTTTCACGAAGCTTTTGGAGTATCAGCCTCAAGTGTTGCTCATGGTCTTCACAGGTTTTGGAGTATATGAGGATGTCATCAATAAAGACAACCACAAAGTGATACAAATATTCCTTGAATACTCAGTTCATCATATCCATGAAGGCAGCAGAAGCATTAGTCAATCCAAAAGACATGACTAGGAATTCATAATGCTCATACCGAGTTCTGAAAGCAGTCTTTGGAATGTCATTAGTTTTAATCTTCAACTGATGATATCCGGAATGAAGATCAATCTTTGAAAAGAATTTGGCTCCTTGCAACTAGTCAAACAGGTCATCAATGCGAGGCAACGGGTACCTATTTTTGATGGTGACATAATTCAACTCCCGATAATCAATACAAAGTTACATACTTATATCTTTCTTCTTCACGAATAGAATAGGAGCACCCCAAGAAGACGTACTAGGACGAATGAAACCGATGTCTAACAATTCATGTAGTTGGGTTTTTAACTCCTGAAGTTCAATAGGAGCCATTTGATATGGGGCTTTGGAAATTGGTTTTTTATCAGATTCAAGGTCGATACAAAATTTAATTTCACGCTCTGGGGGTAGGCCAGGAAGTTCTTCAGGGAATACTTCAGGAAATTTATTAACAATAGAAATATCATTCAAATCTGACGTATTTTTATTTAAATCCGTGACATGGGCTAAGAAAGCTTGACATCCGTTTTTCAATAAACGAATAGCTTTATGACTTGATATGACAGTGATTGACTTTAGTGGTTTGGTTGCTTGAATTCGTATAATAAGTTGGTTAGGAATATGAAAGGTAACAACTTTACGAAAATAATCGATTTTAGCATGATGAGTAGTTAACCAATCAATCCCTAAAATCACATCAAATGCAAGTATTTTCAAATAAATAAGATCGACAGGTAACGTGCGGTTACCAGTTTGAATCAAACAAGACTTATAAACGGTGGATGTGATGAAGGTTTCTCCTAACGGAGTTTCAACAGATAAATCAAAGTCTAATTTCTCTGGAGTTAAATTTAAACGTTGAACGCAAGTAGGAGAAATAAAAGAATGGGTAGAACCGGTATCAAATAAAGTATAAACTTTGCTAGAGTTTATGATTAACTTACCCGTGATCACCTCGTTCGGATTCCTCACTTTTTGGGAGGTTACGACAAATGCTCTCCCTTGAACAACCAATTTTGTCTTGTCTGGGACACCCTTTGATGCCTCTATCCCAGCTGGACTTGACTTTGGTGCACGACAAAATCGGGTTAGGTGACCTTCTTTTCCACAATTATAACACGCTTTGGACTGCATCACGCAGTTTGGACTGATATGTCCCTCCACTCTGCATTTGTAACATACGATCAGCGGTCGTTCTCCTTCCTTAACAACAGGTGTTGGTGCTGATGTATTTCCATCTTTGTTGAATCTCCTCTTCTTGAAATGTCCACTCTTATTGTCATGGCCATGATTACCACCAAAGTGATTATCATTTCTGGCATGTTGATTCCCTCCATGTTTGTTGTCACCGCTTCGATGACTGCTACCACTGGTATTATCGACTTGTCAGTTACTCTCTCTTGGTTGGGTTGACTCATTATCGCGCTCCAATAACTGAGCCCTATTCATAACATCTGAATACAAACACAATTTTTGAGAAATTAGGTATTGACGTATCTCGGGTTTCAAACCTCTTAGAAACATCGGCGTCATTATCTCCTCATTATCAACCAAGTGGGACGCAAACCGGGATAACTCGGTAAACTTAGCTTCGTACTGCGCCACGGTCATATTGTTTTGCTCAAGCTTGATGAACTCTACCTCCTTCATGTGACGAATACTTTCAAGAAAGTACTTGTCGTTGAACAGTTCTTGGAACTTCTCCCAAGATATCTTCAATGCGGCAGGTTGAGTACGCTTTACAGATTCCCACCAGTAATCTACCTCTGCTCGCAATATGAAGGTGGTAAAGGGAACCTTTTGCTCCTCGGAGCATCCCAAGACATCAAATATCTTGTTGATCTACTTTATCCACGTCTCGCTTTAAGTGGTTTTGGCTCTCAAAAAACTCCGGTGGTCCCAGCTCCTTGAATCGCTTAGCGGTGACCGTCAAGAGTTGTCGATGTTTCCACCATTTTGGATGAGAGCCGCCCTCGTCTGATGTTGCATGAATTTCATAAAGCCTCTGAATGTCCCATCGTTCATCATTTGATCGTTGTTGTTTACCTGAGGATTATTGTCTTCCTGTTGTACATTATCCTGGGTATTAATCTGTGGTGACTCCACGGTCTCATGTGCTTCATTGATTATCTCAACATTTTTGGATGCCATTTTCAAATCTTGCCACAAAACAAGGGTTAATTAACATATCACATATTATCCCTATACTCGTGAGCCAATTAAATACCAAATAAACTTAGGTAGGTCATACTTATGAAGAATTCCCGAAGTCTCTCCCCACCTAGTTCTTGTCTCACATCTCGGCCGAGGATCATATCCCTAAGCTTTGATACCAACCGTGACAACCCTAAAATAGGTATACATCACCCATCTTGAGTGCGCCAAATACATGGTACAAAATTCAAATACAACTTAATTATACAACGATTAAGATAAAATACGACAAAACATAATCTAAGAGTTTTAATAAGAATATTGTCATCTAGACAATATCCACACTCAATGGAGTCCTCATTACATTTATTGTCACACTATTTAACGTAATAGTGAGGACTACTAATGCTATCATCCGGACCGAATCACTCCGCTCCCCCCGACTAGTCCCGACTTACGTTCTCATTTCTGAAGAAAACGGTGAAAGAAAGGGTGAGCTCAACTAGCTCGATGAAATATTATTACTAAGATAATGCGAATAAATTATCCTTAGCCTTCAACAAAGATAACAACCGACGAGAATATAATAGACAACAAGTTTTAGATCAACAATCTGCAATGAATAAGCAATCCATTAGAAGAGTCAAGTAGAGCATAAAACCTACTATCTTCTATGATTTAAAAAGATTTTCATCAACTTTATCGCTGAGACTCAGCTTAATAAATAAACTACATCATCCCTGCACCACGGCCAAGGATATTCATGTAATCATCAATGGTCATGATTATACTGAATAATCCCTGGTCATAATCATACCAACAACTGTCCATCAATGAACTACAGGCTAATGAGGACTTTTACCGCATCATTCGTCACATTACGGTCATGACTATACCGAATAATCTCTGGTCTTAATCATACCAAGTCCATCTATGCACGTAAGCCAAAGATGACTTTAATCACAATATAAGCATGAGGATGATGACAATGACATAATAATTCAATAAAACAAGTTCAAGAATAAATTTTAAAGTTTTATAATTTAATTTATCCAGAAATAAATAATGTCCAAATTGTCAACATGATACTTCTTTGTGGAGTAAAATTCAAGAATGCTCCGAAGAATATTTCCATGAAAAGATACTGGATGAAGCGCAAATATCAAGGATATTCCACTAATTTCATGGAGTATAAAAGCCAAAACTTTAACCAAATGAGTATCATAGAATATATGAAACTGCAAATGGATTTTACTTCGCTATCGATGATTCACGAGGCAGATGCATCATTTTCACAATTTAATAAGGAATGAATCTGAAGGATCATTCACCATGCATGTGGTAATCCACATGACGAGTTAATCCAATGAGAATAATAAAGAATGGAATAATGTAAGAATTCACCATGCATGCGATAGATCGCGCATACGGGTTATTCCAATAGAATAATAAATAATGGAACCGGTCATGCGTAATACGCACTTGCGTGATATATTCAAATGTAATAATAAAGAATGGAATAGCGAAGAAGTCACCATGCATGCGATAGAATCGCACAAAACAGTTATTCCAACACAATAATAAATAATGGAACCGAATTCATGCGTAATACGCTTGCAAGCGGATATTCCAATAGAATAATAAAGAATGGAACCGGTCATAATCCGCATGCATGTGGATATTCCAACGAGAATAATAAAGAATGGAATAACGAAAATTTCACCATGTATGCGGTACTTAGCATAGACGAGTTATTCCAACATAATAATAAAGAATAGAATAACTAAAGAATTTTACCATGTATGCGATTACTTGGCATGTACAGAGTTATTCCAACATAATAATAAAGAATGGAATAATGTAAGAATTTCACCATGTATGCGGTATTGGCATAGATAGGTTATTCCAATATAATAATAAAGAATGGAATAATGAAGCTCTCTTCATGAATACTGAAAGAAATAATACCCTTACCTTAGAAAGAAAAATCGGATCTTTGGAGTAGAGAGGTAGCAGACTTCTCTTCTTCTTTTTCTCTATAATTTCTCTCTATAATAATTGCTCTATAGCTTTAGTGAATTAGTGAGAAATGAAGGAATAATGAGCTTCTATTTATACGAAAATATAGTTTCGATAATTGCACGTTTTGGGGCTCGAAATATTACAGTATAATACCTTCCTCTTTTTCTTCATTTTTAATTTAGTCCTGCAAGTATTATCAAACTTGCACCTCCTCCCCTAATAGTAAATAATGTGATTCAATAGTAAATCATGTGAATCAATAGTTCTAGACATGTGAAAATACAAATTACAGTATAGTACCTCCATTTATACCTCCATTTTTAACTTAGTCATGCAAGCTTTATCAATCTTGCACTAACTCCCCTAATAGTAAATGAATGTGAATCAATAGTACACAAATGTGAACAAATAGTTATAATCATGTGAATCAATAGCAATTAATTGCTCATTTATCTAATTAATTACCCGATTGGTCAGTATAACCTCCAGACATCAATTATTATCGAAATAAATGTCGATTTCCTCTAACACTAATAATTCCAACACAATAGAACTATCAAATTCTTCTTTAATCAACACGAATTTATTCATCATTAATATTATAACTCACAATATCTAATAACCAAGTCGTTCCCAGGAAAAAGGGGGCTTTCCGATAAGGATTTCTCCTTATTGGTGCGTAATTAGATGACCAAACCTCTCCTTGATAGAACTTCTAGATATTGTAAATATTTTAATTTTATAATATGAATAACTTTGTCGTCTCAATTATTAATTTAATAATATAACATATTATACAGATGATACTGTGACAATAATTGAATCAATAATATGAGAGATATGATGCAGCAATTACTGTAGCAATAATTGAGTATAACTGAGTGACTTCTCACGTAAGCATCAATAATCAATACCGTGTTCTACTATGCAACCACGCGTATTACTGTACTTTTACTACCGGGTAGTTCAACAGTTTTAACGATAACACTTTCGTTGTTATTTTTATAAAAAGATAATTCTGTCGTTTTACGACAATACTTCAGTTATGGAGTCCACCAATGATTGTGCCGTCGTACGAATATTCCCTGTTAAAACGAATATTCCCCGACCAATCGAATATTATATAACCACTTGCTTAATTTACAAAATTTGTAAATATTACCCACAACTATAACATTATATCAAATCCACACCATAATACTCAAAAATATATTTCGAGAAAATTATTCTTTATTCATAAAAGTTGGGGTCTTACAGTGCTAGTTTGATAATACTTGCAGGACTAAATTAAAAATGAAGGAAAAGATGAAGGTATTATACTGTAATATTTCGAGCCCCATAACGTGCAATGATCGAAACTATATTTTCCTATAAATAGAAGATCATTCTTCCTTCATTCTCACCAATTCACTAAGACTCACAAGAGCAATTATAGAGAGAGAAGCTATAGAGAGATAGAAGAAGAGTAGTCTGTTACTTCACAACTCCAGTATCCAGTTTTCTTTTGAGGTAAGGGGTGTTATTTATTTCATATTCTGAAGAGATATTATTTTTCGTATTCGTATGAATATTATTTTCATTCAATATTCATAAGGAATATCATCTTCGTTCAATATTCGTAAGAATATTATTTTCATTCAACAGTCGTAAGGGGTATTATTTCTTCGTAAATGATATTATTTCTTTCAATATCATTATGCCGGAATATTGGTACGAATTTTATTGTGGAATTTCTACCTTTTTGTGTCGAGGTTACTATTCACTCTAGTATATTCACTCAGGTATTCGGGACACTTTTTGTGCTGGAGTACTATTCATGAGTTACTATTCACAGGTTACTATTCACCTAGTTACTATTCACTCTAGTATTATTCACTCGGGTTATTCGGGTTTTTTTAAATGTTAATACTATTCACGGGTTATTATTCACCCAGTTACTATTCACTCTAGTATTATTCACTCTGGAATTTGGGATACTTTTCATGCTGGGGTACTATTCACGAGATACTATTCCTGAAGTACTATTCACAGGGTACTATTCACCCAAAAAATATATTTCTTTTCCGTTCAAATTATTTTTGATACATGAATATTATTCTTGAATTTTACTCCACAAAGCAGTATCATGTTGACAAGTTGGATATTTTTAAACTCTGGATAAATTTAAAGTCTTTACTATTTATCCTTGATTTCGTTTGAGTAATGTTTATATCATTGTCATCATCTTCATGCTTATATTGTGATGAAAGTCATATTTGGCTTACATGCATAGATGGACTGTTGATTATTTGTTTTACAGTTGTATATCTTTGGCTTACGTGCAAAGATGGACTGTTGATTATTGATTTTACAGTTGTATAACTTTGGCTTACGTGCAAAGACGAACTATTGATTGATAGGTTTGGCCCGTAGAGCAAAGATGGACAGGTGTATGACATGATCATGACCACTAGTGATAATAACGAATATCCTTAGCCCGTAGTGCATGGATAATTCGATGATGTGATTGGCAGGATCATGACCATTTGTTAACAGTTGAATGTCTTTGGTCGTAGTGCACTGACAAACAATTGATTGGTATGATCATGACCATTGGTTTTATAGTTGAATATCTTTGGCCCGTAGTGCTAAGGTAGACAACTAATTGGTATGATCATTGTTATTACATTTGAATATCTTTAGCCTTTGGGGTAAGAATATTGAGTAAACGTTCTATTAAGCCTTTGTGGGAAGGAGAAACTGTTGATTTACATGATTATAAATATGAATTATGGATTTAACTATAATCTTTGGTGGTTCAGGTGAAGACAGGTGATGAGAGTTCTTTTTTTTGTCTTGGGTATAACAAAGAACTGTTGATGAGTATTACAGGAATGAAATATTAACGATGGACTTTTAATCTAGAAGAGATAGTAGACATTATGTTCTACTTGACTCTTCTAATGGATTGCTTATTCATTGCAGATTAAACTTGATGTTTATTGTATTTTATCAGTTTAACACTGTTGAAGGCTAAGGATAATTTATTCTGCATTATTTTAGTCATAATATTTCTTACTGGGCTAGTTGAGCTCACCCTTTTGCTTTCTTTTACTCTTCAAGAAATGAGAATATACCTGGGACTAGTTGGGGAATGGAGTGACGGTCCGAGATGGTTGTTTTAGCAGTCCTCACTACTTAGTGTGATAATAAGTGTAATGAGGATTGAATTTGAGTTTGTATACTGTCTATGAGACAATATTCATGTAAAAACTCTACTATGTTTTATCGTATTTTGTACGACAGTTGTATAATTAAGTTTGTAGTTGATTTCTGTACCATGTATCTGGCGACTCAAGATGGGTGATGTTTACCTATTTTGGGGACGTCACAGTTGGTATCAAAGCTTAGGGATATGATCCTTGGCTGAGATGTGAGACAAGAACTAGGAGGGGAGAAACGGGGAATTCTTTCGCTAGTATGACCTACCTAAGTTTATTTGGTATTTAATTGGTCGGTCAGAGTATAAGGATAATATGTGGCATGTCAATTAACCCTTATTTTGAAACTATATTCTAGAATGATAATTGAAATAGAGGAGATGAGAAATGGAAAAATCATGATAGAGAGAAAATAACTGGGAAGGTACATTCCGAAAAGAAAGCAAGGTATTCTCATCTCTTTGAACTACCAGGTACGTAAATTTCGAGGGCAAAATTTCATAAGGAGGGTAGATTGTAAGACCCAAAATTTTATAAAATGGAAGTATTCGATTTTCCTATAATTATTATTCTATTTTGTAAATGGTTAAATTGATAAAAGGTTAAAATTAAGGATGATATTTGAAAATTTTATAAAGTAAGCAAGTTGTCATAATAATCGGTGATAAAGGTACAGTAATACGCGTGGTTGCATAGTAGCACACGATATTGATTATTAATGCTTATGTGAGAAGTCACTCAGTTTTATTCAATTATTGTCATAATATTTTATATTATTAAATCAACAATTGAGACAACAAAGTTATTCATATTATTATTTGTAATATTGACAATGTCTAGAAGTTCTATCAAGGAGAGGTTTGGTCACCTAATTGTGCGCCAATAAGGAGAAATTCTTATCGGAAAGCCCCCTCTTTCCTGGGAACGATCTGGTTGTTAATATTGTGAGTTATAATATTAATGATGAATGTTATTAAAAATCGAATTTGAATTTGGAGTTGAATTTGGAGACGCGAAAGTGATATTTGAGTTCAGAATGATGAAATTAGTAAAAATAGACTATAAACACAAAATTTATCGAGGTTGACTTTTTGGTCAAAAAGTCAACCATTGACTTTTTCAGAAAAAAAACAACCATTGACTTTTTCGGAAAAAGTCAAACTTTAAAATTTCAAAAATGAAATTGATGATAAAAATATTTCCATTGTGTTGGGATTATTAGTGTTAGGGGAAATCGACAGTTATTTCGATAATAATTGATGTCTGGAGGTTATATTGACCAATCAGGTAATTAATCGGATAAATGAGTAATTAATTGCTATTAATTCACATGCATATAACTATTTGTTCACATGTGTGTACTATTGATTCACATGCATGTACTATTAGGGGAGGTGGTGCAAGATTGATAATACTTGCATGACTAAATTAAAAATAGAGGTATAGATGAAGGTACTATACTAAAATTATTTTTTCACATGTATAGAACTATTGAGTCACATGATTGCACTATTGATTCGCATGATATACTATTAGGGGAGGTGGTGCTAGTTTGATAATACTTGTAGGACTAAATTAAAAATGAAGGAAAAGATGAATGTATTATACTGTAATATTTTGAGCCCCAAAACGTGCAATTATCGAAACTATATTTTCCTATAAATAGAAGCTCATTCTTCCTTCATTCTCACCAATTCACTAAGACTCACAAGAGTAATTATAGAGAAAGAAGCTATATACAGAGAAGCTATAGAGAGATAAAAGAAGAGTAGTCTGTTACTTCACAACTCCAGTATCCAGTTTTCTTCTGAAGTAAGGGGTGTTATTTATTTCATATTTTGAAGAGATATTATTTTTCGTATTCGTATGAATATTATTTTCGTTCAATATTCGTAAGGTATATCATCTTCGTTTAATATTCGTAAGAATATTATTTTCGTTCAACAGTCGTAAGGGGTATTATTTCTTCGTAAATGATATTATTTCTTTTAATATCATTATGCCGGAATATTGGTACGAATTTTATTGTGGAATTTCTACCTTTTTGTGGCGAGATTACTATTCACTCTAGTATTAGTCACTCGGGTATTCGGGGCACTTTTTGTGCCGGAATACTATTCACAGGTTACTATTCACCTGATTACTATTCACTCTAGTATTATTCACTCGGGTATTCGGGGCACTTTTCGTGCCGGAGTACTATTCACGAGTTACTATTCACGGGTTACTATACACCCGGTTACTATACACTCGGTTACTATTCACTTTAGTATTATTCACTCGGATATTTGGGACACTTTTCATGCTGGGGTACTATTCACGAGGTACTATTCCTGAAGTACTATTCACAGGATACTATTCACATTCACCCGAAAAATATATTTCTTTTCCGTTCAAATTATTTTTGATACATGAATATTATTCTTGAATTTTACTCCACAAAGCAGTATCATGTTGACAAGTTGGATATTTTTAAACTCTGGATAAATTTAAAGTCTTTATATTTATCCTTGATTTCGTTTGAGTAATGTTTATATCATTGTCATCATCTTCATGCTTATATTGTGATGAAATTCATCTTTGGCTTACGTTCATAGATGGACTGTTGATTATTTGTTTTACAGTTATATATCTTTGGCTTACGTGCAAAGATGGACTGTTGATTATTGGTTTTACAGTTGTATATCTTTGGCTTACGTGCAAAGACGAACTATTGATTGATAGCTTTGGCCCGTAGAGCAAAGATGGACAGGTGTATGACATGATCATGACCACTGGTGATAATAATGAATATCCTTGGCCCGTAGTGCATGGATAATTCGATGATGTGATTGGCAAGATCATGACCATTAGTTAACAGTTGAATGTCTTTGGCCGTAGTGCACTGACAGACAATTGATTGGTATGATCATGACCATTGGTTTTATAGTTGAATATCTTTGGCCCGTAGTGCAAAGGTAGACAACTGATTGGTATGATCATTGTTATTACATTTGAATATCTTTAGCCTTTGGGGTAAGGATATTGAGTAAACGTTCTATTAAGCCTTTGTGGCAAGGAGAAACTGTTGATTTACATGATTGTAAATATGAATTGTGGATTTAACTATAATCTTTGGTGGTTCAGGTGAAGACAGGTGATGAGAGTTCTTTTTGTCTTGGGTATAACAAAGAACTGTTGATGAGTATTACAGGAATGAAATATTAATGATGGACTTTTAATCTAGAAGAGATAATAGACATTATGTTCTACTTGACTCTTCTAATGGATTGCTTATTCCGCTGCAGTTAAACTTGATGTTTATTGTATTTTATCAGTTTAACACTGTTGAAGGCTAAGGATAATTTATTCTGTATTATCTTAGTCATAATATTTCTTATTGGGCTAGTTGAGCTCACCATTTTGCTTTCTTTTACTCTTCAGGAAATGAGAATATAGTTGGGACTAGTTGGGGAATGGAGTGACGATCCGCGATGGTTGTTTTAGCAGTCCTCACTACTTAGTGTGATAATAAGTGTAATGATGATTGAATTTGAGTTTGTATACTGTCTTTGAGACAATATTCATGTAAAAACTCAGCTATATTTTGTCGTATTTTGCACGACAGTTGTATAATTAAGTTTGTAGTTGATTTCTGTACCATGTATCTGGCGACTCAAGATGGGTGATGTTTACCTATTTTGGAGGCGTCATAGGCAAGCCCGCCGGAGCGGGCTTTTTAGCCTTGGAAATCCGTCGGGGCGGGTATAGTTTTCCAGCTGCGACGTCGTTTGGTAAAATAGTCATAACTTTGTCGTACGAACCCCGATTGAGGCGATTCAAGAGGCTCCAGAAAGAGGACGAATAGCTCTACAACTTTCATTATTTAAGGATTGAAATATTCTGACTGGATCAAGGTTGAAAGCGATCTTAAAGTGGCTGTTATGTATTTGGCAATCTGAAAACGCCAAGTTTTGATCTCGGTTGCATGACGAACGCATTACCTTGACGCTTGAACTCTTATTCTTTGTTCCATGCATTCAAACTTTGTGTTTTCGCGTGATAGATTGTAAGCTCTTATCCATGTAACGTACACGACACCAATTGACTTGAACTCCAATGTAAGCATTCTCGGATTATCTTCTCAATTTTTTCAATTAGAAATTAAACTTTTAATTTTTTTTTAATCACGTCTAATTGATAGTACCACGTCAAAAATTGATGACATGATACCGACATGTGACTAAAAAGTGATTATGTGTAATATCGAGTCTCATATTAACATTTATTCTATTAATTTTTTATACAAAAAAGATAAATATAAGACCATTATTAATTTTTTTTAAAGTAAATTTAATACATTACAAACTCAGCTTAAAAAAATCATCAATAATCAATATAATAATCAAGATAAATATTTTAAAATGTATAAATGTATTACTAATTAAAATCTTGTTATTTCATAATAATAAATATAATGACAATTTTATCAATCTAATTAATAAAACACAACTGATTTTAAATTTTTCGCTCACCCTAATAAACTATCAGAACCGTCCAAAGTTTGGGATAAATCTCACCGTCCATTATATCTTCTTTAACTTCAAAGGAAAAAAATTGCTCTCTCTCAATCTCAGATTCTCCTCCGTTCTTCCTCCTCCCGAGTTTGCTCTCTGCCTCCTCCATTCTCTAGCGCCGGCAATCTCTCTTTCCTTTCGTACGTAGTGCCGGAGGCACGGGACACAGCTAGTAATCAATATAATGACAATTTTATCTTTTTTGGTCTAAAAAATTAAGGCCTAAATATAGATTAATACCCTGAATTTTAAGTTTATTTCATAATCATCAATAATTAATCTAATTAATTTTTTATACCAATAAGGGTAAAATTGTCATTAAATTTATTTTTAAAAAATCAATAATGATCTTATATTTACATTTTTTGGTACAAAAAGTTAATTGAATAAATGTTAAAATGAGACTCAAAATTACACATAAGTATTTTTTTAGTCACGTGTCGCTACAATGTCATCAATTTTCTGACGCGGCACTATCAATTAGAAATAATCAAAAAATTTAAAATTTTAATTCCCTAATTGAAAAAAATTAAGACGACAATCTCCAAAGTGAAAAAAAATAAAAATTTAATCCCCTAATTAAAAAAATTTAAGAAAATAATTCCCCAAAATTAAAAAAAATTAAAAGTTTAATTGCCAAAGTATTAATCCATATTTAGACCTATTTAAAATACTAAATATACCCTATTTTTCTTTTCATTCATTTATCAGAGTTGATCAAATTAGAGAGTCGTCATGGAGCTTCAGGTGAAGAATACAAAGGTAAAGCAAACATTCATAAAAATAATTTTGCGCAACCAAACGGCATGTTACAGAAATAAATACAAACACCCGGACATCAAAATTTATGAGACGTACATCATTAGCAAGTAGCAAAACTCCAAAGTCTATACTACCACTTGTATTTCTATAATTCAAATTTAACTTTTTGAAATAATTTTTAACAGGAAAAAAATACAGAATTGACAATCAAATGTAATTACACAGTTGCATGTATGCAAAAACTCGCTATGCCCCTCTGGCTAACCGAAACTCATTACCTTATTCCATCTCTGAAAAGAACAGGTTAAGAAACACCAAAAATTACTTGTAGAAAAACGGATTTAATGATGACCCAAATCAGGCAATCACTATGTATCTATCTAGGTTTAAACTTTCCAGGCATCATCAGCTGCCTGACCAGGAGTTCCAGCTAGCCAGCCCCACATGCCACCTGAACCCTGCCTTTGTTTTGCATTTGAGGCAGCTTCTTCAGAAGCGGCCTTTTGACGCTGGAGGATTTCAAGTTCTTTTTGTAACGTCTCCATAGTTTGTAGCTTCTGCCGTAGTTCTGCAACGTCAACCTGTAGGTTCAAACAGTAATTACTAGCTGGTCCTTTTCAATGAAGAAAGACACTGACATGCAATTTTCTAAGAAAAAACTTTATTAGACTGGAGAAACATGTTCTCTTTGGTATTTACTTGGTTCGATCAATCAATTATACCCAAGATTAAGTGAACTTGGGTATTGTATAAATTCATTTTTCAAGAGAACATTTATATCTCTGTTTGTGAGTTTTCTAAAATAGGATTCCTGAGGATTTTTAACTCAGGAAATGATAGGAAAGTAACTTTCCTTGCTTCTGTTTGAGTTTAGTCAGGACATGAATGTCAAAATTTGTTTTATGTGCTACAAGGGCAGTTATGGAGTTGAAATAAATTTCATTAAACCCATTTTCCTTAGCTTTCCTACCATTTTGGTCAGGAAAATATTTACCGAAAATTGAGCTCAATTTTCCTTTGCTTTCCTTGCCTTTCTTGACTTAAAAAACTCACAAACATGGGATTACCAAGGAAAATTATTTTCCTTAGTTTTCCAATCCTTCCCTAGTTTTAAAAACTCACAATTAACAAAAGATGGGGAAATCTTTCCCTTCTACTGATGCTTAATTTTCTTGGAAGGTCAACTTGAAATATCTATGATCAGAGCTTTTAAGCAATTTGAAATCTACGTTCTCATAAGAGAAAATTACAACATTACAACAAACTGCCATGATAGAAACAAACGCTTTACATTTAAAAAATATTACTCTCCGCATTTCATAAAGAGTCCCATTTGCTATTTTTCATTGATCAACAAAAAGTCATTTTTCTTTTGATGACAAGACCTAAATGACATATTGTCCTCAAGTTTATCATCACAATTCCATAATCACGCCGTCAACACATTCCTCTATAAGAGTCGTGCACCGGGTAAATTCAAGCATAAGCTTTTACACGTCACTCTATAAAAGTTGTGCACGGGAAATCCAAGCATAAGTTTGTGTGGGTACCTAAGAAGCAAGGATTCAGGTGCGCGACATAGGGATACAAGAGTTTGTCGAATTTTAAGTTGGAGATACGGCACGTATTGAATTATTGTATGTGTCTGTATAAAGATATGATAAAATAAAATCTTCACTATTTTTTTCCTTTTTTACATGGAACTTGCATGAAGACTTTCTGCATTTTCATTTGCATCAAGTAGTTTCAAAATTCCATGAGAAGGAAAGAGAATCTGGTAATATGCTAACAGAGCAGGCAGCAATATTAACTTAATCCTCACAATAATTTCTTATCACAGAAACAGAAAAAAGTTACTAATGCCAGAATCAAGCAACAACATATAGGACAAAGACAGATAATATGATCAACATATACCTCTAGTTTGAAACATCTGGACTGCTCAGCAGCAAGTTGACCACGTACAGATTGGAGCTCCTGCAATGCCAATGAAATAATAAAAATTTTATCAAAAAAATACAAGTATTGTAGAACTTAGGAGTTCAGTTTTTAGTAAATTTAGATGCTCATGAGATTTGTAAATGATAATCAAATATAAACAGCCTGGCCAAGTGAAAATTTAGTCAGAGAACCAGATATAACCAAGTATGACCCCACTGCATCTTTAGCAATCTTATAGATTATTATCAAACGATTAATAAACAATCTCCAAATTCTATAACCAACTCTCATAGTTGAATTGTGTAATATTCTTCTTTAGGAAAGCAGTTTTTGTTGCATAGTTTTTTCCTTGGCTCCTCAATCCGATGGAAAGTAAATTTGTTGAAATACAAAAGAATGGATCAAACTACAACTAATAGACTCGAAAGCTAGCAACTGCTGAATGTTTCCGATGGGAAAAAGAACAAAGAGAAACCACAATTTTTTTTAAAAATTGAATGTACTTCCATGTGTGAAAAAGACTAATAATCAAAGATGACAGAATAGAGATGATATGCCTAACCCTACTCCAATATAAAATTTGACATCTATTTGTGGCTAAAGAAACCCACTTAAACAAACCTAAGCTTTCCTACAGAATTTTTACAGCATCCTAGTATATGGAAATAGTTCTCTAAAAGCCATAATCAGAGGATTTAAGTTCAAGTGAAAATACTGTATCATTAACTAATGTATTATAGTATATACAATCATCCACCATTCTTGGACAAACCTGTGGAGGTAAAATTCGATAAAAATTCTTGTTTTATTTTTAATGTCTTAAATAAGCCAGAAAGCTTGAGATATTTATAAGTTGATAGTAAAAAGGTTACCTGGTACAGATCTGTGTTGCGACTTTCTGCTTCTGTTAACTCTTGCTTTAGCTGCAGTGACTGCAACTTCTCCTTACTTATTGATGATTCTAGTTCTTCTTTCTCTGCCTTTAAGGCTGCTAAAAGATGTTCATTGGTTTCTTCAATTTTTTTGATCTGCATGATACAAATAGATTAGGAAAAGAGTTGGGAAGCCAGAGCTAAATTATACTTGGGAAATAAATATAGTTACATTGTTCCAAGAATAATATGCATAACTAAAGATTAAAAGAAAATAACTTTACATTATAAAAAGCAGACATTGATTGACTTTTTTATTTTAAACATGAATTTTCATGTACAATGTTTTTGAATGATCAATCAGAATAAAATTCTAGTTCATGCACATAACTGTAGTCAGGAAATTCTACATTTCAATAGAAAGTGAAAATAGTATTATGATAGAGTCATATAGACTGTCCAATAATATTATAGGGCAGCAGAAAATCCTAATAAGCAAAAAAAAAAACATATGTCTTCAACAAAGATATTTTTCAAGTGACAGTTCGATAAACAGTTTTTCAATATAACATACCTTTGGCTCTGAATCAACATTGTCCATTACAATTTCCCTTATTTTTCCTTCTTGGCCTGCTTCAAACTCTGACTCCATATCTCTTGTGGGATTTGTAGCATTATGTACAGCTGAAACACTATCAGGCACAGGAGTCTCCATCAACTTCGATTGCAAGGTTGATTTATGGCTTGGCTTAAGTACGTGAACCTAACAGCAGCACGATATCATATTGAGGAAACCAGTGAAGTGGTATAAACCAATCAAAGAAATGTTAAAAGATTCTTTTCAACCTCATTGCTGTACCGCCCATTGTATCCTCCAAAAGATACCAATACATCTTCACCATTATACGAGCTCAGGACCAAACTCAGACCCTGTAATAAAAAAAATCATGTTTCATTTGTTAGCTAATCCACTAAAGGTTTCACTGCACTTTACATTCATAAACTATTGATCAGAATTATCTAGAGGGGTTAAATAATTTTTTCCCACTGAACTAAGGTTGCATTTACATTTACATCATTAAAGTCATTTTTTTCTTTACAATCAACTCATCACACTACATTTTTTTTACAATCTGTTACATTTTCTGTTAAATACTTTGACTTTTAACGGAATTAAATCACGTGACCGAGAGGTTGTGTCCATGTCGTATGTTTGTCAACTTGAATTGTCATGTGGAAAAAAAAAAAGAAAATAAAAGTTAATATTTAAAGCAAAATACAAACTATTCATCCTCTCTCCCTCTCATCCTTATCCCTGCCCCTTCGCATATCAGTCACACATCAATGTTCTTCTCTAGATTTATTCTTCCGTTGGCCCAAATCGAAAATTCTGCCAAAATCCCAGATATATGTAAAATTTAAATTGTTCTTTCAAATATCACTATTAATCGGATTGATGTTTCCATCTTCAATTATAAATCTGGAGAGACATGTATTACAATAATTGCATCGCGTGCCATCGCGAGTCTGAGTATGACTTGGCTACAATACTTGGTTACTACCAATTGCAATTTTAGATAAAGGGCATGGAGATTGATGTAGATTCATAGGTTTTGATGCCCTACTATTTAGTAATTGATTTGTGTTTGGTGGCTGTTATTTGGGACTAGTGGTGTTAGGCGGTGAATCGATGGTCACTCAGCATGGTTTGGATGGTTGACTAGTTGTGAATGGTGGAGAGTAATTAATTTCTGGGGTGTTGAGGTGAGTGGTGATGCCATGGTGTGTTAGGTTAGCGGGGAAGAAGACTTCCATGTGATAACATTAAAAAATGTTGACGACAATGGTGAACATGGTATCCTGGGTTTGCAAGTAGTTTTGTTTTTTTTGATTTTCCCCTAATGGTGAACTGGTGATTAGATTATTTATTTTACTTTCTTGTAATTATATGTGTAATTGGGGAATTGGCACAACATGCCAATGGACTGGGTTGGCCTCATTGACTCAATCATTCAATTTCAAGGCAGGAAGTTATCCAAAAACATCCTTTGTCTCTCACTGACTACATCCTTATACAAGTATAAGATTTGGGAAGCAAGGAACATGAAGACCCATAAGGATGCTCTCATTCCACCTAGACATGATATTGTTAATATTATAAAGTCTAGACTTTCTCGATGACTTAAAAATAATTTTGGGGTATGCCCATAAGCCACTGTATATTTTGTTCACAATTATACAATCAACCAAACTTAGCAAAAAAAAATTATGTGTAATTGTTTATTTTGTTTTAATTTTGTAATTATATATTAATACTTTATTTATTTTTTTTCTTTTAGCATATATTTCATTTTTTACTGTATTTTAATTAGTTTAATTTTTATTTTAATTTTTTAATATAGTAAACTATTTGTTTTCTCAATAGTTTTAGTTAATTTTAATTATTTAATATGTTAAGTTTGTTATACATTCATTTTTTTAAACATTATATCAGGTCATTTGTTGGTACACGTGTTTTAGTAATCATCAACAGAGTGCCATATGGATATGCAGTTAACTTTTAACGGTCTTGGATGAAATTTTCAATTTTTTGCAAAAATAAATGTAGTTTAGCGAGTTGACCGTAAAAAAATTGACTTTAGTGAGGTAAATGTAAATTTTACCTCAGTTCAGTGGTAAACAAATTTAACCTAAGAGTGACAGACATGATTCTCACTCCCTATTAGTTAAAACCAATCTAAAAAATTTACTAAAACAAATTGCAGGAACAAGAATATGATCCTATACTAAAATCACGGAAGTTATCAGAAGCTTATAAAAGTTTCCTAGTTTTATGAGTATAAATGATTGGCACATAGACTTCTAAAATAGTAGAAAGATAAATAGATTATTCTTCCTAGCCTTCAGGCCCGCTGCCTGCCCTGGAGCTGGCCCTCACATGATAGCTTGATAAACTGAATTAACTATAATTAGATACCTCACTAGCAAGAGGAACGCGTCCTTGAACAGTTGTTACAACTGACCAGGCCAATGTAGACATGTTGAGGACAACAGTTTCTGAGACACCTGAACAAATTGGAGGGAAATAGTAAACATCAAATACAATGAGCAAAGTGAAAGCAATTTAAATAATACCAGCCAGCTGAGTCCACTGCAGCATATTAAACACTTGGGCTAATATCCCGACTTCATTTAGGTGTGAGGGAGGGGGCAGATTATGCATACATTTTGTAGTATCATTAACACTGGACAAAATTAGAATATGGTGAACAGGAATTAAACTGCATTTCACCAAATTATGAGCAATACCTAAACATTATAACCTAAAAGACGATCAATATTCTGTCCTATCATCCAAGAAAAAAATATAATTCCGTTTCCGTTGAACTTCCAGAATAAAAAATAATACTAAAAAGAGTTATGCACAAGCACTGAAATCATGTACTTCAAAGGCAATTGATAGATCAACAGGCAAGACCTCACATCAGATATTTAAAGAAAATATACTAAATGGAATAAATTTGATATATGGGTCTCCCAAACCACATATTTGTCCATCTTCTTTCTGAAATCAAATCTCACAAGGAAATTGCTAAGCCGCACATTATAGATCCCTTCTTAGTAGGTAAAAAGATGAAATAAAGAAAGGAAATAAAATCATATGGAAAGAAAACAATTTCATGATCAAAAATTTGGTGCAATTCTAATAAGAGTGGACTGTCAAGACTCAAGCATGAGAAACCAGTTTGTGACTGAACGATCCTGCCTATATTGTTTAATTTCTAATGATCATTCATTTAGGCACCTAAAGGAGACACCACTAAGTTCAAAAATCAAGTGCCTTTGTAAAGATCCATAAGATTTCCTAAGAGCCCAATAACTGGACTGATAAAAATAAAAAAAAGAGGTCGACAACACACGCAAATTGGCAACTCAGACCAGATTTGAAGGTTATGATAAAAATAACAAAATCAAAACCACCAGGATCAATTATATTGGATCATGTGGTGGCTTATAAAAAGAATGTCGGATTCGATCAACAGATCCACCATTTTCTGCAAGAATTTCATTAGTGGTCATCAAAAGCTATTTCTTTCCTTTTCCTCCTCTTCCAGTTCTAAATCAAAAGGCCATCATGGACAAAGATCCAAACAATCAAACAGGACCAATTATATTGGATCATGTGGTGACTATAAAATAAAATGTCTTTCTGAGGACTCGATCAACAGATCCACCATTTTCTGCAAGAATTTCATTAGAAACCGACTTTTTATTATTTAAGCAATGGCTATCATATATTTAAGTTACAAATCTCTCCCCCCTTTCTTGAACAAAATAAGTCCAACTCAACAATGCCTTCTATTTAAAACTATTTACGGTAGGCTGAAAATGAATCCATATGTAAGATAAAAGTAAAAAGGCAAGGAGAAAAATAAATGGATAAAAAGGTCATCCACATCTGGAAACATACATATACACAAAATGCTAAAAAATAAAAACCAAGGAAAAATATATTTACAACATAAGAGGGAAAACAGAGTAATAAATAAACACATACCACTCTTATTGTCGCCACCACCAGCAATGAACCAACTCTCCCCGATTGTGGCACCTGCATGGCCAGCCCGAGGACTCGGTATCTCACCCTGCTGTGTAGGTCTTGACCATTCCATCTACAAAATTAGAAATATCACAAGTATCAATAAAATTAAAGTTTTAAAATGACAAAGATACAAAAGATGAATAATATATCTCACGGTTTGCAAATCCAGGACATGCAGATCATTGAAGCAAGTAGCATGTGAACCCCCACCGAAGATGAGAAGATAGCGCTCTGCATGGACTGCAGCAGCATGCTCAGATCTTGGAGAAGGTGACACCCCACTACAAAATAATGAGACACCGAAACATGAATATATTTTATCATAGTCAAGATCATTAGGTTCTGTCATATAATATAACTCGGTCTAAAATGAATTTAATAGAATACTAGCTGCATTTCGAAAAGGTATGTTGCCAGCATTGCAATACATCTATTAAAAACAAAAATCAGAGCATCTTTTGGCGTTTTCGCATATTTCAATTATAAACCAATTGCTATTCACATAAATCTAAAGGGGAAAAAAAGAAGAAGAAAATTAAAGTATCTTTAAGAACTTAATGCTCATGCCATTAAGGTAGCATATCTGTTGGCTATCTTAAATTGCTCAGCATGCCAGATAACCAAGACATTAGCAGTACAAAAAAGTTGTTTCGCGACTTCCAATGAATAACTTACAGTGTATCTATTTCATCCCAGGTCATGGTTTCTAAGTCCAGAATGTGCAGGTCATTCAAGAGAGATCTCTTTGCATCTTCTCCACCAAATATGACTAAGCTCGTCCCTACAAGGGTCACCGATTGGCCTCCACGTGAGACCTGCAAAAAAGATGGTATTACATTTAACACAAATAACATCTGATTTTTTTTATAAAAAAAATTGCCATGAAAAATGGTAGATAAAATGTGTATAAATATAGTTTGTTCATGCTAGAATATTCGGACAACCCAGATTTATCCTCAAGTTTCAGCCATTGTATAACTTGTCAAATTCATTTCCAGGAAAGCTGGTAATTCAAGCATAGCAACTGCTTCTGGGTTGACTTTTTTAGAACCACAAGTCAAACCAGAACAGACTGAAGTGGAACCATCAAGAACCGACCTTAATATGTAAATAATCACATGTACGTATATTTACATAATTATAAACACATAAAATTGATAACTATTTTTGCACTAGTAAATTATCAATTAGTTTTAGTTCTTTATATTGGGTCTTGTAATATTTGTAAATTTTAATCAGGACTTAAGATTAATAATATAAGCCACTACAATACAAATAACAAAATCAAAACCGAACCAGCAGCATAACAAATGGGTTGGGTTGGGTTGGGTTGGGTTGGGTTGGGTTGGGTCTATTACAGGTCTGATTCCATCATGGTTCTAAAATCTTTAAAAAGTTCTACTTCTGTTCCGGTTCTGATTAACTGTTGAACTGAACCAATCCAAACTGTGAAAATCCCCTTTATAGACATTTGTGGTCATCATTTTTAATATTAATATTAAATAGGTAGACACCAACAAAAAATAGAGAATGTAAGGAAAACTTTTTCCAGGGGGATAGGAAAGATACTAACATAGTAATATCAGATTAATAAACCCAACAAAGTGCACTCTAATAAACATTTCCTTTTTCTCTCGCTTTTCTGTGCTAAATGGGAAAAGTAGTCAATTTTTTAATAGAACTCCAGGATTATAACAAAAGTTGTTTAACTGTTTCTAAAAATATCCTTTAACTCAGAAGATGTTTTTGTTTACAACAAAGAAAAGAATGGAGAGAATATGAATACAATAATCCATGTACTCCAGATATCTTCAGCAAACTTCTTATTTTAACCAAAAATAACCTCTTTCTTTACTAGATTTTTTAAATGTTAAGGAATCTAGGTCACTATAAAAGGTTGAAATAATAT
Organism: Panax ginseng; assembly: GCA_020205605.1. Classification (NCBI taxonomy): domain Eukaryota; kingdom Viridiplantae; phylum Streptophyta; class Magnoliopsida; order Apiales; family Araliaceae; genus Panax; species Panax ginseng. The sequence goes on from CM035133.1 coordinate 38,302,142, forward strand.
TTAGAGATGAATGAGAATTTACCGGTGGCTTTCCATAAGTCTTCAAGGCTGACCAGCAGCAAGTTTGCAGATCAAACACCTTTACTGTCACAAGAAAAAATAAATAAAATAATAAACATCCAAAACAGGAAAGAAGATAAGATACATGAACAAAATTCCAAGGAAAATGTATCCTTCCACCTGGGATTTCCTGCTTCCATTAATTAGAAAAAACTAATAATTAAAATGATATATCAACATGTAATGTTAGGACAGCTTCAGAAAACATAGGTTTGTGGTGCCAACAAATGATTTCATAGTGGTCTATAAAAACTTTAACAGATTTAGGGTATTTGCAATGTACAAGCAGGGCTATTAGGAATTGGGAATGGCAGAATTTGGATTTGGCTTGATTTAGGAAATGTTCAATTGCAAGCATTCTTAGGAAGCTAATAATCAACTTTTTAAGTTAACAAACACATTAAGCATCAGAAAACTTCAACACATTCTCACAAGTCACCTTCTGATTAATATGGAAGTGAACGTTTTACATTAACTTTAGACTGCTTAGTGACGCTAATTTAAGTAGGATACTACTACAACTCCAACATAGAAAACCCTCAACTCTTCAACTACAAAAACAATTCCAAACAAATCAAAACCACATAAAACCATCCATCCTAAACATATCTTGATCAATATAACCATTGACCTCATTTGGTGTTATATTTTTTGTTACCAAAATTTTATAAACCTTCAGTTCAAAAATAAAACTTGAGCAATTAGTGGTACAACTCAAACCTTGCATAGATTCAGAAGGATCCTTTGTATGTCCAGCAATTGAAAGAAGCTTATTTCCTCCCCATGGTATCTATAGAAGGAAAAATAGATTATATAATCAAATATCCAGAAAGATAAATGGTCAGGATTCTGATAAATCAAATCATGAGTGAATATAACCACAAATATATAAAATGAAACACTTTCACTTTAATAATTATAATAAAAGAAGACGTTCATCTCTCAACTAACCAGGGAATGACCAGCACAAGGAGATACTGTTACTGGAGACGGTGATCCCAGAGTATCAGCCCCGGCTTTAACTTCAACCTTAGACCAAGTCCAATTTCTCAAATCCAGAGCCTGCATTGTTCCTCAAGTTAAAGGAATATCTCTCAAGCTACCCAGGGATGAAAGTAAAAATCGGAGAATATGATGATTTTGCTTATACATTAACAGAAAACATAAACGTGTATGAGAAAAGGAAGACAGGGTTGGGGGTTGGAAAGAAAGTGAAAAAGAAGTCGAGGCATTAAGAAAGAACTTGATGGCTATTATCAAAATACTACATAAAATAGTTACATGACTGGATCTACTGGTGAGTGCTATAGTTTGGAATAAATTATCCATATGTTACACGATATAAAAGAACACGGGATATTGGCAAATATTGCCAAAAGTTTTCCAAATGATATTGTATGGGTGACGATCTTCGGGCGCATATATTATGCACATAGTAGTAACATACCTGGAGATCATTTAGGTAACGTCCATTGTGGTTCCCACCATAAATATACATTTTATCATCAATAATTGCAGCTCCATGCTGCAAGTACAGGAAAATTTTGCTCAAAAAATAAGTAATCACAAGAAAACCAACTCAAATTTAAAAAATGAGAAAGGCAAAGATAAAGACCTCATATCGGGCTTTTGGGCGTGGACCAGACACTGGAGGTGCAACCCACTGATCATACACCCCAACTGAACTAAGACCTTCAATTACATCATCCTTATCCTCAGTTTCTAGCACATTCCCATTTTCTGTTGGAATAGTCTTCGTCTCAAGCAAAGCGCTTCCATTCTCCAGGACACTCTCAACTTTTGGATTATGCTATAAACAAGAAAGCAGCTATGTGAAAGGTTTACACAAGTGAAAATAAACTGCATCTGCAGGTCAGAATTAATATAGAACAAAAATGGCATCACAACATAATATAGTTTGTAAGTTTTGAAGAACCTTGTCATGAACTTGAGTATATGATTCTTACTTGGGTCTTATTTGATTATAGCTTATAATGCAGAGGTATGGATAGAGAAACACCAAAACATAGAGTGCCTCACATTGGAAAAAAAAGGAAAGGGCATGCAACCAAGTACCTAATTGCAATTATGAAATATTGTAAACTATCAAAAAAGTAATACTAATTCAAAGATTTATGTTTTCACAGTTTAAATGAATCACATTGATTTTGAATTTGAAATGTATCAAATTGACTTTAAAAAAAGTCTGAATTAATTTTGTATTTTGTGTGCGAGTATAATATTTAGCATATCCCTTGAAAGGTGTATAAAACTTTCATATCAATGTGTTTTTATCATATCATGTCCATATATTGTATCCTTGTTCATGCTTCTTAACTGGAAAGCAACTTGTAGAGTTCAAAAGCCCAAGTCATTTTCCACAAAATCAACCTAGGTTGTCCTTTGACCACTTTTCCATTGTCTCAACAAAAATCCAAAAAGTGAAGAACGTCTTCTAGAAACAATAACCTTGAAAGAAATGAAACTAAAATACATAGCAATCAGAAATCCGTTTGGCATTATCCTAGAAAATATCATCCTTCAGAAGCATTATGACCATTGAGAGTCTGTAAAAGATATCTAAGACTGTGTTATATGTGCAAGACAGCAGAAGACAATGATAGTGCTCTCTGTTGCTTATGGGATGTAGCCTTTGCTGTTTTCTATTCTTAGGGTTTCTATCTTAGATTTCCTGCCAAGGGATGGTTTCTCTAGATATCTTGCTGGAACTTTTTTGGTGATAAATTAATTGAATTTAAATACATTTTACAGTAATGCATTAGACAGTACTAAAATCAGAAGAGGCAATTCTGAAAGGAATGTGCTAAGAATCATCATATAAACTGTCTATTTAAGTTGGTAGCACCTGCGGTGCTTGTCAAATGTGTTTACGAGAAGAGAATTACTCTAGATCACAATATAGAATACCAATACAGCAATCCATTCATAACTTCATGACAAGCAAGTCAACATTATATAGCTTCAAATAGACTCACATTTATTTCCACATCCTGAACAGGCTCAATAACAAAATTGGATGCTCTTGAATACCATCCTGGATCTTCTTCCTATTTAGAAAATGTACAGAAACAATTACTTAAGTGTATAATTTGTTACAACAATATAGGTTTAATTATTGATAACACAAACCTCCAATATCTTTACAAAGAGACGCATTGCTTCAGTGGAAGCCATGTTTCCAAGCCCATTCCAGCTGCAGGAAAGGGGAATATATTTTAGATGTCTAGCTGATAAAAATAAAAACTGGTAGCAATTATTTAAGAAAATATAGAACTTTGTATATGCTACCCCGTCCACAAATAGAAAAGCGTTGCTTTTCCCAAATTTTCAAAGCTGACTTAGTATCACAAATTATTGAATTGCGTGAGCAAAACTTTCATCACTCCCACATTTTGCTATGCTGTTAAACGAGCCCATGATATCCAATTGTATTGGGAAAAACACTGTCCAATGCTAATTGAAATGTCTATTTTGTTTGTCTCAATACTGTCTTTGATGTTCTTTCAGTTCCGCTGTTTATATGCCAAGGATCTATCACGAAGAAGTCAAAGCTAAACTTTGTGCAAGTCACCTCACAAAGTAAATAAAACGTAAATCATATAAGAGAATTGTAGACCTTCCACTCTTCCTCTCTCGTGTACACATACACACAAATCCCACCTAGAATAGCTTATTTAACCAACTTATAGCTTTCTGGATAAATAAACAAAATGAGTAGGAGTGTTTCTGAGAAGATAACTTATATAACCAGTTTAAAGCTCAAAATGGCATAAGTTGAAAAGAGCTTGTTGTTGATCAGATTAAATGGTTTGGTGTGTCGGCAAGGAAGGAATAGTCTTGTGTACTGGGTCACCTTTTTGCCATTTTGGGATCTTGGACTGCAAGAAATCAAATACATGGAACTTTTAGGGGAAACCTATTTCAAATTTTCTTTTTCCACTTTCATGCGGATTAATGGGTGATATTCTAACTTTTTGCTTTCTAACAAGAATCTACTTTTGTTTATATATAAAGCGCTAACTTTTGTTTATATATATAGAAGCATATCTTATAACTCAATCTCAACTCCCAAACAGCTCAAATTGCATTGAACATCTCAAAATAGAGTTCAGACACACACCATTGATTGATTATAGGCAATAATAGAACGGATCTCACCCGGGAATGACCTATTGACTTAAGTGGAAATTTTCTCTCACCAAGCTTCTGTCTGTATGCATGTATACTCCGGGCGAATATGAAGTGCATGGATACAAGTTAGGTCTTCTAACTTCTAACGAAAGGACTCTTTATCGATTTTTCAAAACAGACGAGTTTTTACTCCTTTCTGTATATTATAATCTGGGACAGAGAATAAAGCACAAAACTTCAACATCCAAAAAATCTAATTTCTTTTAAACTTCATTTCAACTTTTTTTTGCCACATACGGAGTTTGACTTCAATTGAGAGAGAGAAACGCTGGAATATGCCACCACACCAAAAGAGTTGAAAACGGAATAAGATGTTTTCGTAAAGCATGCGATGAACTATGTGGCCATGTGTGACGATTAAGCTACACTTTTGACCATCAACTGATTAAAGTAATATATATATATACACACACACACACATATATACATATATATATATATATATAAGCATACAAAGGCACACATAAAAATGTATCATAGATCTGAATGATACAAACCTTGTCCATTTGCTTTGCTCCACAGGGCTCCAACTTTTAGGTTTTGGAATTTTACAAGGTCCTACAGTTGCCTGCAACAAATTAGAACCCACACAAATACAATGATCATTTTCAAAATAAAGCAACAGAAGTCCTAACTTACCAAAAAAAATCTCATCTTTCACTTCATTCAGAAAAACAAATATCAACACCCCCAAGAACCTCAACAACCCTTTAGTAACTTATTTTCACTCAAATTTATACTAACAAGTACCCAAGGATTCAATTTCCAATACTCAAAGTCCTCACCACTGAAGTATATTAACATCTCCACAGTGCCAATCACAATCCCTCAAATTCAGATCTACCAAATGGCATCACAAATCAACACCAATTCAATCAATAAAAACACTGGATCAAGTCAAACAAACGTCTTTCACAATTGAATTGAAGACATTATACATAATGCAGAAAAGAAATGAACCTGCTGATACAAGGCGTAGAGCAAGAGCGTGACATCGTTGGAGAATTTGGAGCTGCCACCTTTGGCTGGGGAGATAGGAGATCCATCGAAGCCAGAATATGAGGCCGCGGCGTAGAATCGCTCGGGGTATGCGAGGCCAGAGCTTACCCTCGCCATAGCCATTTATGTGTGTATAATTAGTGTGTGTTTTGCAGATTAGATCGAAGGGAACTGCAGAAGAAGAAGATGCTGAGTATTAATTGTATTTTATATAAAATGGTAAATTGGAGATTTGAATGGAAATTGGGGCGAAGAGGAGGAACTATTTATTTGTGTTGCAGTTGCAAATGTCATTCCTACCTGTGATTCCTTTATTAACTTGTTACGCTGTATCAAAAGGAAATACTAGTTGGGGTTTGAATTTCTTTTTATTGTGTCAAATATGGAAAAAAATATACATATCTATAACCAAGTTGGATTGCGAAAGGATAAAATAGATTAAAGTAATTCCTAAATTCCTAGTGCTAAGGACGCAATTTGATAAAATAAATTAAAATAAAACTTTTTCATTTTTAAGTTTATCTAATGTATATACATAAGGATTAATTATAATTCGACTGAAAATTTTCACAATACATAAGGCTTGAAGTATTTAGTAGCTCAAATTGGAGATGATATTAAAAATATAATAATTAAATGTTAAATTGATCGGGCTCGAGGAGAGTTTAAGTCACACTCCCAACTATTCAAGTTATTCTCATATACCTAAACTAGTAAAATAGCTTATTCGAGCTCTACTCGATAGCTAAATATTGGACGGGTATTTGTATCTTAAATTCTGATTTTCTTTTTCTAAAAGATACTCTTTTTCTATTTTGATTGGAATTGATTAGGGGTATAAACGAATCGAACCAAAGCGAACAAAGAGTTACCCGGATTTGACTCGAAAAGTTACTCTTCGACTTATATTCGAATTGTATTTAAAATACTCATATTCAACTCAACTCAAGTATTTATTATTTGAATTTGATTCGGCTCAAATTGAATTATATTCAAACTACTCGCGAACTTCAAATTCAAACTCGAATTCAAATTTTCACATAGTAAATAATTTTATAATACATATAATTACCAATTGAACTTTTATGTGTTTGATTGCATCTTAATTCATATTAACAGTCCACATCTTAAGAGCCCACATATTTGTATTAAAAGGTTATTTGAATAGTTAAAATATAAATACGAGTCTAAATTATCTAAAGGATCTCTTAATACAAAAATGTGGGCTGTTAAAATGCATTAATTGTGACGCCCCCAAAATAGGTATACATCACACATCTTGAGTCGCCAAATGCATGGTACTAAATACCAATACAAACTTAAGGATACAACATGAGCTGAGAGTTTTTATACGAATATTATCTCATAGATAATATCCAAACTCAAATTCAATTATCATTACATTTATTATCACACTAAATAATGAGGACTACTAAAACAACCATCTCGGATCGTCACTCCATTCTCCGACTAGTCCCGGCTACGTTCTCATTTCCTGAAGAGAACAATGAAAGCAAAAGGGTGAGCTCAACTAGCCCGATAAGAAATATTATGACTAAGATAATGCAGAATAAATTATCGTTAGCCTTCGACAATATTAAACCGATAAAATACAATAAACATCAAGTTTAATCTGCGGTAAACAAGCAATCCATTAGAAGAGCAAGTAGAGCATGATATCTACTATCTTCATGATTTAAAAAGTTTATCATCAATTTTATCATCGAGACTCGAACAATAAATAAACCACATCATCGAATCATCCACTTTTCTACGATGATGATATTCATTAGTATCCGTCCACGAATTATCCATGCACTACGGGCCAAGGATATTCGTGTAATCATCAATGGTCATGATCATGCCAACAACTGTCCATCAATGCACTACGGGCCAATGAGGACTTTTACCACTTTATTTGTGTAAGACCTCGAATTTTATGAAATAAAAGTATTCAATTTTTCTATTTAGTAAATAGTTAAATTGATAAAAGTTTAAAGTTAAGGGTGATATATATAATTTTTTTAAAATAAGCAAGTGGTTATAAAATATTCATTGTTGTCGGGGAATATTCATTTGGTCGTGGAATATTCTTGTTCTTGGGAATATTACGTATGGCCAAGCGACCATTTGTGGGCCCCATAACAGAATAATTGTCGGATGAAGAAAACGACAAGTTTGAGTTTTTATAAATAACGACGTAATTATTACCGTTAACACTGTTGGAATACACGGTGGTTAAAATACAAGATGTCTGGCGTGGTTGCATAAAGATGCATTACGGTATTGCACAATATTTTTGAATTATTGATTCTTACGTGAAGGCACTACTCAATAATTGTTACGGTAATTCTTTATTCAATATTTTATTTTATTGATTCAATAATTGTTGCGTTGATATTTTATATTATTGTTGTTTCAATAATTATCAACTTTGCATGCATTATTTTCCATTATTAGATCAATAATTCATATTATTTGAATAATATTATTAGATAGCATTATTGGCAATGTCTAGAAAGTTCTTTCAAGGAGAGGTTTGGTCACCTAATTGCTTGCGCCAAGATGAAAAAAATTCTTATTGAAAAGCCCCCTCTTTCCTGGGAACGGCCTGGTTGTCATAATTGTGATTCTGTAATATTATTTGTGAATAATTATTTATTAATTTATATGATAAGAAAATATTTATTTTATGTGGATATAAACGATGGATATATTTTATGTGGTTATAAATGAAAGAATTATTGCTGAGGTGTTTTTTCAGTATTTTGTCAGATTGGAGGTATTAAAAAATTAAATTGGTGTTCTTAAAGCTCTATTGCGTGAGTTATAATTTTATTCCGACCATTGGATCGTTATAATTTTTTGATATGTTATACATATATAAGTTGAGTATATGTCCACAAAATTTGAACCGTTAAAAATTAACACATGATTTGTTATGAATTTTAAAAGGTGTTATAAATCATCCGTTTGTGGATTTCAGATATTTTTTATCTGGAATTTGAAAAAACTTAAACCTACAAAATTGTAGAGAATTCGATTTCGTGTGGAATGGACATAAAATTAATATTTTTTTTTTGATAAAAGAGCTATTTATTATGAATTACTAAAAATAAAATAATTTTTATTGGGTGGGACCCACCTTTTGTTTTTTGTGAAAACATTAGCTCAATTAATTATTCAAATGTGGTGTGCTGGTAAGTGTTCAAAGGTGTGCGTAAGATTGGAAAAAATAATAATATTATTTTAATATTTAGTCTCCTTTGACGTTCTAGCATTTTTCTATAAATAGGTGCTTATGTTAGAATTGAAAATCACACCAGAAACATAAGTTTTCTCTCTCTATATTATCGAGCGTATTTTTGTGAGTATTTAGATACTTTGAGAGTTGCTATTCAGTGCAAGGTTCCTTCGGCTTTACATCCGATATTCCAGTCAGAAATACTGCTCTTTTGAGGTAAGGGATTGTAAGGGTTATTATATTTTTCATGTTTCGTAATTTTTCCGACCTTCAAAAATTCTAGAAAAATTTGAAATGATAATTTGATGAGTTTTCTAGATTGTGTCCAAAAATAGCGATTTTTGGATGTATAGATTAAGAGTTATGAATTTTATGGGAAAAAGCTATTTTAAAAGTAAACACTTATAACTCCTTGTGGTTAACTCTAAATTGGTGAAATTTTTATTGGGAGTACATGTATATAACAAAAGTATACTCAGTAAATTTCAGAATTTTTGGATAAAAGTACAGTTTATGATAAATGTCTAAATATTAATTTTTCGCCATATGAAAAATAGTAAATGAATTTTAAAAATTCGAGAAAAAATATATGTTCAATATGGAACTATATTACGCTAAATCCTTAAAAGAAAATTTTCTGAGACTGATTTGGTATTTTTCATGAAAATGGACTAGTTATAAGTAAATGAATTAAATATGTTGTGTGAAGTAAGAAAATTGGAAAATAGAATTTTATGGCTTGAGAATCTTATATAAGGTATATGCAGATTTTTGATGAGATTTTTGGTTATTGGTGATGAAATCTTATAAGTTTGACATTTTAGGATGATTAAATGCATTAATTAATAAAGTGTAAACAATTAAAATAAATTATTTATAAGTTTATGAAATAATTAAAATATTATTGTAATATTAATAATATTAGATTATAAGATTATTAAGTGATTTATAACATTTGGATTAAGGTGTTATAAATATTGATATGGATTTTATTGAGAAACTTTATCTTTTCGTGTCGGGGTACTATTCACGATATAATTGGTTTCTTTTTCTGACCAAATTATCGTTGATTTATGAATCTTACTCTTGAAATTAAATCCATATGTTGATTATGTAAGACCCCAATTTTTATGAATAAAAATAAATTTTCTATAAATATCATTTTTGAATATTATGGAGTGAGTTTGATATAATGTTATAGTTGTGGGTAATATTTATAAATTTTGCAAAGTACGCAAGTTGTTATATAATATTCGATTGGTCGGGGAATATTCGTTTTAATAGGGAATATTCGTACGACGGCACAATCATTGGTGGACCCCACAACGAAATTATTGTCAAATTGAGAAAATAACAAAAAATATCTTTTTATAAAAATAACGGTGAAAGTTTTACCGTTAACTGTTGAAATACCCGGTGTTAAAAGTACCTGTCGACGTCGGGATTTTTGAGTGTCCCTTTTTGTTACTTGTTCTTTGGTGTTCTCATGTTAATGTGAGATTTGCTTGAAAAAACAAGTAAAAAAGGTCCGACATGTATAATGTCAACGATTGGACTTTAAGAGTTACCAGTTGGTGTATTTAACTGGTTGCACCAACGCAACCTAAAAGGTTTGCACATTGACCCAGTGATTTGACACTGCTAAATGGGTCTGTGAAACCGAGATTCTTTAAGGGTTCGGGGGCTTGATTATGCGGAGGGAAGGTGTTAGGCAACCCCCGACATCCATGTTACCACGGTGACCGCCACTCTTCAAAGAAATTGTTATATAAATGTGTGTGTGTGTGGATCAATGTGCAATTATTTGAAAGTAGTGCGAGGCCTCGTTCGCGCCTATATACAAGGGTTTGAATTTTATTAGAAAAATTCAGTTTTAACCACAATATAGCAATGAAGTTTTGTAAAAGAGGTTTTTTCAAACCCTGTGCTCAATAGGAATTGAGACCTTTTCATACTTCCATTTTATTATTAAATATTCGACTTGTTTGCTTTTATTTTCGAGATCTAAACATCCTCGAGAAAATAATATCTGAAGATCTTAGAACTCCTTATGGGCATGACAGCCATCCAAGGAAACTCAGACACTGTAAATAATGTACAAGCTACTTACAGCTGAAAAAATGTCCATCATGGGAAACGAATCTAGATTCAGTAAACTAAACCTGTGATTACATGATTCCTAGGCTCACATGATACTGCAATTTGTATGGAAAGCGATGGCGCTTATATATATATAAAAGTCAGTAAATATATATATATGGACATAATCAACCGCCACGGTAAACTCCAAAGTGACGAAATGTAAAAAAAAAAGAAAAAAGCTATCAATCGCCACATGAAGTAAACTCCAGCGGAATGAAATGTAAATAAAAGTCGTAAAAGGGCCACAAGTAAACTCCGAACTGTGAAAATGTAAATATATATATGTAAAAATATATATAAAAGCAATAAACGCATACCGGATATAAATCCGGGCTCATCGAATATAATAATGACAATTAGATATATGCATATATATATATATATATATATATATATATAAAAAGCGAGTAAACGCATGCGGATGTAAAATCCGTGCTCATCGAGATATGTCTCATAAAGAATTATATATACAAATATATATATATATATATATATATATATATATATATATATATATATATATAAGCAATTAAACGCTCCTGATGTGAAATCCGTGCTCATCGATGTAGTCCGACCACGCTTTATATATATATATAAAAGTAGATAAACGCCTCGCACCAAAGTCTAGGCTCAATCGAGGCATATCTCGATAATGTTAGTCCATATATATGAAATATATACATATATTAGTATATATATACAGACAAAAATGAAAACCACGGACCGAAGTCCGGGCAAACACACTCACACGACTATCAACGTGTAGAACAGTGTGTGATATATAAGAAAGAGACTTTATAGAATGTAAGAAGGCTTACAGTGGGCTGCCAAAGTAGACTTCTTAGACTTTAAATGGATAAACACTCAGCTCCAGCCGGATAAAAAGTAGCTATATGTGAGCTAACTAGTGTTTAAAGAAGAGGAAACACTTAAAAGATGTGTATGCAGAGTAAAATGGACAGGGCTTCCTCGCCTTTTTCCTTCTCTCTCTCCTCTTAAATGGCTAACCCAAGCCTTGTATATATAGGATCGATGGTCTTGCGGCGTACATGGCACAGGCGGCCGCAGATTACACTGCAATTTGGTCGTAATGGGCCCGCTTCACGAGTCCCGTCGTCTCATAGTACGTGCACTCATGCACTGTAATGTCCATTCAAACTTGCAGAACTTCAATCTGAGCATCCAAACGAAGTATATCTGTACTTCTTCGGATCGCTTGTGTCGAGAGTTACGTAATGACATGGATTAGAGATTGTACGAAGTCAGGAAGAGGGGTCTATGCCCATGGTCTTCAAGCTTCAAATTCTATCCAAAGTACTGCCACACATAATAGTCACTCGGGATTGTCACTCCTCGGTTCTTGTGGGACATTGTTGGATGTATGTATGTATGAAGTGTTGAGACGGCATGCCATTTGTTGAAGGAACAAGATGATGTGTGACTCCTTGCCGGGGTTATCGTCGGTTTGAGTTGAAAGTTGCTTAGGGTTACAACTGAGATTGGACCACTTGTTGGTATGCTGTGATATCATCTTGTTGACGTGGTAAGATGACGTTGACTCCTCACCGGTTATCGCTTGGGTTTAAGCGAAGCGACGTTGCTCGTGGTTACATCCGAGATTGGGCGCTTGTTTGTATGCCTCATCGTCATCATCGTGGGTGTTCTGTCTGCGCCGTTGTTAGTCCCGGGACTGAGGTGTGTGTGCCTTGACAGGATGTCTGGTGTTGAAGCTGATTGCATGTGTTTGAAACAAGCATTTCCGGGGTTATTATCGGAATTGCAATGGCATCCCTTGGGGCTATCACCAAGGATGGGGTTGCTATTCCCAGTGTTGTCTCTCGGACCGGGCTCAACGTCGCGATGTTATCACCGAGACGTAACTGCCTCTCTCCGTGTTGTTCTTGGGTCTTTTGATCTCGCATATCTCGGGGTTATCTCCGAGATTGGAAATGACACTCTCCGATGTGTGTTCCGGTGTTGAGATGATGTTCCGGCTTGTGTCCCGGGTTGAGCCGAACTTCCTAGAGTATCCTCCGGCATGGTTGTAAGTTGTCTTTCAGGGTTATCTCTAAAAGACGGATCTACCCTCCTGCAATGTCAGTAATAGGAGTGCATAAATTTTCGAGTGTCTATAGATGCCCCTCTTTATCATATTCATGCAATGCAAGGCATGGATAGGATAAAGAATCCTAGACACTTGAAATGCAAGCAAGATAAATATGATGCATGATTGTCAGGTAATCTTGTTGGGATGACAATCAGTAGTGGCTTGGACATGCGATCCAAATCTTCAAGGATGTTGAAATTGGCACTACCACCAAAGTCTTGAATCCTAGACACTGGTTTATACTCCATAGAGGTACCTCTTGTGTGGAAGAGATCTGTGGGAATAAAGCTTTGTCTGTTTTGAGGATGTGTATAACATGTTCCCTCATACTGTCGGAGTTACTGCCAACAATTGGTTGTTATCAGGGTTGCCTTGTGACACCCCCAAATCCAGGTACTTCATTCCCACAGGATTTGGTGTTCACTTAATCAAACATTCATATCTAACTACCCAATCACAATAAAACTGGATAAATAAAACCTTTCCCATTAAAGGGTTACATAATAAAATCTCACAGGTTATCTAACCTTTAATTACAATCATTCAAATGCGGAAATTAAATAAACTTCATTAAAACCAAGTCTAAGATCATCATAATAAAAGTCTAAAGAAAAAAATTACAAGTCTTCATCACTTGCACATTTTCCCTTTCCTTTGCTAGACGAAGGTTCATCTACCTTCTCTTCTTTAGCTGCAATGAGTTTTAAAATATGCAAGAGTGAGCAAAACAATTGCTCACTGGATACAATATGAAATCAACAGGAGTATAGTAATAATAACTGCCAATAATAGGCTCATCAACAATGAATAGTACTCTATCAACAATAATCAGGAACTGAAATCCAAAATGTAGAATAAATATAACCGAGGGTCATAAGACCATGAACTATGTCCACAGCTATGCAGTAATCTTTCAACTCCAACTTTAATAATCATAAAGACTATAAGGACTCCTCGTATTTAGGGGGATCACCCTTCAACCATGTATTGTGCACAAACATTTAACGCTACAGCGTAAGTTATCCCCTAATAATAATAATAGGGTTGTTCATCTCAATTTTGGAGTACAAGTCCGCACCAAAGAGAGTTTGGTTTGGATAAGCTTTCAAGGGTAATTTGAAGTTCAACGATCATCAACTAGAGGACTAGTTGAATTAATAACATCATATTACAGAATAATCGTAATTGAATCAACATGGTAAACCAAAATCATGCTTTAGGAATAATCTAATAGCATATACTTTGAATAACTATAACATGCCTTGTTTGAACAATATTAAGTCAAGGTTAATTAGAATTGAATACTAAGCATGCATAACAGTTTGAACGATGAAATTGCTCAACATTAGTATAAATAGTTGTGCATGCTAAACAACCAGTTAAATACAAGAATAACTTGTCAACATTAAACCAAAGTTTAGGAAGCTTGCATCATTTATAAAGTAATCGAATTGAATAAATAGTTCAACAAGATAAATAATTAGAAAACTTGCATTACTATATTGGGAACAATAATTGATTCCAATTACAAAAGTAGAGTTAAAGAACTTGCCTTGCTCATAAGCTAAACCAAATCAATACGAATCACAATATCCTATAAACATATGTCATCATGACATAATTAGTCATTACCATCTTACAAACATAACTAAGTACGTTCATCATTTAAAAATTGGATTTTTAATGAGTTATAACACAAGTTAATCGTTAATAACATACTTATTCATAGTATAGAAATACTAAAATCAACATTTAGCAGTCCTATTATCATCACATAACTTTTCTTAAAATTTCGTGTACAAAAAATACAATCGTCAGCCATTTTGTTAACTTCACTTTGCTGCGCATTTCCACGAGCTTACAATGTGGGTCGTCTCATGCGTGGGCATGAGCTATGGGCTACCGAGATCAAGGCTACAAGGTCGTCATTGCATGGCTGAAGCATGGCGCCATGTGATTACACAAAAGGTATCGTAAGTTCACACATGCATACTAATTGCGCACCTTGGCGACAAACACGAGAAAAAAGCCAATTTTGGCCTACAAGCTCGCTTTCTAACGACTAATTAGCACATAAATCATATAGAGACTTCATATAAACATATTTTAAAACTCTAAACATGATTCTACCCATACAACAACATAAACAACAAAATTAACACACCCAAATTCACTGTTTTTAGCTAAAACTCATTTTTTGATATTTCAATGAAAATCAACATTGTAACTTTTGTTTTTTTTAACCAAAACCACTAATTCATAGTGGCTTTATCAATGATTATACATACTCTAACAAATTAAACGATCAATTTATCAACTAAACCACTAATTCACCCTCAATTTCTACTTTAAGCTATACAATATATTTTCATAAAAACTCTCTGTAAAAACATTTTCTTCACAAACATATACATAACCACAATACATTGATTATAATCATATATATCCTATGAAAATAACCTTACAACACTAGTTTATCACATGAACACACATAAAATCAACAACTATATTAACACAAGAATTTTACAGAGAAATAGGAGAAGAGAAAACTAAAACTTTTAAAATTAAAAGGGTAGAAGAATACCTTAATAGAAGATGATGGCCAACCCTTTTTGATTCTCAAGCTTCTTCTTTTCTCCAATCCCCTAGCCTTTCTTCCTCTCTTCTTTCTCTCTCTTTTCCTCTTCTCTTTCTCTTCTTCTTTGAGTTTTTGTTTTTCTCCCTAACTCTAACTACGTACTAGATATCTAACGTATGATAATAATAATAATATTAAATATATAATATAATACTAACTTAATTGACATCAGTTATGTTTTATTTGAAAATCAAAAGCCATAAGGCTTGTTTGGC
Organism: Panax ginseng; assembly: GCA_020205605.1. Lineage (NCBI taxonomy): Eukaryota > Viridiplantae > Streptophyta > Magnoliopsida > Apiales > Araliaceae > Panax > Panax ginseng. Next base: position 38,317,759 of record CM035133.1, read on the forward strand.
TAAACACTAAAAATAATAATCAATTAATCCTTATGCCTTGTTTGGTAAAACACAATTAGAATAAAGACTTAATAAGCAATAGGCCTTGTTTGGCAAAACTAAATTAAACTCCCTTAATTTATTTTAGTAACTCCTTTATAACAAGGTTATTTGTCACACATTAATTTAATTAAATTAATCATAATAACAATTTATTAAATTACTTTAACACATAAATCAATATCACAAATTTATAATTTTCTATATAATTATAACTTTATTAAATCAACTAATACATCCTTTTAAATTACAAATTCTAATAAAAGAATAGTAATTCAATTAATCAAAATTCTCTAACTTAATAATTAAATTAAATTAGCAAAATAATTAATTTTCCTTAATTATTTATTTAACAAATAATTAACCACATCAATTCAAATTTGAACAATTATTTATTCAACAATAAACACATCCATTAAATATTTAAATAATTCAATAAATATTTAATATAACAATTAAAATTCTAGAATGTTACATGCCTAATCTTCGTTGATGTGTATATCACCGGATGAATCCCTACTGGGTGCATTGTCAAGGCTGCTTGGCCTTCATTGATGTGTGTATCAATGGTTGCATTGCGTTGTAACCCCCGCCGGGGAGACGTAGATGTTTTGAAGGATGTGCGTTGTAACCCCCGCCGGGAAGGCGTAGATATTTGATAACTTTGCATTTATAATTTCCCGTGGGAGGTTTGATATTTCGTGGTTTCATTTGTAATTTCACGGGGAGGTTTAGGGTTGTAACCTTGCAAATGACGGCATCGGACCTTTGTGGGGTATTGCCGAGCATGGTTTGTGAAAGATGAGCTCATTGGTATAGTATACCCTACATTCAGGCGAATACCATTGAGGCGACGGGAGTTTAACTCTGACCGATAAGAAACAAGGATTTCAGGCTGTTCTACTCAATCGCATAGCATTTTTATTCCTGATTTGGCCTTTTCAGCTTGTGAGACCTCCTTTGTAACTCTAAATGGAGCGAGCCGGAGGTGTGGGACCCATGTAGGGGGGCCGCAGGTGTACCTGCCAGCCGTGCCTATCTATAGGTGGCTGGTTGCTTTCATAAGTCATTTTCAAGTTGCGCAGCGAAGGAAATCTGAGAGCTCTTCTGCAGATCTACTGAGTTCGGGCAACTTTCTGCATATTCTGTCACCGTACAAGCGTTCTTCACTATCCTGGTAACACATTCATGTATTTTTTTTCCAATTTCTGTCCGTTGGAAAATGACTTATCGCATGAAATGCATTTAGACACATAGTAGTGAATATGCATCCTGATATGACTTGATAAAAAATATTTAACATAGTAAATGTTAGTATTAAACCATGCTGAACATAATGATGTGAAAAAATTTGACTATTGAAGCAGTCAAATTGGCACCTTTTACTATCATTTCTTATCCCATCTGAGGACAAATGAGTAAAGGTAAAGTAGTAAAATAATTCTGGTAATTAGACTACACTTACGGATTTTTACTGTGATGTGATGAATGCATACAAGATGTATATGACTGTGTACAGGTGTGCTACTGAATGGCCACCTAGTCATGCATATGTGCATGTGGATAGTCCCATTTACAAAGGGGCTATGGCAAAATTTTCCCAAAATGTAGGCATTGGGTAGTTATGCATTTTTAACTCTACTGTAGATGTATGTTAAAATAGTGCATGTATGCATGTAATCATAGAATGCATTTTGAAAAAGACTCCAGATACGAAATTACCAAACCCTTTTTGAGGTGATTTGGAGACTTGCTGTCCAGATATTATGGATCCAGATCAGCCGAGAAATTCCCGTAGGACCACTTCTGGTGTACGGAGAAGGGCTTTTGAAGAGCCTCATCGCCGTTCTATGAGACAGCCTCGTCGTTTGGTGGAGGCGGTGGTACGTCCTATTCGGGTTGAGGTGCCGAATGTTGAGGACGAGGAGGAGGATGTACCGTTCGAGGTTCCTGCTCCTGCTGTACGTGTTCCCTGTAGGGAATTGCCAGGTATTCAAGTGGCGAACCCAGATCTTCTGGGTGCCTTGAGTAGGCATCCTTCAGTATACCTGCACACAAATGAGGTACGAAGTTAGATCTTTAATCTTCCTTATTTCTTATTGATGAGGAGTCAAGGAGTCTGATGTTTAATTTGCATTTGATGTAGGTTCCCGGCTTCACACAGCCTCGAGGGAACTGGTTTAGCATCCACTCTATGTATCAGGCCTTGCATGATAACTACAGAGCGATTGTCCATGGCTGGGGATTCGGGAGGTTCTTCTCCATTCTACCCCGTCGCTGTCCTTGGGGTTACCTCAGGGCATTGTCTGAGCAGTGGTTTTACCAGACTCAGTCACTCTATCTGCTGGACTGCGAGGTGATGATGATGCCGATGGATTGGCGGTTTATCACGGGTATGGATTTTGGAGGGGAGCCAGTGCCTTGCACGGCGGATATCACCCCTACTGCCATCAGATCCTTGTTGGGAGTTCCAGCGGAGGCGCTCAAGGGCAGGACTGTTCGTACAGGTCCTTTGAGCGTGATGCTATGAGTGGGCTATTGAGTGAGCCCATACCCGCTGATGTGAGAGTCAGGGATCACATTCTTCGGTGATTGTTCCTGATGATCATTAGGGGCTGCTTTATAGCAGATAACTCTTCTACGGTGTCCTTCGCTTTGATTAGCGCCACTCGACACGTGGACCGTATAGGAGTGTATGATTGGGGTTCCTACACCTTTGCCTACTTTCTCAGGGGAATGCGCATGCGATCGCAGGGCTTGACCGAGGCGTGGTTAGGATTTTACCCATTTCTGCTGGTGAGTGTTTCTCTTGTCTTTTTCCATGTATAGGTTAAGAGTATTGACTGACAGCAGATGTTTGCCTTTGTATTGGCAGTTTTGGGCCTATGAGAGGCTTCCTTGTTTGCGTCCTGTGAGCATGTTAGGTTTAGATACCTATCCACGAGGACGGAGATGGCATCATTCCATACTGGTGGAGGTCCCTGTTGCTGAGGGTTTCACTCATTCTCGCCTACAGCTGGAGCTATTGATAGCGGAAGTCATCATGTGGATTCCCTACTCTGGAGAGCATTTGGGAGTTGGCTTTGAGGATGGGTGTGAGACCCCAAATTTTATGAATAAAGATTTAAATTTCTCAAAATATTTTTTTGAATGAATTTAATATAATGTTATAGTTGTGGGTAATATTTATAAATTTTGTAAAGTACGCAAGTTGTTATATAATATTCGTTTGGTCGGGGAATATTCTTTTTGTCGGGGAATATTCCTACGATGGTATAATCATTGGTGGACCCCACAACGAAAGTATTGTCGTATTTAGAAAATGACAAAATTATCATTTTATAAAAATAACGGCGGAAGTTTTACCGTTAAAACTATTGAACTACTCGGTAGTAATAGTACAGTAATACGCGTGGTTGCATAGTGGCACACGGTATTGGTTATTGATGCTTACGTGAGAAGTCACTCAGTTATACTCAATTATTGCTACAGTAATTGCAGCATCATATCTCTCATATTATTGATTTGATTATTGTCACAGTACCATCTGCATAATATGTTATATTATTAAATCAATAATTGAGACGGCAAAGTTATTCATATTATTAAATTGCAATATTTACAATGTCTAGAAATTACATCAAGGAGAGGTTTGGTCACCTAATCAATTGCCAATAAGAAGAAATCCTTATCTGAAAGCCCCTCTTTCCGAGAAACGACACGGTTGTTAAATATTGTGAGTTATAATATTAATGATGTATAAGTTCGTGTTGATTAAAGATGAATTTGATAGTTCCATTGTGTTGAAATTATTAGTGTTAATGGAAATCGACATTTATTTCGATATTAATTGATATCTGGAAGTTATACTGACCAGTCGGGTAATTAACCGGATAAATGAGCAATTAATTGCTATTGATTCACATGATTATAACTATTTGTTCACATGTGTGTACTATTGATTCACATTCATTTACTATTAGGGGAGTTGGTGCAAGATTGATAATACTTGCATGACTAAATTAAAAATAAAGGTATAGTTAAAGGTACTATACTGTAATTAGTTTTTTCACATGATTATACTATTGAGTCACATAATTTTACTATTGATTCACATGATTTACTATTAGGGGAGGTGGTGCAAGTTTGATAATACTTGCAGGACTAAATTAAAAATAAAGAAAAAGATGAAGGTATTGTACTGTAATATTTTGAGCCCCAAAATGTGCAATTATCGAATCTATATTTTCCTATAAATAGAATCTCATTCTTCCTTCATTTCTCACCAATTCACTAAAGCTATAGAGCAATTATTATAGAGAGAAATTATAGAGAGAAAGAAGAAGAGAAGTCTGCTACCTCACTATTCCAGTATCCAGTTTTCTTCTAAGGTAAGGGGTATTATTTCTTTCATATTCATGAAGAGAGCTTCTGTTATTCCATTCTTTATTATTATGTTGGAATAACCTGTCTATGCGAAGTATCGCATACATGGTGAAATTCTTCTGTTATTCTATTCTTTATTATTATGTTGGAATAACATGTCTATGCAAAGTACCGTATACATGGTAAAATTCTTCTGTTATTCCATTCTTTATTATTATGTTGGAATAACCTGTCTATGCAAAATACCGCATACATGGTGAAATTCTTTTGTTATTCCATTCTTTATTATTATATTGGAATAACCTGTCTATGCAAAGTACCACATACAAGGTGAAATTCTTCTGTTATTCCATTCTTTATTATTCTGTTGGAATATCCTGTCTGTGCGGATTACGCATGACCTTGTTCCATTCTTTATTATTCTGTTGGAATATCCTCACATGCATGCGTATTATTTATGACACGGTTCTATTATTTATTATTTTGTTGAATAACTTTATGCATGCGTTCTATCGCATGCTCGGTGAATTCTTCATTATTCCATTCTTTATTATTTTGTTGGAATAACTTTGTCTATGTGGATTATCAGATGTATGGTGAATGATCCTTCGTGATTCATTCTTTATTAAATTGTGGAAATGATCTGTCTACGTGGATTACTGCATGGCGGGTGAAAATCCATTTGCAGTTCTGTATATTCTATTATACTCGTATAAGATATCATTTATTTTGTACTCGTAATGGAATATCATTTTCTTTGGTATTTTTTTTACGAATTACTATTTACGGGTTACTATTCACCCGGTTACTATTCACTCTAGTATTATTCACTCGTGTATTCGGGGCACTTTTCGTGCCGAAGTACTATGAACGAGTTACTATTCATGGGTTACTATTCACCCAATTATTATTCACTCTAGTATCATTCACTCGGGTATTCGGGACACTTTTTGTGTCAGGGTACTATTCACGGGGTACTATTCACCCGAAAAATATATTTCTTTTCTGTCTAAATTATTTTTGGTACATGAATATTATTCTTGAATTTTACTCTACAAAGCAGATTCATGTTGACAATTTGGACGTTATTGATTTCTAGATAAATTAAATTATAAATCTTTAAAATTATCCTTGAACTTGTTTTATTAAATTATTATGTCATTGTTATCATCCTCATACTTATATTGTGATGAAAGTCATCTTTGGCTTACGTGCATAGATGGACTTGGTATGATTATGACCAGGGATTATTGGGTATAATCATGACCGTAATGTGACGAATGATGTGGTGAAAGTCCTCATTGGCCTGTAGTTCATTGATGGACAGTTGTTGGTATGATTATGACCAGGGATTATTCGGTATAATCATGACCATTGATGAATACACGAATATCCTTGGCCCGTAGTGCATGGATAATTTGTGGTTGTGATACTAATGAATATCCTTGGCCTATAGTGCAGGGATGATTTGATGATGTGGATTATTTATTAAGCTGAGTCTTAGCGATAAAAGTGATGAAAAACCTTTTAAATCATAGAAGATAGTAGATTTTATTCTCTACTTGACTCTTCTAATGGATTGTTTGTTCCGCTGCAATTAAACTTGATGTCTATTGTATTTTATCAGTTTAACATTGTTGAAGACTAATGATAATTTATTCTGCATTATCTTAGTCATAATATTTCTTACTGGGCTAGTTGAGCTCACCATTTCTTTCACTATTCTCTTCAGGAAATGAGAATATAGCTGGGACGAGTCGGGGAACGGAAGTGACGGTCAGATGATAGCATTAGTAGTCCTCACTATTCTGTTAAATAGTGTGACAATAAATGTAATGAGGACTCCATTGAGAGTGGATATTGTCTAGAAGGCAATATTCTTGTTTAAACCCTCAGCTTATGTTTTGTCGTATGTTACACGACAGTTGTATTATTAAGTTGTATTTTGTATTTTTGTACCATGTATTTGGCGACTCAAGATGGGTGATGTATACCTATTTTGGGGGCGTCACAGTTGGTATCAAAGCTTAGGGATATGATCCCTGGCTGAGATGTGAAACAAGAACTAGGAGGGGAGAGACGGGGATATTCTTCGCTAGTATGACCTACCTAAGTTTATTTGGTATTTAATTGGTCGGTCAGAGTATATTGATAATATGTGATATGTCAATTAACCCTTGTTTTGTGGCATTATTTGAAAATGACATCCGAGAATGTTGAGAATAGCAATTAAGCACATGAGACCGTTGAGTCAACTCAGCCAAAAGGTAATGACCAGCAACACGATAATAATCATACCGGTGGCAACGGCCATCGGAACAATGATAACCATTGTGGGGGAAATTATCATGCCAGAATGGTAACCACTTCGGTGGTAATCATGGCCAATATAATAGAAGTGGAAATTTCAAGAAGAGAAGGTTCAACAATGATGGAAAGACAACATCACCAACACCCGTTTTCAAGGAAGGAACACGACCACCAATTTTATGCTTCAAATGCGGAGGGGAGGGACATATTAGTCCAAACTGCGTGATGCAGTCCAAAGCATGTTACAATTGTGGAAAAAAAGGTCACCTAGCCCAATTTTATCGTGCACCAAAGTCAAGTCCCGCTGGGACGGTGGCACTAAAGGCGGATACGGACAAAACAAAGTCGGTGGTTTCAGGGAGAGCATTTTTCGTGACTTCTCAAAAAGCGAGTAACCCGAACGAAGTTAGCACGAGTTAGTTAATTATAAATTCTTGCGAAGTCTATACCTTATTAGATACAGGTTCTACCCATTATTTTATCTCTCTTGCTTGCTTTCAACGTTTAAATTTAACCCCAGAGAAGTTAGACTTTGACTTATTGGTTGAAACTTCGTTAGTAGAAGCCTTCGTTACCTCCACTGTTTATAAATTTTGTTGATTCAAATCGACACTTTCACGTTACCTGTCGATCTTATCTCTTTGAAAATACTTGCCTTTGATGTGATTTTTGGAATGGATTGGTTAACTACTCATCATGCTTTTAGTAAGGTTGTTAGCTTTCATATTCCTAACCAACCTGTTATGCGAATTCAAGCAACCAAACCACTAAAGTCAATCATTATCATATCAAGCCATAAGTAATGAGCCCCGATCCTTTCGTTGTTGACTTTCTTGTGTGGAATGCACCGAAGTCAGACTTTCTGTAGGCGATGTCGTGAATGACGATGACAAGTTGATAGATATCAATGTGACGTACTATCCAAGTTATGGATGAGAGTCACAGTTTTGAATGATATTTCTATTGTTAATAAATTTTCTAACGTATTCTTGAAGACTTCTTAGCCTACCCTAGAGCGTGAAATCGAATTTGGTATTGACCCCAGTACAAAACCCATTTCTAAAACCCTTAAATATTCTTCAACCAAAACAAACGTATCATGCACCAAGGACATTGGCTCGAGCTGTTGAAGACTACGATCGTACCATTCAATATCATCGTGGAAGAGCGAACGTGGTAGCTGACGTGTTGAGTAGAAGATTGTATGCGTTTACGAGTGCGATGTTGTTAACATAAAAACCCATTTCGTATAACTTACAAATGATGAAGATAGAGTTAAAGACTCTAGGGACCCACATGAAGATAACGAATATACGAGTAGAATCGACTTTAATCGATAAAGTTAAAGCCGCTCAAGCTAAATACTCAGAGCTGATGAATGTAAAGAAGAAGGTTCAAGAGGGCGTTATTCTAGAAGCAAGAATCGATGAAGAGAGGACATCTCAACCCTCGATTTTATTGGCCCATTTGAAATCCTTGATCGAGTAGGAATTGTGGCCTATAGACTCGTTTTACCTCCAAGTATGTTGCGTGTTCATAACGTTTTTCACGTATCGATGTTACGTAAATATGTGGACGACCCGGACCACATTTATTGATTTAGAATCGGACGAGATAGCGGATAATTTAACGTATGAAGATGTACCTGTTAAAATCCTGAAATATATTCTACGCTTAAAGGTTATACCTCAAGAGTTAGAATCTGACGAAGTGTCCTCATCTATTCAGCATACCAGGTACGTACGTAAATTTCGAGGGTGAAATTCCATAAGGAGGGGAGATTGTGAGACCCCAAATTTTATGAATAAAGATTTAAATTTTTTGAAATATTTTTTTGAATGAATTTAATATAATATTATAGTTGTGGGTAATATTTATAAATTTTGTAAAGTACGCAAGTTGTTATATAATATTCGTTTGGTCGGGAAATATTCTTTTTGTCGGGGAATATCCGTACGACGGCATAATCATTGGTGGACCCCACAACGAAAGTATTGTCGTATTTAGAAAACGACAGAATTATTATTTTATAAAAATAACGGCGAAAGTTTTACTGTTAAAACTGTTGAATTACTCGGTAGTAATAGTACAGTAATACGCGTGGTTGCATAGTGGCACACGGTATTGGTTATTGATGCTTACGTGAGAAGTCACTCAGTTATACTTAATTATTGCTACAATAATTGATGCATCATATCTCTCATATTATTGATTTGATTATTGTCATAATATCATCTGCATAATATGTTATATTATTAAATCAATAATTGAGACGATAAAGTTATTCATATTATTAAATTGTAATATTTATAATGTCTAGAAGTTCTGTCAAGGAGAGGTTTGGTCACCTAATTGCGCGCTAATAAGGAGAAATCCTTATCGAAAAGTCCCCTCTTTCCCGGGAACGACCTGGTTGTTAAATATCGTGAGTTATAATATTAATGATGTATAAGTTCGTGTTGATTAAAGATGAATTTGATAGTTCCATTGTGTTGGAATTCTTAGTGTTAATGGAAATCGACATTTATTTCGATATTAATTTATGTCTGGAAGTTATACTGACCAGTCGGGTAATTAACCGGATAAATAAGCAATTAATTGCTATTGATTCACATGATTATAACTATTTATTCTCATGTGTGTACTATTGATTCACATTCATTTACTATTAGGGGAGTTGGTGAAAGATTGATAATACTTGCATGACTAAATTAAAAATGGAGGTATAGTTGAAGGTACTATACTGTAATTAGTTTTTTCACATGATTATACTATTGAGTCACATGATTTTACTATTGATTCACATGATTTACTATTAGGGGAGGTAGTGCAAGTTTGATAATACTTGCAGGACTAAATTAAAAATAAAGGAAAAGATGAAGGTATTGTACTGTAATATTTTGTGCCCCAAAATGTGCAATTATCGAATCTATATTTTCCTATAAATAGAATCTCATTCTTCCTTCATTTCTCACCAATTCACTAAAGCTATAGAGCAATTATTATAGAGAAAAATTATAGAGAGAAAAGAAGAAGAAAGTCTCTACCTCACTATTCCAAAGATCCAGCTTTTCTTCTAGGTAAGGGGTATTATTTCTTTCATATTCATGAAGAGAGCTTCTTTATTCCATTCTTTATTATTATGTTGGAATAACCTGTCTATGCGAAGTACCGCATACATGGTGAAATTCTTCTGTTATTCCATTCTTTATTATTATGTTGGAATAACATGTCTATGCAAAGTACCGCATACATGGTGAAATTCTTCTGCTATTCCATTCTTTATTATTATGTTAGAATAACCTGTCTATGCAAAGTACCACATACATGGTGAAATTCTTCTGTTATTCCATTCTTTATTATTCTATTGGAATATCCCATGCATGCGGATTACGCATGACACAGTTCCATTCTTTATTATTCTCGTTGAATATCTTGTCATGCGTATACACGCATTTAATTCGGTTCTATTATTTATTATTCATTGGAATAACTTTTATGCGTGTGGTCTATTGCATGCCCGGTGAATTCTTACATTATTCCATTCTTTATTATTCTGTAGAATAACATGTCTATGTGGATTACTGCGTGATGCATGGTGAATGATCCTTCAGATTCATTCTTTATTAAATTATGAAAATGATCTGTCTCACGTGGATTACTGCATGTACGGTGAAAATCCATTTGCAGTTTCGTATATTCTATTATACTCGTATGAGATATCATTTCTTTTGTACTCGTCATGGAATATCATTTTCTTTGGTATTTTTTTATGAGTTACTATTCACGGGTTACTATTCACCCAGTTACTATTCACTCTAGTATTATTCACTCGGGTATTCGGGGCACTTTTCGTGCCGAAGTACTATTCACGAGTTACTATTCATGGGTTACTATTCACCCGATTACTATTCACTCTAATATCATTCACTCGGGTATTCGAGACACTTTTTGTTTTAGGGTACTATTCACGGGGTACTATTCTCGAAGTACCATTCACCCGAAAAATATATTTCTTTTCTGTCTAAATTATTTTTGGTACATGAATATTATTCTTGAATTTTACTCTACAAAGCAGTATCATGTTGACAATTTGGACGTTATTGATTTCTGGATAAATTAAATTATAAATCTTTAAAATTATCCTTGAACTTGTTTTATTGAATTATTATGTCATTGTCATCATCCTCATGCTTATATTGTGATGAAAGTCATCTTTGGCTTACATGCATAGATGGACTTGGTATGATTATGACCAGGGATTATTTGGTATAATCATGACCGTAATGTGATGAATGATGTGGTGAAAGTCCTCATTGGCCTGTAGTTCATTGATGGACAGTTGTTGGTATGATTATGACCAGGGATTATTCGGTATAATCATGACCATTGATGAATACACGAATATCCTTGGCCCGTAGTGCATAGATAATTTGTGGTTGTGATACTAATGAATATCCTTGGCCTGTAGTGCAGGGATGATTTGATGATGTAGATTATTTATTAAGCTGAGTCTCAGCGATAAAAGTGATGAAAAACCTTTTAAATCATAGAAGATAGTAGATTTTATTCTCTACTTGACTCTTCTAATGGATTATTTGTCCCGCTGCAGTTAAACTTGATGTCTATTGTATTTTATCAGTTTAACATTGTTGAAGACTAATGATAATTTATTCTGCATTATCTTAGTCATAATATTTCTTACTGGGCTAGTTGAGCTCACCCTTTCTTTCACTATTCTCTTCAGGAAATGAGAATATAGCTAGGACGAGTCGGGGAACGGAGTGACGGTCTAGATGATAACATTAGTAGTCCTCACTATTCTGTTAAATAGTGTGACAATAAATGTAATGAGGACTCCATTGAGAGTGGATATTGTCTAGAAGGCAATATTCTTGTTTAAACTCTTAGCTTATGTTTTGTCGTATGTTACACGACAGTTGTATTATTAAGGTGTATTTTGTATTTTTGTACCATGTATTTGGCGACTCAAGATGGGTGATGTATACCTATTTTGGGGCCGTCACAATGGGTACCCGACTGGAGTAGAGTACGTCATTTCCATCCGCAGGATTCCTCTCTTCACAGATGGAGGATGGGAGCTCTATTTAGGAGAGCGTCTTATCGGGAGCACTACAGAGAGATTCAGTATGCCGATCTTGCCTCCTGCCCGCCAGCGTTATTGGCTCAGATCGTAGTCACCCGTCACCGACATCCCATTGATGGGGATTGACGGTTTTACTTTGTCGAGGGCCCCCTGTTCTCGGAGAGATGTTCCAAAGATTGGTGGATCCCTTGCACGATTGGATCTCAGACCCGCGCCACACAGTTTATGGGGGATATGGTTCCAGGATCCGTGATGATGATGGATTGGCTAGCCTGTGTCAGAGATCCGACTCATGTGACACAGATTGAGAGATTGACTCGGCAGCTGGATCGGTCACATCTTTTTATTCGGAATTTGGGCAGAGATCCTGCATAGGTAGATACTTTTGATCCTTCCAGCTCTGGCGCTGGCCCCTCGGATGACCCATATGGTTTTTCCAGCGCAGATCTTCCTTTGTATAGGCCTGACATCCCTATAGATAGAGATCCAGTGACTCAGAAGGAGTTACATCAGGTGGACAAAATTGATGATGTAGACATCGACACTATTGACTTTTTCTGATGTATTTCTCGTTATCTCATTTGATAGGCCTCTGTTAGCTGCTGGGTAGCTTCGCCCCATTCTCGCTATATCTTTTGATAGGCCTCTGTCAGATGTTGGGTAGCTTCGCCCCATTTCCCTGTATTTTAGTTTTACAGAGATGTATTAGATGATGATATACTTAGGAATGTATATACAGTTTTCCATTCCCTATATCATATTGCCATCTATTGTATCATGCATGTTGTTGTTATGGATATGTATGTATATCCAAAGATATTCAGCATTGACCCCTGGATGGTCTTATGACACGGCCCGTACAGATGTCTTCTTCGACGGCTAGCCGTATTGATCATACCCCACCATTTGCGGTGGTAGCTGGTATACAATCATGGTATGATAGTATATCACCATCAGACATGGTGATCGTAGATGATTCTTTCGACAGATACTATGACCCTCACGATGTTTCTGTTCCTCCGTGGTTTGTAGAGGGCATGTTAGAGCATTGGGCCTTTGGATGAGCAGGTATTCCGCTTTGGGACCCGAGAGTTGACTCCTACTTTGGAGGAGTATGCACGATTGATGATGCTGCCTTTGGACAGACCTTGCATGCACATGGTGATGGGAGACATGAGTAGACAGTTCATGACTCTCACAGGATTGAGGTGTAGAGTGGTGCAGGATGAGATTACATTTGGCCATGTTATATCCCAGCGTTTCCTGTTTGACAGGTTTGGCTTTGAGGACAGCTATGCACAGCATTCCGGGGATTTCACCACACCGGAGGATCATTGGCATTCAGCCAGAGTAGATGTACTGCTTCTGTGCGTATTGTCATACGTATACATGACACGGTACATGGATGAGCTAGATATCGGCGTCATTATGGCAGTGAGAGCTCTCAGGGAGGGTCAAACCATCATTCCGATGATCATTGCAGAGACCTTGAGGTCGGCTACATACTGCTGCACTTATCTGGCAGGAGTGTTCACAGGTAGCTCGGTCATGCTGTATGTGTGGTTTAAGTCACACTTGAGACCGATTGGCACATTTAGACATCATGGATTTTGTTTCACCCATGAGATAGCCATGTTGTACTCCTTTCAGCCTGCGGGGTGTACAGATGCTATATCTTGGTCCGCTTTCTTGGCAGAGATTGGAGATCCATTTGATATATTGCCATGTTCAGGGCTTAGCTCACCCTATAGCTTCATTACTCATGCTCCGGGCATGGATTACCTCCCTCTGACTGGTTTGAGGGGCATGATTACTTACCACCCACTGGCCGTGATGAGTCAGTTTGACCAGTTTTAGGACTTCCATCCGTATGAGGGGGCAGTGAGTTAGCGCTTCGCGTCACACCGTTTGTCAGCGGAGGACAGATCCAGGTTGTATGCCTATTGGGATCAGCGAGAGTCAGCTGAGTTTTCTGTCAGTCATCCAAGTTGTTCTGTAGAGTATTCCGCATGGATGGAGACAGAGACTGTATTGGCTGCGGCAATATCCACAGTGCAGGAGACTGATTCTGACTATGAGGAGCCTATAGAGGAGGCTGTCATTCCCACCGATGACTTGATCATTGGTGCCAAAGATTTGTGATAGATTCTCCCACCTCGAGTGCCATTGTTACTCAGTATTCGGCACAACATTTGGAGCAGAGCTTACATCTGATGACCTATGATAGAGATCAGGCTAGGGCCGCAATGTTGACAGCTCTTGATGAGAGAGATACCGCTCTGTTGGAGAGGGATGAGGCTAGATCAGCCAGGGATGCATTGATAGTGGAGTAGGCTGCCGCCTTATCTGCTAGGGATATGGACATTACAGACAACACTTTAGTGAGATCCCAGATGACGGTCAGTCTTGCCGATATGAGTGCCTACATTGATGAGCATTATGACACCATACAGTTAGCCTCTGATCTGCTAGCTCGTGTAGATACCCTTGGGCAGGAGCTTGCAGCGTTACCTCCGTCTTCAGAGAGGGATGCTATGTTAGATCTGATAGTCCGCGATATATACAAATCAGAGATAGCTTTGTATTTTCCTGCATGAGACTAAGCTTAGCCATTTTTGTCATGTACAACGATATGTATATATCAAATAAAGATTATGTATGGCGGGAAATATATTTTGATTCACTTCCCTTTTAGTTATGCCTTGATACTTGCTTGATATTTGCCTGTTTCTCCAGGGCCTTGTGATCTTGATGCATTCTGAACTTATCATTGATAGATGGACATTGTGGCATCGCAAGGTCTCTCAGAATGGATCATTGATTACTGAAAATCCCTACCATCTTTGGTGTCTTGGGACTGGTATCTGTATGGAAAAATGGAAAGGAGGATAATTTCTTCCTCTCTGAGATTAACCGCACCACAGATGGTCGCCAGTACTTCTATTTGTGAGAAGCCTAGTTAATTCCATCTCTTATGGGTTGGTATTGCTCTTTGAGGCATGATCGCAGCTTAGATGGTCATCGAATCTTCTATTTGTGAGAAGAGGTTGGATAATTCCATCCCTTTAATCTGAAACAGATGAAGTGGGGCAATTTGAAGGTTGATCCCAATACCGTGTGACAAGTATGTTTGTTCTGGTAGGGGTTAGACTGCACCATGAATGGCTGCCTACGTACTCCTGTTGAAGAGGAGATCAAGTCTGCGTAGTTCGAACCTAGTGTAGGAGGTTCAACGCTTAATGTGAAAGCAGAAGGGTGTAGAGATATTTTTGTTATTTTTGTTGTTTTTTTGAAGAAAGGGCAGAAATGTTTTTGTTGTTTTTTTTTATTGCGACCGGGCCATATAGAATATGGTTGCCTACGTACCCCCGGGTATCAGGGAGATCAGGTCGACGTAGTTTTCCCCTCAGGACGAATCGCATCTGAAGAGAAGCGTAAATCCCATGTGCAGGCTATACTGCGGGGAGAAGAAAGTTTAATCCTATAAAGGGGATAAACTGCAAATGTGGAAAAAGTTAATCCCATCTTGAGGATAAACTACAGGGGTGAAAAGTTTAATCTCGTCTTCAGGAGAGGAGATGTGAAAAGTTTAATCTCGTCTTCAGGAGAAGCAGGTGTGAAAAGTTTAATCTCGTCTTCAGGAGAAACTGCAAGGGTGAAAAGTTTAGTCTCGTCTTCAGGAGAAACTACAAGGGTGAAAAGTTTGAAATGAAAGGAAACCAGGCTGCTGGTTTGAAGTGTATGTTTCCCTGAGGGGCAAAAGAGTTTGTAAAAAGAAGAGAGGGTTCAAAACCGGAATGACTGGTGATTCAAGGATCAAAACCAGGATGTTTGTTTGATGGTAACTTCAGACATAGTACCGTTTCACGGTGTCTGAGTTGATAAGCTGTGGAAATTCATCGCCATCCATTTCCTGCAACCTGAGAGCACCTCCTGTCAATATTTCCTTGACAATAAATGGGCCTTCCCAGTTAGGAGCGAATTTTCCCTTAGATTGATCTTGGTTGTCAATGATCTTCTTCAAAACCAAGTCATGTTGTTTGAATTGCCGTAGTCGGACTTTTCTATTGTAGGATCATGCGATCCTTTACTGATATAACTGACCATGGAAGATAGCCGCGGTTCGCCTTTCGTCTATCAGAGACAATTGGTGATACCTGTCTTGTACCCATTGGTCTTCATCCAACTGAGTATCCATCAATACTCTGAGGGATTCCATTTCCACTTCTATGGGGAGCACTGCTTCCATCCCATAGACTAATGAGTAGGGGGTTGCCCCAGTGGAAGCACGCATTGAAGTTTTGTAGGCTAATAAAGTTAGGGGCAAGAGGTCAGGCCATCCTTTGTGATTGGCGGACATTTTCTGCATGATCTTCTTGATGTTTTTATTAGCCGCTTCAATAGCACCATTCATCTTTGGTCGGTAAATGACAGAGTTGAGATGTTTGATATGGAATTTTCTGCATAAGTCCTCCATTATTTTGTTGTTGAGGTTCTTAGCATTGTCTGACACAATGACCTCTGGTTGCCCATATCGACAAACAACATTGTTTCTGATGAACGCAATGATGACTTCTTTAGTAACCTTGGGGAAGGAAGCTACTTCTACCCATTTGGTGAAGTAGTTGATCATGGTGAATATGAATCGATGTCCATTACTGGCTTTGGGATCGATGGGCCCGATCACATCCATTCCCCACATTGAAAAGGGCCATAGCGAACTCATATTGTGGAGTTCCCTTGGAGGGGCGTGGATAACATTCCCATGGATCTGACATTGATAGTACCTCTTGACGTGATCATCACAGTCAGCTTTGAGTGTAAGCCAATAATGTCCCATTCTGAGAATTTTCTTGACAAGTAGGGGTCCGCTCATGTGAGGGCCGCATACTCCACCATGGATCTCATCCATGAGTCGCTGAGCTTGGTCTTTGTCCAGACATCTGAGGAGACCTAATCCTGCATCTCTCTTGTAGAGTGCATCTCCGCTCAGGTAAAATTTCATGGCAAGTCGATGAATCCTCCTCTTCTCAGTTAGGCTTGCCTCAGCGGGTGTAGATCCATCTCGTAGATACTCCTTGATATGTTGATACCAAGGGTTATAGATGGGAGGCAACTCATCCGATACTTCTCCAATGTAATTCCCATAGACTGGGGCTTTTTGCATAGCAATCGTGATGCTTGGCATGTTTTCCTTGTCAGGTATGTAAACCAAGGAGGCCAACGTTGCTAATTCGTCTGCAAAGTCATTCCTATTACGAGGAATGTGTAGAAAGTAGATTTCTTCGAACTCCAAAGCCATTTGTCTAACTTGCCGATGGTAAGGCAGCAAATGTAATTCTTTGGTTTGATAGATTCCTGTGGATTGCTTGATTACCAATTCGAATCCCCAAAGACAGATTAACCGCTCTTTGATACCCATTGAATCTGCAAGTTTGAGTCCCATGATATGACCTTCATACTCACGGCTATGTTGTTGGTGTTGACAAACCGCAATTTGATTTGACGACGGATACCGCCTCCCGTCATGGGATATTAAAACCGCTTCTGGCTCCAAAGGTTTTCTCGAGTTAACAGCTCCATCAAAATACATTTTCCATGAACGGCATGTATCATACTGATGTAGTAGCTGAATTGCCATTACTCCTTCGTTAGGAAAGTATGTTTCTAAGGGTTTGTAATCCCCTGCAGGTGCGGTGGCCAGTTGATCCGCAATTCCTTGACCTTTGATCGACTTTTGAGTCACATAAACGATGTCAAATTGCTGTAGGATCAATTGCCATATGGACAGTCGACAATTCAGTATGGGTTTGCTGAACACATATTTAAGAGGATCCACGCGGGATATGAGATGGGTTGTGTGACCATGGAGATAATGCTGTAATCTCATGGAAGCCCATGCTAAAGCACAACAAGTTTTCTCAATCAGAGTGTACTTGTGTTCACTGATGCTGAATCTTTTGCTGAGGTAATAGATAGCTCGCTCTTGGCCTCTATTGTCTTTCATCCCCAGCATACAACCCATGGCATTGTCATTTATGGATAGGTACATGAACAGGGGAACATCATCCCTCGGAGGTACCAAAACAGGAGCGTTGATTAGTTGCTCCTTAATTATGAGGAAAGCTTTTTGACACTCATCATTCCATTTCATGGAAGAGTTCTTCCTTAACAATTTGAAGATTGGCTCACAGGTTGCTATGAGTTGAGAAATGAATCGGCTAATGAAGTTGATCCTTCCCAAAAATCCCCGTATTTCCTTCTCTGTCTGAAGAATGGGCATTTCCTTGATGGCCTGGATTTTGGTAGGATCCAGTTCAATCCTTTTGTGGCTGACTAGGAAGCCTAACAACTTGCCCGACTTAACACCAAAGGCGCACTTGGCGGGATTCAACTTCAAGTTGTACTTACGCAACCTATTGAACAGCTTTTTGAGATGGTCTAAATGGTCATCCTCTTTACGGGATTTGACAATGATGTCATTCACATAGATCTCTATCTCTTTGTGCATTAAATCATGAAAAAGAGCCATCATAGCTCGCTGGTAGGTTGCCCCAGCGTTGATGAGGCCGAATGACAACCGTCTGTAGCAAAAGGTTCCCCAAGGCATAAATGAAAGCAGTTTTCTCACGATCTTCCTCAGCGACCATAATTTGATGCTACCCCTCAAAGCAATCCGCAAAGGAGTACATGCCGTACTGAGCAGTATTATCAATAAGAATGTGGATAAAAGGCACGGGAAAGCTATCTTTAAGGCAAGCTTTGTTCAAATCCCGATAATCCACGTAGACTCTCACCTTTCCCCCTGGTTTAGGCATGGGAACAATGTTGGATATCCACTCCGAATATGTAGACTCTATGATAATGCCAGCTTGAAATTGTTTCACAATTTCTTCTTTAACTTTTAAACTCCATTCAGGTTTCAATCGCCTGAGCTTTTGCCTAACTGGCTTGAATACTTCTTTAATGGGAAGGCAATGAAGAACAATGTCAGTGGACAATCCCACCATGTCTTTATGAGACCATGCAAACACATCCTGGAATTGGGTTAACAGTGCAACCATATCATTCCGTTGATTTGTGGTAAGGTCTGAACCAATCTGGATTAGCTTAGGGTTGTCTAAGGTTCCAAGATTGAAAGAAGTGGTTTGATCAAGATTGGGTTTGGGTTTGTCGGTGACCCATTCCTTAATTTCTTGAGGTGTCTCAATGTCCTCTTAGGTGTCCATCAAGTCTGAGTCCAACTTTGCATCAAAGTTACAGCCCTTGTGGATAGAAGGCACATCATCAGCAAGTATAGGCACATCTAAATTCAGAGTCCTGAAACAAAACATGCTTTCACTTAATATATGCAACTGTTCGATCATATAGAAGTGTTAGCATGTATGTGATAAAATAACTGCTAGTGCTGTAAAGGAAAACAAGCAATTAAAGTTATCTACAGGGCAGAGGGATTTTCTGCCCATTTTACCCTCGTCGACCAATGCATGGAGTGCTGTTCCAATTGTCGAGGGAAAAGTCTTGAAGGATTACTGTTGATCGATTTCGCAATCAATGAATACGTGCAAGTATACACGGTCAACAAGTAATAAAGTGAAAGTAGAGTATCGTTCCCACGAGGAATTATTTAATAAAAATTATCAAATACTAACTCTTACCCAAATCAATTTTATTTAAACAATTACAAATTGTGAATTTTCTAATTAAGAAAACTAAATTAAACAATTAAAAGAGATTAGTCTAAAAGAAAGAAAATAAACAAAACTAAGATTTGATTGAATTCAGGTAAATAAGGATTAAGACTCCAATATCCCCAATTATGAACTATAAATCAATTATCCAATTATCCCAATTATTATGTCTAATTGAATTGTTAACAGAATTCTCAAATGCCAAAAGCCCTTTTCCAAGTGATCAATTGCCTTCTATTTAATCCAGATTAATTTTGCTATATTCCTATGCAAAACAATTGAATTAAACTCGTTACAATCCCAATTCCTTATGTGTTACATGTGGCGAAAAGATATTTCCATTCTATTCACAAACTTAATTATTCACTGTGCAAATAACTAAGTTACATGATATCATGCCCAGTTCTAACCCTAGAATTTCTCTTCCAATTCCTTCTAGAGTAACAAAGTAATTACTGATCAGATAATTAATCAATAAGCATAAGGCAAGATAAACAACTCACTTTGACACAAATAATTGGAATAAATTAAATAACTAATTTATAGTCATAAAAGGTTCAATTGAAATCTTAATAAAAAAGTTAGTTCATAATTAATGAATTAAAACCAAGAATCCACAATTGAATAGACATTAAAAGATAAAAGTAGGATGAGAGAAGAGAATAGAATCTGTTGTCAGCAAATCTGATGCTCCCTTCTTGCTCTTGCTCTTGATCTTCAATGGTCTCCAAGTTGCTTCAATCTCCAAAACTAATAAGAACTAAGGTTATTTTCTAATCTAAAGGAGTGTTTAATCTAGGCTAAGTTATGTAATCTCCTTTTATTTTATGCCTTACATCATGTATTTATAGGTTACAAGTACAATTTTTAGTTTTGGAACAACCCCTATCCTATTTGAGTCAAAAAGGTGTCAAAATTACCCAAAACGCGTCCGGTGCTGCACTAAAACCCTTCCCCAGGCTACTTCAAATACCGGGCAATGGCGCTACCGAGTTCGCCCCTAGCGCCTCGTGCCAACAGAAAATACACTAAAAATCGCGCCCTGCTGGCCCCAAAATTTGACATTTTCTGCTCCCGACGTCCTTTGGGAAAATGGCCATAACTTCTTCGTCCGAACTCCGATTTTGATGATTCAAGATGTTCCGGAAAGAGGAGAAGTAGATCTACAACTTTCATTCTTGAAGTTTGTCGAAATAATGTCAGGAGCTATAGTCAAATTGGCTCCGAAGTGGCTTCTGTGTAAATGGCAAGCCAAAAACGCGAATCTAGCCACCCCAAACATCGATCCGTGTAACTTTTGTCCCAATTCCTATAAAATAACATAAAACATGCATGAATAAACACAAACACATAAAAACATCCTAAAAGACTTAAGAACAACAATAAATTAAGCCCGAATGTATCCAATTCATGGGTATAAAATTCACTCATCAAATACCCCCAAACTTAAATCTTTACTTGTCCTCAAGCAAAAACACAAAATGTTATGCAATGCAATGTAATGAAACTAATCTATATGCCTACTGAATCCAACAAAGAATGACGAAACAAGTCTATTCAATCGGCCTTAGAAATCAAGTAAACATGATAATACATCATATTAAAACAAATCAAGAATTTCCCAATCAATCATCAAATCTTAGATCATTATCACCGATATAGTGCGGTGTGCTCCACAACAATGTTATCCGATATAAAATCAAATTTAAGACATAATAGATATCTTTGAAGGCATCATACGGTGCAAATTCACAAAATTCACGAACAAGCTATATCCAACTAAAGTCAAACATCCACCAAGTTCAAGAGTCCAACTGGGATACTTATGCTTTACTTTTCATTACGGGGCTTTTTGCTCTTTTCCCGTTATATTGTTTTTTTTTTTTAACCATAAGCGCAATGCAATGTCTCATTCTATTAGGCTAACAAAGTCACCCCTTAGCGAGCTTTCACCAACGACTCCCGGCACCATATAAGACCTTAGGGCGCTTAGGTTTTAAGATACCCCTTCTCATGCGTACTTACTCAAGTAACAAAGGCCCCAAACAAAACTAGCCACAAGAAAATTTTTTTTTTCTTTTTTTTCATTTTTTTATAGATGGTTGGTGAGTCGTTTTACGCTCCATCTCACGCTTGTGTTTATGGGGAGTGTTTCTCCTCATCCCACCACAAGACTCAACATGTTTTTTTTTTTTTTTTAAAGCTTATATACCAAAAAATTCCCTCCAAACTTAAGTTTTATCAAAATTTAGCCATCTCCTACTATTCATGTCTTTCATTCCTTCACACTAGTATTATACTTAAGAAATCCATTATGTATCAATTTAAACTTAATCGGATTAACATAGTCATTATTAACGTGTTAACCTTGATTATACCAGCTTTAAACAGAAAAGATTCAATTCATAACAAGAAATCACATCAAAGCCCTAATATTCAATACTATACTTATCTACTTAACTCCGGTCTCATCATTGGCCAAAATAGACTTTTACTATCTAACAGCTTGGAATCATGCAAATATAAACTAATCGCAACAAACATAGTAAACTAACTACTATTTTTATGATTTTTAATTTTTTTTTAAAAAAAAAAAAAAAAAAATCGAATGCAACAACTAAATGTAAATAACTTGAAAACATAACGAACTACAATGTAAATAACTAACTATATGCAATACGACACTAAAATGCCCCCAAACTTAAACTAGACATTGTCCTTAATGACCAAATAGAAAAAATTAAAGCGAGGACTTCCTGAAAATATAGCAATCTTCCTCCTTGCCCGCTAAGTTTGGAGAATAAAGCTAAGCACATGGAACAAATTGGGCACCACACTTGAATTTGACTTGAATAACTTTGTAAAACCATGATAGAAGCAATTTTATTAAATCCTAAATAAATGCAAATTCAAAACTACTAATATAAAACTTAATAAAAACTAAAATAAAAATTAAACTTGGGTTTGCCTCCCAATAAGCGCTTGTTTTATAGTCTCGGCTTTGACTTCTTCAATTCTCTATCCAATTCCCCTACGAAAAGTTGAGGAACCCTCCATCCATCGTAAATAATATAGCTTTTGGTAGGTTCCCATTTACGATAGCCATTGTTTTAAAGTCACCTAGCATGCTTTCTTTAGATAAGATCACATTCAAGAACGTCCAAAGATCTAGGTGGTTTCTCCATTGTGGTTCCGCGAATATATTCGTATCAAGCTTGTCAAACACAATAGCTTTCTTCTTCTATCTTCTCCAAATTTCATCGCACCATGGTTTCAAGGTGTACTTGCTTTTACATCACGAGAGTATTGCCGATTTACATGACTACCAATCGACAAGGTTTTGTAAATCTAACCCACTCTTGAACTTGTTGTCATTATCCCCACTTGTCTTCTCTTTTTCATCTCGTGGCTCATCCAATTTGTAGATTTGGCTCCTGCCTCTCATCGATCTAATCCATGTCATAGGTCCAGTGTATTGAGGATTACTGCTCAACGCATGTGCTATCTGCTCCACTTGATTTTCCAGATTCTTTAACGATGCCCCATGGCGTTGCAAAGTAAGATCTACTTGATTCAATTTCTTATCTTGTTCCTCGTTCTTTTTGTCGTAAGCTCTAATGAATTTTTCCAAGGCTTCTTCCAAACTTGATATCCTCTCTCTGGTTGTTGAGTCGGATTTTGAAATCCGGAGGTGTTTTGTTGTCTAGGTGGTTGAAATGCACTTGATTGTTACTCCATGAAAAATCCGTGATACCCCAACTCGATGATAGTTGTTGGGATAGACATAATTATTGGAGTAATCACCACTATACTTGTCTGCATTTCAAATTGATGGCGCATTGATGACTCGTATGATTTCCAGCACAATAATCACAAGTAACCGCCATACTTTGACAACGCTGAGCTTCAAAAGCTTCAAAACATCCTCGAAAGTGTCTCAATCTGTGCTGACAATGCAGAAAGTTTCTCGAGTGTTTCAATCTCCGCCCCCCTTGGTTGAGTCATGTTCGTAAAATGGCCATTGATACACAAAGCCATCCATGGTACACGAAAAGAGAGAAATCTAGAAAGAGAATTAAAGATAAAAATAAAATGTTTAAATTAAGACTAATTTGATTGAAATTAATATTGGAAACTAATTATTAAATTAATTCCCTAAGAATCTATGCCAAAAACTTGTTGATCGATTTTGCAATCAATGAATACGCAAGTATACACACGGCCAACAAGTAATAAAGTGAAAGTAGAGTATCGTTCCCACGAGGAATTATTTAATAAAATTATCAAATACTAACTCTTACCCAAATCAATTTTATTTAAACAATTACAAATTGTGAATTTTCTAATTAAGAAAACTAAATTAAACAATTAAAAGAGATTAGTCTAAAAGAAAGAAAATAAACAAAACTAAGATTTGATTGAATTCAGGTAAATAAGGATTAAGACTCCAATATCCCCAATTATGAACTATAAATCAATTATCCAATTATCCCAATTATTATGTCTACTGAATTGTTAACAGGAATTCTCAAATGCCAAAAGCCCTTTTCCAAGTGATCAATTGCCTTCTATTTAATCCAGATTAATTTTGCTATATTCCTATGCAAAACAATTGAATTAAACTCGTTACAATCCCAATTCCTTATGTGTTACATGTGGCGAAAAGATATTTCCATTCTATTCACAAACTTAATTATTCACTGTGCAAATAACTAAGTTACATGATATCATGCCCAGTTCTAACCCTAGAATTTCTCTTCCAATTCCTTCTAGAGTAACAAAGTAATTCTTGATCGATAATTAATCAATAAGCATAAGGCAAGATAAACAACTCACTTTGACACAAATAATTGGAATAAATTAAATAACTAATTAATAGTCATAAAAGGTTCAATTGAAATCTTAATAAAAAAAGTTAGTTCATAATTAATGAATTAAAACCAAGAATCCACAATTGAATAGACATTAAAAGATAAAAGTAGGATGAGAGAAGAGAATAGAATCTGTTGTCAGCAAATCTGATGCTCCCTTCTTGCTCTTGCTCTTGATCTTCAATGGTCTCCAAGTTGCTTCAATCTCCAAAACTAATAAGAACTAGGGTTATTTTCTAATCTAAAGGAGTGTTTAATCTAGGCTAAGCTATGTAATCTCCCTTTATTTTATGCCTTACATCATGTATTTATAGGTTACAAGTACAATTTTTAGTTTTGGAACAACCCCATCCTATTTGGAGTCAAAAAGGTGTCAAAATTAGCCCAAAACGCGTCCCAGTGCCGCACCAAACCCTTCCCCAAATACCTCAAAGATCAAGGCAACGGCACCGAGTCTCGCCCCTAGTGCCCCTGCCTGTAAAATACACTAAAATCGCGCCCTTGCGCTGGCCCAAAATTGACATTTTCTCTCCGACGTCCTTTGGGAAAATGGCCATAACTTCTTCGTCCCGAACTCCGATTTTGATGATTCAAGATGTTCCGAAAGAGGAGAAGTAGATATACAACTTTCATTCTTGAAGTTTGTCGAAATAATGTCAGGAGCTATAGTCAAATTGGCTCCGAAGTGGCTGCCGTGTAAATGGCAAGTCGAAAAAAGCGAATCTAGCCACCCCAAACATCGATCCATGTAACTTTTGTCCCAATTCCTATAAAATAACATAAAACATGCATGAATAGACACAAACACATAAAAACATCCTAAAAGATTTAAGAACAACAATAAATTAAGCCCGAATGTATCCAATTCATAGGTATAAAACTCACTCATCAATTACAGTGATAGAAGGATCGTCAGTGTCCTCCTTTTCCCGAATGATAACCATAACATCTGGGCAATCATCTTCTGGGGTGTATCTGTTTGTATGTTCATCATGAACAATGACGCGGATGCCTGCCATCATCAAGACAAGGTCATGTTTACGTTTCCATTCCTTTTCTTTCGCCTCGAGATCAGGAACCAGCACCTCTTTAGCTTTGATTGGCACTGGTTTTGGAAACAGAATAGCCACAACATGGGCTGGAACCTTTACTGGAGATTGTATCAACTCATGCGGTAAAGGCATAGAAAATCGTCGTGCGGCGGAATCTTGAGGAACCTACTTATGCTTATGAGGATTCCTATGTCTGGAAATGGCAGAATAACCTAGTTCAGCTGTCCCAATTTGACTGGACATTTGGATAGGGTGCTTAATTCCCTGCTGATCCTTACCAAGCTCTTGTCCAGGTTGATAACCCAATAACATCATTTCTGGAGTGGCTGACATAACCTCGTCAGAAATCTTGGGTGCAGGAAGTGGCGCTCCAATAGAATGGTATTGCGTGTTATTCACTTCTAGAGTATGGAACCGCCTACTCACTTCAATTGAAGTCGATAATTGGTAGAGTTCTGGTCTAGGACATTCTGCTCAAAGATTGACAAAGACTAGACTATTGTTGATAATGTATTTGAGTTGTTGATGTAAGGTGGAGGGAACAGCTCCAGCCATGTGTATCCATGGTCTCCCCAATAGCAGGTTGTATCCTAAATCTACCTTGAGGACGTGAAAGGATACGTTGAATGTATTAGGACCAATCTCAATTGGCAATTCAATCTTTCCAACGGAATTTCGCCGAGATCCATCAAAAGCTCGGATAACCGCATGGCTACTTTGGATTCGCTTGAGATTGATATTCATCTTCACCAAGGTGGCATAAGGACAGATATTTAGAGATGAACCTCCATCTATCAAAACTCCTGCTAGCATGTACCCGGAAGACAACACTGCGATGTGCAATGGCTTGCAATGACCGGTCCCTTCGGGAGGTATGTCATCATCAGTGAGGGATATCACATTGTTGTTGAAAATGTGATCAACCAAATGTTGAAATTTTTCCACATCCACTGATTTTGGCAAGTAGGCTTCTTCCAAAACCTTTAGCAAGATCTTTCAATGATCCTCAGAAGAGAAAACCAAGTTCAGTATTGAAATCTGGTGTGGAGCTTCTTGCAAGCTTAAAACCACTTTGGCTTCATTGTGACCCATAGTACGGAGGAATTTTTCAATCTTCTCCATGGGCAATTTCCCCTTTGCTTAGCAATTAGGCTTGATAACCCTTTGAGGAAGGTACAGTGGATTCTCTTTCGACACTGTAGCAGTAGTATGAGACGTGGATCCTTCAGCTTCTCCATAATTCCATGGAACTTTGCGTAAGCTAACAACAGGATGTTGTAGTCTGCAAGGTAAAGGAATTGGCTCTGGTGTGGCCACTTTCAAAGGATTGTCAGCTCCTTTGAGTTGAATTGGTTGTATGGGAAATACTTTGACAGTCTCATCATCCACTTCGGATATAACTGCTACTGATCCCTTCTATTGGGTAGGGCATGTATTCCCACCCTTAAGTTGTACAGTGTAATCATCTGCTATTTGCAGGACACCGCTATCAATAAGATTCTAAATGAGATGGCGAAGTGCCCAGCATTCTTCTGTGCTATGACCGCGAGAATGTGAATGATATTGACACATTTCATCAGGATTAAACTGCCATGAGCGGGGATTGATTGGAGGGAGAAGGAATGTGATTCTTCCTTCGTTGATCAACATTTGAAGTATCTCCTCCATAGATTGGCCCAAATAGGTGAATTCCATTTGATTGGCGAAATCCCAACGGGTTTTAGCACTTGCTCATTTTGCAACCTTATCCTCCATAGCTTCACTTTCTGAAGGTGTTGATGGAGCATTTATAACAAATGGAAGGAGATAAGTATGCTCCTGCTTGATTAATTGGCGTGTGACTTGATGATGGTGGGTCACCAGTTCTGCCAATTGCTCAATTTGTTTGCAAAGAGCTTTCATCTTTTGTTCCATAATAAACTGGAACTTTGCATAATCCCATTTGTCAACACCGTCTTTGATGAGTTTGGATGATTCACCAGTAGAATTGGAACCATATCCAGTACTCCAACTGATCATGTTGACCTCCTCCTCTTTGAGGGAGAGGGTTGTCTTGCACATGAGGTTGATCTGGCTTGGTGACCACAATCTCACCGTTGTCTATCAGATCTTGGATCTTGTGTTTCAAGGCCCAACAATCTTGAGTATCATGTCCGGGTGCCCGGCATGATAAGCACACTTCCGAGTAACATTAAAACCCTTCCTTTTAGGGTTGGCTGGTGGAAGAAGATGCGTAATTTTCTTCTGAGTAGTCAGAAGAGCAAGAATATTCTCGAGCGAGTCCCTTAAGGGTGTGAACGTTCGAGGTCGCTTTACTTCTCCACTTTTAAGCAATGGAGGGTTTGAAGATTGTGCTTGAAAAGGGGAGTAGTTTCTCCTCCGAATAGGCATACTTGGATTACCTTTTTGTCCTTGTAGTATCAAGGAAACATCCTCCTCTTTCTTTTTATGGACCCTCTGGGGGTTGTTTCCATAAGATCCGGACTGGATGTGCTCAAAGAATGACTTTAAGAGCGGCTAGGTCTTGAATTTTCTTGGACTTCAATCCCATTTCACCATCTCGCCGTGTTTGATCATTTCGAGGAAACGGTTTGCCAATACTGGCTAGAACTCTTTCATAGAAAGGAGCTTCTGATATATCTATGAAAGTCATGACCATTTCGATTCTCATCATGGAAGGAATAACTTGAGCAAAGGCGCCTCCACCTTTGAGCATACTCTCTGAATGACTCATTAGATCATTGTTGACCATGGTAATTTGGTACCGGTCACAGAGCCATCTGAGATTGAAAATCATTATTGAGTGAGGAAAGGCGTGGGCGGCTCTTCCCAACTATGGATCTTAGAGTTGTCTAATCTGGTATACCATGAACAGGCTTATCCAGTCAGACTTTTCTCAAAAATAAATGCATTCGAGACTTTTTATTCTCAAAGATAAGATCCGAGTTATCCAATGAACACTTTTAAATGTGTATAAGGATCCCCTAATCCGTCATATTTCTCAAAATCAGGGGTTTTAAATTTCTCTAGAAAATGAACACCAGGGAATATGTAAAGGTCTGTATATGAAACACTACCATGAGTTCCAATCCCTTTGAGAACACGAATGGTTTCCTCTATTTGAAGGACCTTCTTCTTGATGTCACCGTTGTCTGGATCTCCTTTGAGATGGGTGCCTTCAGGGTCTTTGTTGGTTGTATCCAACTGAAGTTCTGGAATTGTCTTTTCCAGACCTTGGACTCCTTGTGTAGAGGATTCTGTATGTGTAGGTATCTTCGTACCCTGAGTAGACTGGTGTAATTCTTTCAGTAGAATAGCCAAGTCTGTGATTTGTTTACTCAATCCGTCAAATTCTTCTCGGGAAACAGGATTAGACTATTCGGAAGAAGACATGATTAGCTGTAGGCTTGTGGCCTTTTTGGATTGCGAGTGGGTAACAGGCCCAATTGCTTCCCTACAAAAGACTTACGTAGTTTAGTCTTAGGGTAATATAAATGTTATCATAATATGTCCGTTTTAGGAATTTGTCCTGCAAAACCGATTTGTTAATTGATAACATGTCATGCACAAATATTCTTCATATTTTCCATTACATATGGATGAACATGGAATAAATTTGCAAGTAAATGCATTTACAAGCAATTGAAAATGGAGAGCATGAAGAGACTTTCCTCCGCGTTTGGTTTATCAGAGGTTGACCTATCTTAGGGTTACTCTCGCGGCTTTTCGGCATGAAGGTTCCCAGATCATCGCAATCTACTCGACGGGAAGTTAATCCGATCTTTCAACTGGAGCGAATCTGAGTGGTGCCTTTCCTGAGCCCCGGGGAATTATTCTTCCCACGGGTCCAGTAATCAAACACCGACAGGATAGCCTCCTGGTGGAGGGACCACACAACATACATTCACATACAACGTGTCTCACCGTTTATGCAAAATGATGACATGTCGAAGCACTAATATGTGTGATGCACTAATATCACAGATAGATATTTAGCAGTGAAGTAAGTAATATGCATTCATACACATTTATCAGAAATGTAAATGTAACAATCACACACAAGCATATAACAATTTTGAAAAGCTTGTAATAGCGGCTTAAGCCCTCTTACTGGAGTCCCCAACAGAGTTGCCACCTGTCAGCGTCGGGATTTTTGAGTGTCCCTTTTCGTTACTTATTTTTTGGTGTTCTTATGTTAATGTGAGATTTATTTGAAAAAATAAGTGAAAAAGGTTCGACATGTATAATGTCGATGATTGGACTTTAAGAGTCGCCAGTTGGTGTATTTAACTGGTTGCACCGATGATGTGAATCAAAAGGTTTGCACATTGACCCGATGATTTGACACATTAACGCTAAATGAATCTGTGAAACCGAGATTCATTAATGGTTCGGGGGCTTGATTATGAGGAGGGAAGGTGTTAGGCACCCCCCGACATCCGTGTTACCACGGTGACCGCCACTCTTCAAAGAAATTGTTATATGAATGTGTGTGTGTGTGGATCAATGTGCAATTTTTTGAAAGTAGTGCGAGGCCTCGTTCACGCCTATATACAAGGGTTTGAATTTTATTAGAAAAATTCAGTTTTAACCACAATATAGCGATGAAGTTTTTTAAAAGAGGTTTTTTCAAACCCTGTGCTCAATAGGAATTGAGACCTTTTCATACTTCCATTTTATTATTAAATGTCCGGCTTGTTTGCTTTTATTTTCAAGATGCGAAGCATCCTTGAGAAAATAATATACAACAGTGCCGAACTCCTTATGGGCATGACAGCCATCCAAGGAAACTCAGACACTGTAAATAATGTATAAGCTGCTTACAACTGAAAAAATATCCATCATGGGAACCGAATCTAGATTCAGTAAACTGAACCTAGGCTCACATGATACTGCAATTTGTATAGAAAGCAGTAAGCAGTTATATATATATATATATATATATATATATATAAAAGCTGTAAATATGTAAATATGGACATGATCAACCGCCACGAAGTAAACTCTAGGCGGAACGAAATGTAAATAAAGCTGTAAAAGCTATCAACTGCCACGAAGTAAACTCCAGGCAGGACGGAATGTAAATAAAGCTGTAAAAGGCCACAAAGTAAACTCCAGGCCTGACAGAAATGTAAATATATATATGTACAAATATATATATAAAAGCAGTAAACGCACCAGATATAAATCCGGGCTCATCGGATATGTCCGACAGCAATTATATATATGTATATATATATAAAAGCGAGTAAACGCACCGGATGTAAAATTCAGGCTCATCAGATATGTCTGACAACAATTATATATATAAATATATATATACAAAAGAAATTAAACGCTCCGGATGTGAAATCCAGGCTCATCAGACAGAGTCTGACCACAATTTATATATATAAGTATATATATATATATATATAAGCAGATAAACGCTCCAGACCGAAGTCTAGGCTCAATCGAGGCATAACTCGATAATGTTAGTCCATATATACGGAATATATACATATATTAGTATATATATACAGACAGAAATGAAAACCACGGACCTAAGTCCGGGTAAACACACTCACACGACTATCAACGTGTACAACAGTGTGTGATATATGAGAAAGAGACTTTATAGAATGTAAGAAGGCTTACAGTGGGCTGCGAAAGTAGACTTCTTAGACTTTAAATGGATAAACATTCAGCTCCCGCCGGATAAAAAGTAGCTATATGTGAGCTAACTAGTGTTTAAAGAAGAGGAAACACTTAAAAGATGTGTATGCAGAGTAAAATGGACAGGGCTTCCTCGTCTTTTTCCTTCTCTCTCTCCTCTCAAATGGCTGACCCAAGCCTTGTATATATAGACTGATGGCCACAGGTGTACCTGCGGCAGCCACAGTTACACTTGCGGCTGGTCGTGGTGGGCCCGGGCTTCACGGGTCCCGTCGTCTTGTAGTACGTGCACTCATGCACTGTAATGTCCGCTCAAACTTGCAGAACTTCAATCCGATCATCCAAACGAAGTATATCTGTACTTCTTCGGATCGCTTGTGTCGAGAGTTACGTAATGACATGGATTAGAGGTTGTACGAAGTCAAGAAGAGGGGTCTATGCCCATGGTCTTCAAGCTTCAAATTCTATCCAAAGTACTGCCACACGTAATAGTCACTCGGGATTGTCACTCCTCGATTCTTGTGGGACATTGTTGGATGTATGTATATATGAAGTTTTGAGACGACGTGCCATTTGTTGAAGGAACAAGATGATGTGTGACTCCTTGCCGGGGTTATCGCCGGTTTGAGTTGAAAGTAGACGTTGTTCAGGGTTACAACTGAGATTGGACCACTTGTTGGTATGCTGCAATATCGTCTTGTTGACGTGGTAAGATGACGTTGACTCCTCATCGGGGTTATCTCCGGTTTAAGCGGAAAGCAGACGTTGCTCAAGGTTACATCTGAGATTGGATTGCTTGTTTGTATGCCTCACTGTCATCTGTGGGTGTTCCTGTCTGCCCGTTGTTAGTCCCGGGACTGAGGTGTATATGCCTTGACAGGATGTCTGGTGTTGAAGTTGATTGCATGTGTTTGAAACAAGCATTTCCGGGGTTATTACCGGAACTACAATGGCATCCCTTGGGGCTATCACCAAGGATGGGGTTGTTACTCCCAGTGTTATCTCTGGGATTGGAACTGAACATCGCGGTGTTATCGCCGAGACAAAACTTTCCTCTCTGGTGTTGTTGCCGGTCTTTTGATCTGCATATCTCGGGGTTATCTCTGAGATTGGAAATGACACTCCCGGTGTGTGTTCCGGGTTGAGATGATGTTCTCGGTTTGTGTCCCGGGTTGGATATGAACTTTCGGTAGTATCCGGCATGGTTGTAAGTTGTCTTTCAAGGTTATCTCTAAAAGACGGATCTACCCTCCTGCAATGTCAGTAATAGGAGTGCAGAAAATTTGAGTGTCTACAGTACAGTAATACGCTTGGTTGCATAGTAGCACACGATATTGATTATTGATGCTTACGTGAGAAGTCACTCAGTTTTGTTCAATTATTGTTACAGTAATTACTGCATAGTATCTCACGTTATTTGATTATTGTCTATATTTTATATATTAGTAAATCAATAATTGAGACGACAAAGTTATTAATATTATTATTTGCAATATTGACGATGTCTAGAAGTTCTGTCAAGGAGAGGTTTGGTCACCTAATTGCGCGCCAATAAGGAGAAATTCTTATTGGAAAGCCCCCTCTTTCCTGGGAACGACCTGGTCGTTAAATATTGTAAATTATAATAATAATGATAAATGTTGTTAAAAATATTGAGGGGATTTTTTATGAAGTATTTAAATTTGGATTATTATTTAGACCCTCATTTACCCCTTTTTCAAAATAATCGGTAGAAAGTTATTCATATAATAAAAGTGGGGGCCACATGTGGGGCCCACATGTGTTGAAAAATTAATTGTCAGGTAGGAGAATTTGTGATTCACAGGAAGAGTTACTATATTTGTTATATATATATAGGATGGAAAAAAAGGAGTTATATATATATATAGATTATATGAAATTCACATGAATCATCCTAATTCACGGGGTGTATTCACGGGTTACATAAATATATATATAATATATAATATATATATTTTATTTAAAAGTTTTTGTTTTATTAGAATATTTTATTTGCATAGTATCCTTTCCATTCTCCTATAAATAGGATGCTTAGTTAGAATTGAAAATCACACCAGAATCAGAGAATTCTTCTTCTATAATCTTGAGCGTATTTCTTTAGAGTTTTAGAAAGCTTTGAAAGCGTGAAAATAGTAAAAGTTTTCTTCAAGAATATCCCCGCTATACCAAATTAATACTCTTCTTTTAAGGTAAGGGATGTTATTTTTGTTCAATATTCTCTTGAAATAATATTTTCTTCCATACTCTGTAGTATGTAAGTAATATTATTTCGTTTTAGATTTCGAATTCTATACTCGTTTTGTTAAAGTTTTGGCTTCTATACTCCATGAAATTAGTAGAATATCCTTGATATTTGCGCTTCATCTAGTATTCTTTTCATGGAAATATTATTCTGAGTATTCTTGATAAGTTTTAACTTTTTTATGCCGGAGTACTATTCACGGGATTACTATTCCCGAAGTACTATTCACGGAGTACTATTCACGAGTACTATTCACCCGGGGTACTATTCATGATATAAATTGATTCGTTTTTGGTCCAAATTATTTTTGGTACAATATTATTCTTGAATTTTACTCCACAAAGCAGTATCATGTTGACAATTTGGACGTTATTGATTTATGGATAAATTAAATTATAAATCTTTAAAAATTTATTCTTGAACTTGTTTTATTGAACTCTTAATCATTGTCATCATCCTCATGTTTATATTATGTTGAAAGTCATCTGTGGCCTGTAGTGCATAGATGGACTTGGTATGATTATGACCAGGGATTATTCGGTATAATCATGACCGTAATATTACAAATTAAATGATGTGGTAAGAGTCCTCATTGGCCCGTAGTGCATTGATAGACAGTTGTTGACAGGATCATGACCATTGATAAAAACACGAATATCCTTGGCCCGTAGTGCATGGATAATTTGTGGTCGTGATACTAATGAATATCCTTGGCCGTAGTGCAGGGATGATGTGGATTATTTATTAAGCTGAGTCTCAGCAATAAAAGTGATGAAAAATGTGAGACTCCAAATTTTATGAATAAAGATTTATATTTCTCGAAATATTTTTTTTGAATATTATGGCGTGGATTTGATATAATGTTATAGTTGTGGGTAGTATTTATAAATTTTGCAAAGTATGCAAGTTGTTATAAAATATTCATTTGGTCAGGGAATATTCTTTTTGTCGGGAAATATCCGTACGACAATACAATCATTGGTGGACCCTACAACGGAATTATTGTCAGATTGAGAAAACGACAAATATATTTTTATGAAAATAACGGCGGAAGTTTTACAGTTAAAACTGTTGAACTACTCGGTAGTAAAAGTACAATGAATACGCTGTGGTTG
Source organism: Panax ginseng (assembly GCA_020205605.1). Lineage (NCBI taxonomy): Eukaryota > Viridiplantae > Streptophyta > Magnoliopsida > Apiales > Araliaceae > Panax > Panax ginseng. The sequence goes on from CM035133.1 coordinate 38,352,248, forward strand.
CACAAAGATGCACACCTGATTGATTATTGAAGCTTACGTAAGAAGTCACCGGTTATACTCAATTATTACTACAATAATTGCGCATCATATCTCTCATATTATTGATTCAATTATTGTCACAGTATCATCTGCATAATATGTTATTTTTATTAAATCAATAATTGAGACGACAAAGTTATTCATATTATTAAATTTTAATATTTACAATGTCTAGAAGTTCTGTCAAGGAGAGGTTTGGTCACCTAATTGCGCGCCAATAGAGAGAAATCCTTATTGGAAAACCCCCTCTTTCCTGGGAACGACCTAGTTGATAAATATTGTGAGTTATAATATTAATGATGAATGTTATTAAAATTGAAGTTGTGTTCGGAGTTGAATTTGGAGATGCGGACGTGATATTTGAGTACGGAGTGATGAAATTAGTAAAAATAGTCTATAAACACAAAATTTTCCAGGATTAACTTTTTGGTCAAAAAGTCAACAGTTGACTTTTTTGGGAAAAGTCAAACTTTGAAATTTCAAAATTTATATTGTTGATAAAAATAATTTCATTGTGTTGGAATTATTTGTGTTAGTGAAAATCGACATTTATTTTGATAATAATTGATGTATGGAGGTTATATTGACCAATCGGGTATTTAACCGGATAAATAAGCAATTAATTGCTATTATTTCACATGATTATAACTATTTGTTCATATGTGTATACTATTGTTTCACATTCTTGTTACTATTAGGGGAGTTGGTGCAAGATTGATAATACTTGCATGACTAAGTTAAAAATGGAGGTATAGATGGAGGTACTATACTGTAATTCATATTTTCACATGTCTAGAACTATTGATTCACATGATTTACTATTGAATCACATAATTTACTATTAGGGGAGGTGGTGCAAGTTTGATAATACTTGCATGACTAAATTAAAATAAAGAAAAAGTTGGAGGTATTGTACTGTAATTTTTCGAGCCCCAAAACGTGCAATTATTGAAACTATATTTTTCCTATAAATAGAAGCTTATTCTTCCTTCATTTCCCACCAATTCACTAAAGCTATAGAGCAATTATTATAGAGAGAAATTGTAGAGAGAAAATCTATAAAAAAAGAGAAGTTTGCTACCTCACTATTCCAGTATCCAGTTTCTTCTGAGGTAAGGGGTATTATTTCTTTTGTATTCATGAAGAGAACTTCTGTTATTCCATTCTTTATTATTCTGTTGGAATAACCTGTGTACGCGGGCTACCTTATACTTGGTGAAATTCTTCTGTTATTCCATTTTTTATTATTCTGTTGGAATATCCTGTCTGTGCATTTTACGCCGGACCTGGTTCCGTCTTTATTATTCTATTGGAATATCCTCATGTCATGCGCTTTTACGTCGGACTGGTTCCGCTTTTTTATTATTCTATTGGAACATCCCGCTTGTGCAATTTACTTTGACTTTAGTTCCGTTATTTAGTATTCTCGTTGGAATAACCTGCCTACATGAAGTCTTGCATGCATGGTGATTTCGCTTGTTATTCCATTCTTTATTATTCTCATTGGAACATCCCGCTTGCATGTAATTTCGTTCGACTGGTTCCGTTATTTATTATTCTGTTGAATAACTCATGTCTGCATCTGATATCGCATGCATGGTGATTTCTTTTGTTATTCCATTCTTTATTATACTCAGTTGGTTAAAGTTTTGACTTCTATACTCCATGAAATTAGTGGAATATCCTTGATATTTGCGCTTCATCCAGTATCTTTTCATGGAAATATTCTTCTGAGCATTCTTGAATTTTATTCTACAAAGAAGTATCGTGTTGACAATTTGAACGTTATTGGTTCCTGGATAAATTAATTTTTGAACTTGTTTTATTGAATTATTATGTCATTGTCATCATCCTCATGTTTATATTATGTTGAAAGTCATCTGTGGCCTGTAGTGAATAGATGGACTTGGTATGATTATGACCAGGGATTATTCGGTATAATCATGACCATAATGTTACAAATGATGTGAAAAAAGTCCTCATTGGCCCGTAATGCATTGATGGACAGTTTTTGGTATGATTATGGCTATGGATTCTCTTCGGCCAAGGGTGCAAAGTTGAATTGTTTTGTGGTATGATCATGACCATTGATGAATACACGAATGTCCTTGGCTCGTAGTGCATGGATAATTTGTGGTCGTGATACTAAAGAATATCTTTGGCCGTAGTGCAGGGGTGGTTTGATGATGTGGATTATTTATTAAGTTGAGTCTCAGTGATAAAAGTGATGAAAAACCTTTTAAATCATAAAAGATAGTAGATTTTATTCTCTACTTGACTCTTTTAATGGATTGCTTGTCTCGCTGCAGTTAAACTTGATGTCTTTTGTATTTTATCAGTTTAACATTGTTGTAGACTAATGATAATTTATTCTGCATTATCTTAGTCATAATATCTCTTACTAGGCTAGTTAAGCTCACCCTTTCTTTCACTGTTCTCTTCAGGAAATGAGAATATAGCTGGGACGAGTTGGGAACTGAGTGATAGACTAGATGATAATATTAGTAGTCCTCACTATTCTGTTAAATAGTGTGACAATAAATGTAATGAGGACTTATTCTGAGAGTAGATATTATCTTGAAGACAATATTTGTATTAAAATTCATAGCTCTCTTGTTGTATATTAAAGATTGTATTTGTATTCTGTACAATGTATTTGGCGACTCAGAATAGGTGATGTATACCTATTTTGGGGGCATCACAAAAAACCTTTTAAATCATAGAAGATAGTAGATTTTATTCTCTACTTGACTCTTCTAATGGATTGCTTGTTCCGCTGCAATTAAACTTGATGCTTGTTATATTTTATCAGTTTAACACTGTTGAAGACTAACGATAAATTATTCTGCATTATCTTAGTCATAATATTTTTTACTGGGCTAGTTGAGCTCACCCTTTTGCTTTCATTGTTCTCTTCAGGAAATGAGAACGTAGCCGGAACTAGTCGGGGAACAGAGTGACGGTCCAGATGATAGCATTAGTAGTCCTCACTATTCTATGAAATTGTGTGATAATAAACGTATTGAGGACTCCATTTGAGTTTAAATACTATCTAGAAGACAATATTCGTATTAAAACTCTCAGTTTATGTTTTTTCATATTTTACACGATAGTTGTATTATTAAGTTGTATTTGAATTTTGTACCATGTAATTGGCGACTTAAGATGAGTGATGTATACCTATTTTGGGGGCGTCACAGATTATATTATTTTTATTATCATATATAACATTTTTATAACCTTAATGATGATATTTCTCTTTGACTTGAGTGTAAAGATGGGTAGATTATTGGTATGATCGTGACTATGGGTTCTCTTTGGCCAGTAGTGCAAAGATGAATTGTTGACTGGTATGATCATGACCATTGAATTTATAATTGAATATCTTTAGCTTAAGTGCAAAGGTGAATTGATCAACATGGTTATAATTATTGTTTATATAAATTCTGAAATGATTACATATATCTTTGGCCTGTAGTGGAAAAATGACCTGTTGTTGAATATCTTTGGCCCGTAGTACAAAGATGACCTGTTGTTGAATATCTTTGGCCTGCAAAGATGACCTGTTATTGAATATATTTGTCTTTTAGTGCAAAGATGACCTGTTGTTGAATATCTTTGGCCTGTAGTGCAAAGATGAAATGATAATAAATATCTTTGGCCCGTAGTGCAAAGATGAATTTATTAGTATGATTATAAACAGGAACTGTGATTTGGTATAACCATGATCTTTGATGTTTCAGGTAAAGACAAGTGATGAAAATTATCATTATCCTGGATGAGAAGAGGAATTTAGAACCACAATTATGATTATGAGTTATTCACATGAATGTGGACAGGAACTGTTGATTGATGTTACAGGGATAAAATATTGTTGGTGGAGTTTTAACATGGAGAAGATAATAGACTTTATGGTCTATTTGACTCTTCTAATGGATTGCTCGTTCCGCTGCAACTATGGTTGAAAAGTTTTATCATCTACCATATGTTCTAAATCTCTTATTTATTACTGACGAAGGCTATTGATAATTTAATTATCTTTAGTCATGATATTCTTTACTGGGCTATTTGTGCTCACCTTTTTGCTTCACAATTCCTTTCAGGTAATAAGAGTGTTGCCGGGTCGAGCGGGGATAACAGGGGAATATAATGGTGGTCTATAGTTGTTGAGGTTCTCCCTAAATAATATGAAAATAATTTTATTGAGAACTTTAGATAAGTGTGTCGTATTGTATACATCATTTGATATTTAATTTTGATGAACCGAATAGGGTGAGGTGAAACCAACTTTGGAAGGGTGTTTTGCCACTATCATACAAGATGTCTAATGACATACAACCTCGTGTTATCATAAGACATGGTTGTGTACATCCACTTGCAGAGTATATCTACGAGCACTACCTATATAATCTTGGAGTTTGGTTGAAATATAATTTTCAATTGCAGACAGTGGAGATAGTTATATGTCAAGAGAGGACTCACCATTGGAAAGAACATGATAGTAATCTTCTCATTTTTCTTTGGGGTCTATCGGGTCAACCAAGGATAATTCTGTGGGCACATGATATCTATTATAACCTAGACGCATGGCATCCCATGTACGAAGGTTTCATTGAGCACTTCCCAAAAATTTTAAGGTACCTTTATGTAAGGTGCCATTGTGACGTGCTATATGTACAACTCCGAATTTTATGAAATGAAAGTATTCAATTTTCTTATAATTATTATTTTATTTCGTAAATGGTTAAATTGATAAAAGGTTAAAGTTAAGGGTGATATGTGAATTTTTTTGCAAAGTAAACAAGTTGTTATAAAATATTCGATTGGTCGGGGAATATTCTTTTTATCGTGGAATATCCATACGACGGCACAATCATTGATGGACCCCATAATGAAAGTATTGTCGTAGTTAGAAAATGACAGAATTATCTTTTTATAAAAATAATGACTAAAGTATTACCGTTAAAACTATTGAACTACCCGGTAGTAAAAGTACAGTAATACGCGTGGTTGCATAGTAGCACACGGTATTAATTATTGATGCTTACGTAAGAAGTCACTCGCTTATACTCAATTATTGCTACAAATAATTGCGAAGATCATATCTCTCATATTATTGATTCAATTATTGTCACAAAGATTATCATCGTGATAATATTTTATATTATTAAATCAATAATTGAGACGACAAAGTTATTCATATTATTATTTGCAATATGGACAATGTCTAGAAGTTCTGTCAAGGAGATGTTTGGTCACCTAATTGCGCGCCGATAAGGAGAAATCCTTATTGGAAAGCCCCCTCTTTCCTGGGAACGACTTGGTTGTTAAATATTGTGAGTTATAATATTAATGATGAATAAGTTCGTGTTGATTAAAGATGAAATTGATAGTTCCATTGTGTGGGAATTATTAGTGTTAGTGGAAATCGACATTTATTTCGATAATAATTGATGTCTGGAGGTTATATTTACCAATCGGGTAATTCAGCGGATAAATGAGCAATTAATTGCTATTAATTCACATGCTTATAACTATGTGTTTATATGTGTGTACTATTGATTCACATGATTTACAATTATAGGAGTTGGTGCAAGATTGATAATACTTTCATAACTAAATTAAAAATGGAGGTATAGATGAAGGTACTATACTATAATTAATTTTTTCACATGTTTAGAACTATTGAGTCACATGATTTACTATTGATTCATATGATTTACTATTAGGGGAGGTGATGCAAGTTTGATAATACTTGCAGGACTAAATTAAAAATGGAGAAAAAGAGGAAGGTATTATACTGTAATTGTGACGCCCCCAAAACATGTATACCTCACCCATTCTGAGTCGCCAAATACATGGTACATAAATCAAATACAAACTTAATTATATATAACTATCGTGTAAAAATACGACAAAACATAGCTGAGAGTTTAAATAAGAATATTGCCTTCTAGACAAAATCCACACTCAATGGAGTCCTCATTACATTTATTGTCACACTATTTTATAGAATAGTGAGGACTACTAAAACAACCATCTGGACCATCAATCCATTCCCCGACTCGTCCTAACTATATTCTCATTTCCTGAAGAGAATAGTGAAAGAAAGGGTGAGATCAACTAGCCCAGTAAGAAATATTATGACTAAGATAATGCAGAATAAATTATCCTTAGCCTTCAATAGTATAACAACTGATAGAATACAATAGACAACAAGTTTTAGATCAACAACTGCAGCGAAATAAGTAATCCATTAGAAGAGTCAAGTAGAGAATAAAATCTACTATCTTCTATGATTTAAAAGGTTTTTCCTCACTTTTATCGCTGAGACTCAGCTTAATAAATAATCAAATCATCGAATCACTCCTGCACTACGGCCAAGGATATTCTTTAGTATCACGACCACAAATTATCCATGCACTACGGGCCAAGGATATTTGTGTATTTGTAAGACCCCAACTTATTATAAATAAAATTGAATTTCCTCTATTTATTATTTTAAAATAGTAAGGGTTGATTTGATTAATGTGGTTAGTTATGGGTAAAATGCGCAAATATCTTAAATAAGCAAGTGGTTATAAAATATTCATTATTGTCGGGGGATATTCGTTTGGTCGTGGAATATTCTTTACTGTGGGAATATTCGTCTGACAGTATTGACCTTGTGTGGGCCCCATAACGGAAAGCGATTGGATGAAGAAAATGACAAGTATAAGTTGTTTATAAATAACAACATAGTTGTTACCGTTAATACTGTTAAATTACTCGGTGGTTAAAACACAGTAGCACACGATATTGCACCAATTATTGATTCTTACGTAAGAAGGCACTACTCAATAATTGTTACAATAATTACTGTTTAATATTTTATTTTATTGATTCAATAATTGCTACGTTGATATTTTATATTATTGTTGTTTCAATAATTGTCACTATACAGTATTTTTCATTATCGGAGCAATAATTTATATTATTTGAATAATATTATTAGATAGAATTATTGGCAATGTCTAGAAAGTTCTGTCTAAGGAGAGGTTTGATCACCTAATTGCGCGCCAGTAAGGAGAAATCCTTATTGGAAAGTCCCCTCTTTCTTGGGAACGGCTACCGGTTGCCAGATGTTGTGATTCTCATAATATTATTTGTGAATAATTAATTATTGATTTATATGATAAGGAAAATATTCATTTTATGTGGATATAGATGGAGAAAATTTTAAAGTGACAATTGTTAAAAAATTGATATTTTATCTTTTCTGATAAAATAATTCATTTAAATATATTATTATATTATAATAATATAATAATGGTGATATTTTTTTTAATGAATGTGTGATATATGAATAAATGAGGAGAAAGAGTATTTTTGTTACAATAAATGTTAAAAGCATGTTAAACATGTCGGTGGACCCCATTTCTTGACTGAAATTTATTTATAGCCTGCAAAATCGTCCGTATGTGGATTTCGGTCAATTTCTGTTTGGAATTTGGAAAAACTTTCTTCTGCAAAGTTGTAGAGAATTAAATTTCCTATGGAATGGACATAAGATTTGAATTTTTCTGATAAAAGGACTATTTATTATGAATTATTGAAGTTCCGAGTTTCTGGAATAATTAATTTTTGAAGTTTTAAATATTTTTTTTAATAAAAATGTTTTTTGCAAGTAGGTAGGCCCCAATTGTTGTTAAACATGCTGAAATTGATGATTCAAAGGTTGGCGTAGAAAATTTAATTTATATATTAATATTTTATTAAATTTTCTGCTTTGGTGTTCTAAGCAATTTCCTATAAATAGGGTGCTTAGGTTAGAATTGAAAATTACACCAGAAACTAAAGTTTTCTCTCTCTTTCTCTCTCTATATTATCGAGCGTATTCTTGTGAGTATTTTGATACTTTGAGTGTTACTATACGGTGTGAAGTTCCTTCAAAGACTATATCCAATATTCCAATGTAAGTACTATTTTTTTCGAGGTAAGGGATGTTATTTTTTTTATAAATGATATTATTTCTTTCAATATCATTATGCCAGAATATTGGTAAGATTTTTCTTGTGAAATTCTTGTCTTTTAGTGTCGGGGTTACTATTTACGTATACTTACACTATTATTCTGTATACTGACACTATTTACTTAATACTAAGACTATTCACAGAAAAATTAAATTTTGCTTTTTTGTCCAAGTTATCTATTATGAATACTAGCTTTGATTGTATCCATGTTTTGATCATTCTTGAATTTTACTCCATTATGATTATTTATGAAGTATTTTTGAACTCGGAATGTTTAAAGTACGAGTCCTTAATATTTGTTCTTTTGTTTCACTGGATTCGTTGTCTTTAAAATATTTTTCATCATCCTCAGTTCTAAATGATTATATTACTGAATATCTTTGGCCTGTAGTGCAAAGATGAATGATTTTCTGATGAATATCTTTGGCCCGTGGTGCAAAGATGAACATGTGTTGAGATGAACATGACCAACTGATGAATATCTTTGGCCTGTAGTGCAAAGATGAATATTTGATTCAAGATGTATATTGATTGATGTTACAGGGATAAAATATTGATGATGGACTTTTAAATTCATAGATAATAGTAGATTTCATTCTCTACGTAACTCTTCTATGAATTATTATTTCCGTTGCGAATATTGATCTGAAACTTGTTGTCTATTATATTCTATCAGATTTTTTCTTGTTGAAGACTAACGATAATTTGTTCTATATTATCTTAGTCATAATATTCTTTACTGGGATAGTTGAGCTCACCCTTTTCCTTTTTGTTCCATTTTTCTTATCAGGAGGCGAGAATATAGCGAGTACTAGTCGGGGTATGGAATGATGGTTCTAGAAGTTATTTTAGTAGTCCTCACTATTTTTATAAAATAATGTATTAATAATTGTAATGAGGACTTATTTGGGTGAGGATATTGTCTAGAAGATAATATTTGTATTTAAACTCACAGTTTAAGTGTTGTCGTATTTTTGCACGACAATTGTATTAATAAAGTTGTAGTTATTTACGCATTCATGTATTTGACAACTCGTAATGGGTGATGTATACCTATTCAGGGGCGACATAGTTAGTATCGAGCTTAGGATATGATCTCTGGCGAGATCGGGAATAGAACTAGAGGGAGAGATGAATAAATCCTTCGCTAGTGTGTCCTACCTAAGCTTATTTGTTGGTCGGTCATAATATAGAGATATTATGTGATATGTTAATTTATTTAATTAACCCTTGTTTTATGGCAGTATTTGAGAATGGCAACTGAGAATGTTAACAGTGGAGTAAATGAGACTGTGGAGACACCTTTACCCACCAATGAGGAAAACGTTCAACAGGCCGGCAATGTTCCTCCTGTAAACAACACCACTGATCAGATGATGAACGATGGGATGTTTAGAAACTTTCTGCAGTTCATGCAAAATCAGACGAGGGAGACTTGTGTACAAAATACAGGTGGAAATGATGGCAACGCCCGGTTTGTCACAGCCAAACAGTTCAAGGAGTTGGGACCACCAGAATTCTGGGGAAAGCTGGATCCGATTAAGGCGGAGACGTGGGTCAAGCAGATTACCAAAATATTCAATGTCTTGGGATGCACGGAGGAACAGAAGGTTCCATTCGCCACTTTTATGTTTCGTAATGAGGCAGATTACTGGTGGGAATCTGTGAAGCGTACCCATCTAGCCGCACTCAGCATGTCTTGGGAGACATTTCAGAAACTGTTCAATGACAAGTACTTTCCTGAAAGTATTCATCATATGAAGGAGGTGAAGTTTATTAGACTGGAGCAAAACAACATGACGGTGTTCTAGTACGAGGCGAAGTTCGCGGAGTTATCCAGGTTTGCACCTCATTTGGTGGAGAATGAGGAACGTATGACGCGGATGTTTCTGAGAGGTTTGAAACCCGACATATGTCAATATCTCATTTCTCATAAGTTTTCTCTATATTCAGATGTTGTCAATAGGGCTCAATTATTAGAGCGAGATAACGAGTATGTTCAACCGAGGGACCACAACCAGGGTCATACCGGTGACATCAGTCATCGGAACAACGATAACCAGCGGGGAAAGAAAAATACGGACAAAAGCGGCAACCACTCTGGTGGTAATCATGGCCATGAAAATAGAAGAAGCGAATCGGGGGGAGATTTTGAAAAGAGGAGATTCAACAATGACAATGTGAAGACGTCAGCACCAGCTGGTTTTAAGGGAGGAGAACGACCACCGGTCGTATGCTATAAATGTGGAAAAGAAGGACATATCAGCTTAAACTGCCCACAACAGTTCAAGGTATGTTATAATTATGGAAAAGAAGGACATATCGCTCGAGATTGCACGGTCGCGAAACCTAGTTTAGCGGGGAAGGTGACTCAAAAGGCTGTCCCAGAAAAGTCAAAGTCAACGGTTCCTGGAAGAGCGTTTGTCATGACTGGTCAAAATGCGAGGAACCCAAACGAGATGATCACGGGTAAGCTAATCATAAATTCTTGTGAAGTTTATACCTTACTAGATATCGGTGCTACCCATTCATTTATCTCTCCTGCTTGTGCTCAACGTTTAAACTTGACTCCAGAGAAATTAGACTTTGACTTATCTCATGGAGACTCAAGTTAGAGAAACTTTCATTACATCCAATCGCTTATAAATCTTGTTTGATCCAAGTTGGCACCATCACATTACCTGTTGACCTTATCTCTTTAAAGATACTTCCATTTGACATGATTTTAGGGATTGATTGGTTAACTACTCATTATGCCAAAATTGATTGTTTTCGTAAGGTTGTTAGTTTTCATATTCCTAACCAACCTGTTGTGCTAATTCAAGCAACTAAACCACTAAAATCAATCACTGTCATATCAAACCATAAAGCCATTCATTTATTAAAAAACGGATGTCAATCTTTCTTAGCCCATGTTATGGATTTGAATAAAGACACATCAGATTTGAATAATATTTCTGTTGTTAGTGAATTTCCTGATGTATTTCCTGAAGAACTTCCCGGTCTACCCCCAGAACGTGAAGTTGAATTCTTTATTGATCTTGAACCTGGTACAAAGCCCATTTCTAAAATCCCATATCGAATGGCTCCTATTGAACTTCAGGAGTTAAAGGTCCAACTACAGGAGTTATTGGACATCGGTTTCATTCGGCCCCAAGTACATCTCCTTGGGGTGCTCCTGCTTTATTCAGTAAAGAAGAAAGACGGGAGTATGCGACTTTGTATTGACTACCGAGAATTGAACCATGTCACCATCAAGAATAGGTATCCGCTACCTCGCATTGATGACCTGTTTGACCAGTTGTAAGGAGCACAATTCTTTTTAAAGATCGACCTTCATTCTAGATATCATCAATTGAAGATTAGAACTGAGGATATCCCAAAGACTGCCTTCAGAACTCGGTACGGGCATTATGAATTCTTAGTCATATCTTTTGGATTGACTAATTCTCCTGTGGCTTTCATGGATATGATGAACCGAGTATTTAAGGAATATTTGGATCAGCTCGTTGTTGTCTTTATTGATGACATCCTCATATATTCCAAAAGTCGTGAAGATCATGAGCACCATTTGAAGTTTGGTACTCCAAAGGCTTCGTGAAAAACAAGTTATATGCCAAGTTGAAGAAATGGGAGTTCGGCGAGGAAGTAGCATTCCTTGGGCACGTGGTGTCAAAACATGGAGTATCTGCTTGACCCTGCGAAGATTGAAGCAATACAAAGTTGGGAGCAACCAAGTCGGTGGATCAAGTACGTAGCTTTCTCTTAGTAAATTTGTTATTATCGGAGATTCATGGAGGGATTTTCTCAAATCGCTATTCCGTTAACTCAGCTGACTCGGAAAGATATAAAATTTGTATGGAGCGAGGAATGCGAGAAGAGTTTTCAAGAGCTTAAGAGGAGACTCATTTCGGCACCTGTTCTGACAATACCGTCTGGTTCAGATGGATTTGTTATCTACAACGATGCTTCAGGCAAAGGGTTAGGATGTGTTCTCATGCAACATGGGAAAGTCATAGCCTATGTCTCGCGACAACTTAAAGAATATGAGAGGAATTATCCTACTCATGATCTAGAGTTGGCAGCAGTCGTTTTCGCGCTAAAGATCTGGAAGCACTATCTATATGGGGGAGAAAGTGGAGATATATTCAGACCATAAAAGCCTCAAATATTTCTTCACCCAAAAGGAACTCAACATGCGGCAACGATGTTGGCTCGAGATGTTGAAAGACTACGACTATTCCATTCAATACCATCTTGGAAAAGCGAACGTGGTAGCTGATGCATTAAGTAGAAGATCATATGCAGGAACGAGTGCAATGTTATTAACACAAGGGCCTATTTTGTGTGATTTACAAAAGATGAAGATAGAATTTAAGACTCTGAGGACCCATGCAATAATGTCAAGTATACGCATAGAACCAACTTTAATCGATAAAATTAAAGTTGCTCAAGCCACAGATCCGGAGCTGATGCGTATGAAGAAGAAAGTACAAGAAGGTCTAATCTCAGAAGCAAGAATTGATGAAGAAGGAATACTTCGAGTCAACTCCAGACTTTGTGTTCCTAACGACTTTGATTTGAAGTACAAGATCATGATGGAGGCACACAATACACCATTTGTAATCCATCTTGAAAGTACCAAAATGTATTGTGATCTTCAACATACATTTTGGTGGAACAATATAAAGAGAGAGATTGCGAAGTTTATCTCGAGGTGTTTAACTTGTCAACGTGTAAAGGCGGAACATCAAGTGCCTAAGGGTCCATTGCAACCACTTGAGATTCTGAAATGGAAGTGGGAACACATTACCATGGATTTCAAGCACTGGTCTTCCCACGGTTTCTCAAGGCATAAATGTTATTTGGGTTATTGTTGATAGATTAACCAAGTCTGCTCATTTCTTGCCGATACGGGACACTTATTCCCTTGAACGTCTTGCTCGTATGTATGTAAATGAGATTGTGAGATTGCATGACATGCCAGTATCCATAGTTTCGGATCGTGACCCAAGATTCACTTCACGATTTTGGATTAGCTTGCAAAAAGCTATTGGCACGGATTTACGATTCAGTTTGGCATACCATCCTCAAACGGACGGATAATCTGAGAGGACTATTCAAACTCTTGAAGATCTATTAAGACTCTGTGTCCTAGACTTCAAAGGGAGTTGGGATAAGTATTTACCATTGGTGGAATTCTCCTACAACAACAGTTATTAGGCAAGTATAGGTGTGGCTCCATTCGAAGAATTGTATGGACGAAAGTGTCGCTCTCCAATATGTTGGGATGAGGTGGGTGAAGCAACATTGTTGGGACCCGAGTTGGTACGTATGACTACGAAAAAGATCCAAATGATTCAACAACGTATACAAACGGCACATGATCGACAAAAGAGTTATGCGGATCTTCATCGAAAGGACGTGGAATTTAGTATTGGGGATCATGTATTGTTACGTGTGGCTCCATGGAAGGGAGTTATAAGATTTGGGAAGAGAGGAAAGCTCAATCCATGATTTATTGGTCCATTTCAGATTCTTGACCGAGTAGGAAATGTGGCCTATAGACTCGCGTTACCTCCAAGTATGTCTTGTGTTCATAATATTTTTCACATATCTGTGCTACATAAATATGTGAAAGACCCGAACCACGTTATTGAGTTAGAACCGTACGAGATAGTCGAAGACTTAACGTATGAAGAGGTACCTGTCAAGATCTTGGATAGGAAGGAGCATGTCCTACGCACAAAGGTCATACCACAAGTTAAAGTTTTGTGGATGAACCATGCTATTGAGGAAATGATCTGGGAGTTGGAAACAGAAATGAAAGCGAGGTATCCTCACCTTTTCGAAACACCAGGTATGTACGTCAATTTCGAGGACGAAATTTCATAAGGAGGGGAGGCTGTAAGACCCCAACTTATTATAAATAAAATTAAATTTCCTCTATTTATTATTTTGAAATAGTAAGGGTTGATTTGATTAATGTGGTTAGTTATGGGTAAAATGCTAAATATCTTAAATAAACAAGTGGTTATAAAATATTCATTGTTGTTTGGGATATTCGCTTTGGTCGGGCTTTCTACTGTCGGAAATATTCGTACGACGGTACGACCTTTTTGTGTGGGCCCCATAACTAAAAGCGATTGATGAAGAAAACGACAAGTATAAGTTGTTTATAAATAACTACATGTAGTTGTTATCGTTAATAATTGTTAAATTACTCGGTGGTTAAAACACAAGAAGACACCAGATTTCACCAATTATTGATTCTTACGTAAGAAGGCACTACTCAATAATTGTTACAATTAATTATTCAATATTTTATTTTATTGATTCAATAATTGCTACGCTGATATTTTATATTATTGTTATTTCAATAATTGTCACTATACAGTATTTTCTATTATTGGAGCAATAATTTATATTATTTGAATAATATTATTAGATAGCATTATTGGCAATGTCTAGAAAGTTCTGTCTAAGGAGAGGTTTGGTCACCTAATTGCGCGCTAGTAAGGAGAAATCCTTATTGGAAAGCCCCTCTTTCTTGGGAATTGCCTGGTTGCCAATATTGTGATTCTGTAATATTATTTGTGAATAATTAATTATTAATTTATATGATAAGAAAAATATTCATTTTATGTGGATATAGATGGAGAAAATTTTAAAGTGACAATTGTTAAAAAATTGATATTTTATCTTTTATGATAAAATAATTCATTTAAATATATTATTATATTATAATAATATAATAATGGTGATATTTTTTTTCCAATGAATGTGTGATATATGAATAAATGAGGAGGAAGAGTATTTATGTTACAATAAATGTTAAAAACATGTTAAACATGTCGGTGGACCCTATTTCTTGACTGAAATTTGTTTATAGCCTGCAAAATCGTTCGTATGTGGACTTCGGTCAATTTCTGTTTGGAATTTGGAAAACTTTCTTCTGCAAAGTTGTAGAGAATTAAATTTCCTATGGAATGGACATAAGATTCGAATTTTTCTGATAAAAGAGCTATTTATTATGAATTATTGAAGTTCTGAAGTTCTGGAATAATTTATTTTTGAAGTTTTAAATATTTTTTTTAATAAAAATGTTTTTTGCAAGTGGGTAGGCCCCAATTGTTGTTAAACATGCTGAAATTGATGATTCAAAGGTTGGCGTAGAAAATTTAATTTATATATTAATATTTTATTAAATTTTCTCGCTTTTGGTAATTCTAAGCAATTTCCTATAAATAGGGAGCTTAGGTTAGAATTGAAAATCACACCAGAAACTAAAGTTTTCTTTCTTTCTCTCTATATTATCGAAATTATTCTTGTGAGTATTTTGATACTTTGAGTGTTACTATACTACTGCAAGTTCCTTCAAAGACTATATCCAAAGATTCCAAATGTAAGTACTATTTTTTTTTCGAGGTAAGGGATGTTATTTTTTTTATAAATGATATTATTTCTTTCAATATTATTATGCCGGAATATTGGTAAGATTTTTCTTGTGAAATTCTTGTCTTTTAGTGTTGGGATTACTATTCACGTATACGACACTATTCACGTATACGGTACTATTTACTAATACGGCACTATTCACAGAAAAAATTAAATTTTTGTTTTTTGTCCAAGTTATCTATTATGGATACTAGCTTTGATTGTATCCATGTTTTGATCATTCTTGAATTTTACTCCATTATGATTATTTATGAAGTATTTTTAAACTCGGAATGTTTAAAGTACGAGTCCTTAATATTTGTTCTTTTGTTTCACTGGATTCGTTGTCTTTAAAATATTTTTCATCATCCTCAGTTCTAAATGATTATATTACTGAATATCTTTGGCCTGTAGTGCAAAGATGAATGATTTTCTGATGAATATCTTTGGCCCGTAGTGCAAAGATGAACATGTGTTGAGATGAACATGACCAACTGATGAATATCTTTGGCCTGTAGTGCAAAGATGAATATTTGATTCAAGATGTATATTGATTGATGTTACAGGGATAAAATATTGATGATGGACTTTTAAATTCATAGATAATAGTAGATTTCATTCTCTACGTAACTCTTCTATGAATTATTATTTCCGCTATGTAATATTGATCCGAAACTTGTTGTCTATTATATTCTATCAGATTTTTTCTTGTTGAAGACTAACGATAATTTGTTCTATATTATCTTAGTCATAATATTCTTTACTGGGATAGTTGAGCTCACCCTTTTCCTTTTTGTTCCATTTTTCTTATCAGGAGGCGAGAATATAGCGAGTACTAGTCGGGGTATGGAATGATGGTTCTAGAAGTTATTTTAGTAGTCCTCACTATTTTTATAAAATAATGTATTAATAATTGTAATGAGGACTTATTTGGGTGAGGATATTGTCTAGAAGACAATATTTGTATTTTAACTCACAGTTTAAGTGTTGTCGTATTTTGCACGATAATTGTATTAATAAAGTTGTAGTTATTTCTGTACCATGTATTTGACAACTCAGAATGGGTGATGTATACCTATTTTGGGGGCGTCACAATATTCATTAATGGTCATGATCATGCCAACAACTGTCCATCAATGCATTACGGGCCAATAAGGACTTTTTCCACATTATATATAACATTACGGTCATGATTATACCGAATGATCCCTGGTCATAATCATACCAAGTCCATCTATGCACTACAGGCCACAAATGACTTTCAACAGAATATAAACATGAGGATGATGACAATGATATAGGAATTCAATAAAACAAGTTCAAGAATAAATTTTTAAAGATTTATAATCTAATTTATCTAGAAATCAATAATGTCCAAATTGTCAACATGATACTTCTTTGTAGCGTAAAATTCAAGAATGCTCAGAAGAATATTTGCATGAAAAGATACTGGATGAAGCGCAAATATCAAGGATATTCCACTAATTTCATGGAGTATAGAAGCCAAACTTTAATCAACTGAGTATAATAGAATATACGAATCTGCAAATGGATTTTCGCCCGCCATGCGGTAATCCACGTAGACAGATCATTTCCATAATTTAATAAAGAATGAATACGAAGGATCATTCACCATGCATGTGGTAAATCCACATAGACAGGTTATTTCAACAGAATAATAAAGAATGAAACAACAGAAGAATTTCACCATGTATGCGGTACTTGATGTATGCAAAGTTATTCCAACATAATAATAAAGAATGGAATAATAGAAGAATTTCACCATGTATGCAGTACTTCGCATAGACATGTTATTCCAACATAATAATAAAGAATGAAACCAGGTCATGCGTAATCCGCACAGACAGGATATTCCAATAGAATAATATAGAATGGAACCAGGTCATGCGTAATCCGCACAGACAAGATATTCCAACATAATAATAAAGAATGGAATAACAACAAAATTTCACCAGGCATGCGATAGATCGCACAGACAGGTTATTCTAACAGAATAATAAATAAAGGAACCAGGTCATGCGTAATACGCACAAACATGATATTCCAACAGAATAATAAAGAATGGAATAACAAAAGAATTTTACCATGTATGCGGTACTTCGCATAGACAGGTTATTCCAACATAATAATAAAGAATGGAATAACAGAAGAATTTTACCATGTATGCGGTACTTCACATAGACAGGTTATTCCAACATAATAATAAAGAATGGAATAACAGAAGCTCTCTTCATGAATATGAAAGAAATAATACCCCTTACCTCAAAAGAAGATTGGATATTGGAATAGTGAGGTAGCAGACTTCTCTTCTTCTTTCTCTCTATAATAATTTCTCTATAGCTTTAGTGAATTGGTGAGAAATGAAGGAAGAATGAGCTTCTATTTATAGTAAAATATAGTTTCGATAATTGCACGTTTTGGGGCTCAAAATATTACAGTATAATACCTTCCTCTTTTCTTTTATTTTTAATTTAGTCCTGCAAGTATTATCAAACTTGCACCACCTCCCCTAATAGTAAATCATGTGAATAAATAGTAAATCATGTGACTCAATAGTTCTAGACATGTGAAAATACGAATTACTGTATAGTACCTCCATCTATACCTCCATTTTTAACTTAGTCATGCAAGTATTATCAATCTTGCACCAACTCCCCTAATAGTAAATGAATGTGAGTCAATAGTACACACATGTGAACAAATAGTTATAATCATGTGATTTAATAGCAATTAATTGCTCATTTATCCGATTAATTACCCGACTGGTCAGTATAACTTCCAGACATCCATTAATACCGAAATAAATGTCGATTTACACTAACACTAATAATTCCAACACAATGGAACTATCAATTTCATCTTTAATCAACACGAACTTATTCATCATTAATATTATAACTCACAATATTTAACAACCAAAGTCGCTCCTGGAAAGAGGGGCTTTAAATAAGGATTTCTCCTCATTAAGCGCAATTAGGTGACCAAACCTCTCCTTGACAGAACTTCTAGACATTGTCAATATTGCAAATAATAATATGAATAACTTTGTCATCTCAATTATTGATTTAATAACATAAAATGCAGATGATATTGTGACAATAATTGAATCAATAATATGAGAGATATGATGCAGTAATTACTGTAGCAATAATTGAGTGACTTCTCACGTAAGCATCAATAACCAATACCGTGTGCTACTATGCAACCATGTGTATTACTGTACTTTTACTACCGGGTAGTTCAACAGTTTTAACGGTAAAACTTCCGCCGTTATTTTCATAAAAATATTTTTGTCGTTTTCTCAATCCGACAATAATTCCGTTAGGGGGGTCCACTAATGATTGTACTGGTGCATTTGATATTTCCCCGATAAAAAGAATATTCCCCGACTAATCGAATATTATAAAACAACTTGCATACTTTTTAAAATTTATAAATATTACCCACAACTATAATATTATCTCAAATCCACACCATAATTTTGAAAAAAATATTTCGAGAAAAATTAAATCTTTATTCGTAAAATTTGGGATTTTACAATCTCCCCTCCTTATGAAATTTTGCCCTCAAAATTTACGTACGTACCTGGTATGCCGAACAAATGAGGATACTTCGTCAGATTCTAACTCTTGAGGTATAACTCTTGAGTGTAGAATATATTCCTTCTTACCCAAGATTTTAACAGATATTTTCATACGTTAAATCTTCCGTTATCTCGTTCGGTTCTAAATCAATAATGTGGTTTGGGTCATCCACATATTTACGTAACATCGGTACATGATAAACATTATGAACACACAACATATTTGGCGGTAAAACGAGCCTATAGGCCACAGTTTCTACTCGATCGAGGATTTCAAGTAGGCCAATTAAATCGAGGGTTGGGATTTCATCTCTTCATCGATTCTTGCCTCTAGAATAATGCCCTCTTGAACCTTCTTCTTCACATTCATCAGCTCTGAGTTTGTAGCTTGAGTGGCTTTAACTTTATCTATTAAAGTCGATTCTACTCGTATATTCGTTATCTTCACGTGGGTCCCTAGAGTCTTTAACTCTATCTTCATCATTTGTAAGTGATACGAAATGGTTTTTTGTGCTAATAACATCGCACTCGTAAACGCATATGATCTTCTACTCAACGCGTCAGTTACCACGTTCGCTCTTCCAAGATAATATTGTATGGTACGATCGTAATTCTTCAACAGCTTAAGCCAACGACTTTGGCGCACTATACATTCGTTTTGGTTGAAGAAATGGGTTTTGTACTGGGGTCAATACAAAATTTGATTTCACGCTCTAGGGGTAGGCTAAGAAATCTTCAGGAATACGTCAGAAAATTTATTAACAATAGAAATATCATTCAAAACTGTGACCCTCATTCAAGACTTGGATAACACGTCACATTGATATCTATCAACATGCCACCGTTATTCACGATGTCCCCTACGTATATGCTAGCTTCGGTGTATTCCAAGACTTGGAAGTCACCAGCGAAAGGCTCGGGGCTCTTTACTTATGGCTTGATATGATAATGATTGACTTTAGTGGTTTGGTTGCTTGAATTCGCATAACAGGTCGGTTAGGAATATGAAAGCTAACAACCTTACGAAAAGCATGATGAGTAGTTAACCAATCGATTCCTAAAATCACATCAAAGGCAAGTATTTTCAAAGAGATAAGATCGACAGGTAACGTGAAAGTGTCGATTTGAATCAAACAAGATTTATAAACAGTGGAGCTAACGAAGGTTTCTCCTAACGAAGTATCAACCAATAAGTTAAAGTCTAATTTCTCCAAAGTTAAATTTAAACGTTGAGCGCAAGCTAGAGAGATAAAAGAATGGGTAGAACCGGTATCTAATAAGGTATATACTTCACAAGAATTTATAATTAACTAACCCGTGCTAACTTCATTTGGGTTACTTGCTTTTTGAGAAGTCACGAAAAATGCTCTCCCTGAAACCACCGACTTTGTTTTGTCTATATCCGCCTTTGGTTCCACCGTCCCAGCTGGACTTGACTTTGGTGCACGACAAAATTGGGCTAAATGACCTTCTCTTCCACAATTAAAACACGCTTTGGACTGATGCATACAGTTTGGACTGATGTGTCCCTCCTCTCTGAATTTGTAACATACGTCCGGCGGTCGTTCTCCTTCTTTGAAAACGGGTGTTGGGGCTGATGTCTTTCCATCGTTGTTGAACCTTCTCTTCTTAAAATTTCCACTCCTATTATCTTGGCCATGATTACCACCAAAGTGGTTACCATTCTTGGCATGATAATTTCCCCCACGATGGTTATCATTGTTCGATGGTCAGCTTGCCATCAGATGACGATTATTATCGTGTTGTTGGTCGTTGCCTTTTGGTTGTGCTGACTCATTATCGCGCTCCAATAACTTACCCCTATTCACAACATCTGAATATAAATAAATTTTGTGAGAAATGAGGTATTGACGTATATCGGGTTTCAAACCTCTTAGAAACATTCGCGTCATTCTCTCCTCATTATCGACCAAATGGGATGCAAACCGGGATAACTCTGCAAATTTAGCCTCGTATTGCAATACGGTCATATTGTTTTGCTCCAACTTGATAAACTCCACCTCCTTCATGTGACGAATACTTTCGGGAAAGTACTTGTCGTTGAACAGCTCTTGGAACTTCTCCCAAGACATCTTGAGTGTGTCAGGCTGGGTACGTTTTACATATTCCCACCAGTAATCTGCTTCTTTACGCAACATAAAGGTGGCAAAGGGAACCTTTTGCTCCTCGGAGCATCCCAAGACATCAAATATCTTAGTGATCTGCTTTAACCACGTCTCTGTCTTAAGTGGTTCTGGCTTTCCCAAAAACTCCTGTGATCCCAGCTCCTTGAACTGCTTAGCGGTGACCGACCGTGGGTTGCCATTATTTCCACCTATATTTTGAACAGGAGTCTGTCTTACCTGATGTTGCATGAATTGCATAAAGCCTCTGCACATCCCATCGTTCATCATAAGATCGGTGTTGTTATTTACTTGAGGATTATTGTCTTCCTGTTGTACATTATCCTGGGTATTGATCGTTGGTGACTCAACGGTCTCATGTGCTTCATTGCTGATCTCAAAATTTTCAGATGCCATTTTCAAACACCGCACAAAAACAAGGATTAATTAACATATCACATATTATCCCTATACTCGATGACCAATTAAATACCAAATAAACTTAAGTAGGTCATACTAGCGAAGGAATTCCCGCCTCTCCCTCTTAGTTCTTGTCTCATATCTCGACCAGGATCATATCCTAAGCTTTGATACTGTTCGTGACGCCTCTAAAATAGGTATACCTCACCCATTCTGAGTCGCCAAATACATGGTACATAAATCAAATACAAACTTAATTATATATAACTGTCGTGTAAAAATAAGACAAAACATAACTGAGAGTTTAAACAAGAATAATTTCTTCTAGACAATATCCACACTTAATGGAGTCCCCATTACATTTATTGTCACACTATTTTATAGAATAGTGAGGACTACTAAAACAACCATCCGGACCGTCAATCCGCTTCCCACTGCGTCCCAAATATATTTTAATTTTCCGAAGAGAACAAAGGTGAAAGAAAGGGTGAGCTCAACTAGCCCAAGAAGAAATATTATGACTAAGATAATGCGTAATAAATTATCCTTAGCCTTCAACAAAAGATAACAACTAATAGAATACAATAGACAACAAGTTTTAGATCAACAACTGCAGCGGAATAAGCAATCCTTTAGAAGAGTCAAGTAGAGAATAAAATCTACTATCTTCTATGATTTAAAAGGTTTTTCATCACTTTTATCATTGAGACTCAGCTTAATAAATAATCCACATCATCGAATCACCCTTGCACTATGGCCAAGGATATTCTTTAGTATCACGACCAAAAATTATCCATGCACTATGGGCCAAGGATATTTGTGTATTCATTAATGGTCATGATCATGCCAACAACTGTCCATCAATGCAATAGGGCTAATGAGGACTTTTACTACATTATTTGTAAAATTATGGTCATGATTATACCGAATGATCCCTGGTCATAATCATACCAAGTCCATCTATGCACTACAGGCCACAGATGACTTTCAACAGAATATAAACATGAGGATGATGACAATGATATAAGAATTCAATAAAACAAGTTCAAGAATAAATTTTTAAAGATTTATAATCTAATTTATCCAGAAATCAATAATGTCCAAATTGTCAACACGATACTTCTTTATAGAGTAAAATTCAAGAATGCTCAGAAGAATATTTCCATGAAAAGATACTGGATGAAGCGCAAATATCAAGGATATTCCACTAATTTCATGGAGTATAGAAGCCAAACTTTAACCAACTGAGTATAATAGAATATATTAATCTGCAAATGGATTTTTGCCTGCCATGCGGTAATCCACGTAGACAAATCATTTCATCAATTTAATAAGGAATGAATACGAAGGATCATTCACCATGCATGTGGAAATCCACATAGACAGGTTATTCTAATAGAATAATAAAGAATGGAATAAAAGAAGAATTTTACCATGTATGCGGTACTTCGTATAGACAGGTTATTCCAACATAATGATAAGGAATGGAATAACAAAAGAATTTCACCATGTATACGATACTTCGCATAGACAGGTTATTCCAACATAATAATAAAGAATGGAACCAGGTCACGCGTAATTCGCATAGATAGGATATTCCAA
Organism: Panax ginseng; assembly: GCA_020205605.1. NCBI lineage: Eukaryota > Viridiplantae > Streptophyta > Magnoliopsida > Apiales > Araliaceae > Panax > Panax ginseng. The sequence continues at coordinate 38,375,485 of CM035133.1, forward strand.
CAGAATAATAAAGAATGGAACCAGGTCATGCGTAATCCGCACAGACAGGATATTCCAACATAATAATAAAGAATGGAATAACAATATAATTTCACTAGGCATGCGATAGACCGCACAAACAGGTTATTCCAATAGAATAATAAATAATGGAACCAGGTCATGCGTAATATGCACGAATGTGATATTCCAATGTAATAATAAAGAATGGAATAATGTAAGAATTTCACCATGTATGCGGTACTTGCGATGTATAAAGTTATTCCAACATAATAATAAAGAATGGAACAAGGTCACGCGTAAATCCGCATGCATGTGTGATATTCCAACAAAATAATAAAGAATGGAACCAGGTCATGCGTAATCCTCAAAGACAGGATATTCCAACATAATAATAAAGAATGAAATAACAATAGAATTTCACCAGGCATGCGATAGACCGCACAGACAGGTTATTCCAATAGAATAATAAATAATGGAACCAGGTCATGCGTAATACGCGTAGACAAGATATTTCAACAGAATAATAAAGAATGGAATAACAGAAGAATTTAACCATGTATGCGGTACTTGGATGTGATGTGTGTTATTCCAACATAATAATAAAGAATAGAATAACAGAAGAATTTCACAATGTATGCGGTACTTAGCATAGACAGGTTATTCCAACATAATAATAAAGAATGGAATAACAGAAGCTCTCTGCATAAATACGAAAGAAATAATACCCCTTACCTCAAAAGAAGATTGGATATTGGAATAGTGAGGTAGCAGACTTCTCTTCTTCTTTCTCTCTATAATAATTTCTCTATAGCTTTAGTGAATTGGTGAGAAATGAAGGAAGAATGAGCTTCTATTTATAAGAAAATATAGTTACGATAATTGCACGTTTTGGGACTCAAAATATTACAGTATAATACCTTCCTATTTTCCTTCATTTTTAATTTAGTCCTGTAAGTATTATCAAACTTGCACCACCTCCCCTAATAGTAAATCATGTGAATCAATAGTAAATCATGTGACTCAATAGTTCTAGACATGTGAAAATACGAATGACCGTATAGTACTTCCATTTATACCTCCATTTTTAACTTAGTCATGCATGTATTATCAATCTTGCACCAACTCCCTAATAGTAAATGAATGTGAGTCAATAGTACACACATGTGAACAAATAGTTATAATCATGTGAATTCATAGAAATTAATTGCTCATTTATCTGATTAATTACCCGACTGGTTAGTATAACTTCCAGACATCCATTAATACCGAAATAAATGTCGATTTTCCCTAACACTAATAATTCCAACACAATGGAACTATCAATTTCATCTTTAATCAACACAAACTTATTCATCATTAATATTATAACTCACAATATTTAACAACCATGTCGTTCCTGTGAAAAAAGGGTTTCGATAAAGATTTCTCCTCATCATGCCGCAATTAGGTGACCAAACCTCTCCTCGATGTAACTTCTGACATCATTCAATATTGCAAATAATAATATGAATAATTTTGCCGTCTCAATTATTAATTTAATAATATATATAATGTAGATGATACTATGATAAGAATTGAATCAATAATATGAGAGATATGATGCAACAATTACTTTAGCAATAATTGAGTGACTTCTCACATAAGCATCAATAACCAATATCGTGTGCTACAATGCAACCACACGTATTACTGTACTTTTACTACCGGGTAGTTCAATAGTTTTAACGGTAAAACTTCCGCTGTTATTTTCATAAAAATATTTTTGTCGTTTTCTCAATCAATCCATGATAATTCCATTATGGGGTCCACTAATGATTGTCTTCGTCGTCATTTGATATTCCCCACAAAAAGAATATTTCCCGACCAATCGAATATTATAAAATAACTTGTATACTTTTCAAAATTTATAAATATTACCCACAACTATAACATTATCTCAAATCCACACCATAATTTTGAAAAAAATATTTCGAGAAAAAATTAAATCTTTATTTGTAAAATTTGGGATTTTACAATAATATTTCGAGCCCCAAAACGTGCAATTATCGAAACTATATTTTTCTATAAATAGAAGCTCATTCCTTCATTATTTTTCACCAATTCACTAAAGCTATAGAGCAATTATTATAGAGAGAAATTTTAGAGAGAAAGAAGAAGAGAAGTCTGCTACCTCACTATTCCAGTATCCATTTTTCTTCTAAGGTAAGGGGTATTATTTCTTTCGTATTCATGAAGAGAGTTGTTTCTTTCAATACTCGTAAGGGTTATTATTTCATTCTTTATTATTCTGTTGGAATAACCTATCTGTGCGGTCTATCGCATGCCTAGTGAATTCTTCTGTTGTTCCATTCTTTATTATTCTGTTGGAATAACCTGTCTGTGCGGTCTATCACATGCCTGGTGAATTCTTCTGTTATTCCATTCTTTATTATTTTGTTGGAATAACCTGTCTACGCAGACTACCGCATGCATGGTGAATTCTACTATTATTATATTCTTTATTATTATGTTGGAATAACCTGTCTACGTGGACTACCGCATGCATGGTGAATGACTCTTCATATTCATTCTTTATTAAATTGTGGAAATGATCTGTCTACGTGGATTACCGCATAGCAGGTGAAAATCCATTTGCAGTTTCGTATATTCTATTATACTCGTATGAGATATCATTTCTTTTATACTCGTCATGGAATATCATTTTCTTTGGTATTTTTCTTTTACGAGTTACTATTCACGGGTTACTATTCACCCAGTTACTATTCAGTCTAGCATTATTCACTCGGTTATTCGGGGCACTTTTCATGTCAGAGTACTATTCATGAGTTACTATTCACAGGTTACTATTCATCCAATTACTATTCACCCAAATATTATTCACTCTGGTATTTGGGATACTTTTTATGCCGGGGTACTATTCACGAGGTACTATTCCCGAAGTACTATTCACAGGGTACTATTCACGGGATACTATTTACCCGAAAAATACATTTCTTTTCTGTCCAAATTATTTTTGGTACATGAATATTATTCTTGAATTTTACTCCACAAAGCAGTATCATGTTGACAATTTGAAAGTTATTGAATTCTGGATAAATTAAATTATAAATCTTTAAAATTTATCCTTGAACTTGTTTTATTGAATTATTATGTCATTGTCATCATCCTCATGCTTATATAGTGATGAAATTATCTTTGGCTTACGTGCATAGATGGGCTTGGTATGATTATAACCAGGGATTATTCGGTATAATCATGACCGTAATGTAACGAATGATGTGGTAAAAGTCCTCATTGGCCTATATTTCATTGATGGACAGTTGTTGGTATGATTATGACCAGGGATTATTCGGTATAATCATGACCATTGATGATTACATGAATATCCTTGGCCGTGGTGCAGGGATGATTCGAGTTTATTTATTAAGCCGAGTCTCATCGATAAAGTTGATGAAAAACTTTTTAAATCATAGAAGATAGTAGATTTTATGCTCTACTTGACTCTTCTAATGGATTGCTTATTCTGCTGCAATTGTTGATCTAAAACTTGTTGTCTATTGTATTCTATCAGTTGTTATACTGTTGAAGGCTAAGGATAATTTATTCTGCATTATCTTAGTCATAATATTTCTTACTGGGCTAGTTGAGCTCACCCTTTCTTTCATTGCTCTCTTCAGGAAATGAGAATATAGTTGGGACTGGTCGGGGAACGGATTGACGGTCCAGATGGTTGTTTTAGTAGTCCTCACTATTCTGTGAAATAGTGTGATAATAATTGTAATGAGGACTCCATTGAGTGTGGATATTGTCTAGAAGACAATATTCTTGATAAAACTCTCAGCTATATTTTTTCGTATATTACCCGACAGTTGTATAATTAAGTTTGTATTTGATTTTTGTACCATGTATTTGGCGACTCAAGATGGGTGATGTATACCTGTTTTGGGGGCGCCATAGTTAGTATCAAAGCTTAGGGATATGATCCCATTACGAGATGTGAGACAAGAACTAGGAGGGAGAGATGGGGAATTCCTTCGCTAGTATGACCTACCTAAGTTTATTTGGTATTTAATTGGTTGGTCGAGTATAGGATAATATGTGATATGTCAATTAACCCTTGTTTTGTGACAAAGGTTTGAAAATGACATCTAAAAATGTTGAGATCAAGAATGAAGCACATGAAACCGCTGAGTCACCAACAATCAATATCCGTGATAATGTGCAACAGAAGACAATAATCCTCGTGTAAACAATAACACCGGCGAAATGATGAACGATGGGATGTTCACGGGCTTTTATGCAATTTATGCAACATCGTGGAGTGAGACTCATGTTCATAATCTGAGTGGAAACAATGGCAACCATCTACCGTCATCGCTAAGCGATTCAAGGAGATGGGACCTTTGAGTTTTTGGAAAAGCTAGAACCACTTAAGGCAGAGACGTAGTTAAAGCAAAAGGTACCCTTTGCCACCTTTATGTTGCGTGAAGAGGCGACATCGGTGGGAATCTATAAACGTACTCACTTAACGCATCAAGATGTCTTGGGAGAAGTTCCAAGAGCTGTTCAACAACAAGTACTTTCCCGAAAGTATTTGTCACATGAAGGAGGTGAAATTCATCAAGTTGGAGCAAAACAATATGACCGTGTCGCAATACGAAGCTAGATTTGCGGAGTTATCCTGGTTTGCATCCCATGTGGTCGATAATGAGGATCGAATGACGCGAATGTTTCTAAGAGGTTTGAAACCCGATATACATCAATACCTCATTTCTCACAAACTTTGTTTATATTCAGATGTTTTGGATAGGGCTCAGTTATTGGAGCGCGATAATGAGTCAGCACAACCAAAAGGTAATGACCAAAGAACATGATAATAATCATACATGCAAGGGCAAATCTAACCATCGGAATAATGATAACCATCGTGGGGAAATTATCATGCCAAGAATGGTAACCACTTGGTGGGTAATCATGGCCAAGATAATAGGAGTTGAAATTTCAAGAAGAGAAGGTTCAACAACGATGGAAAGACAAAGAGAAGACCAACACCCATTTTCAAGGAAGGAGAACGACCACCAATTGTATGCTTCAAATGTGGAGGGAGGACATATCACCAAACCACGTGATGCGTACCCAAAGCATGTTACAATTGTGGAAAAGAAGGTCACCTAGCCAGATTTTGTCATGCACCAAAGTCAAGTCCAGCTGGGACGGTGGCACCAAAGGTGGATACGGACAAAACAAAGTCGGTGGTTTCAGGGAGAGTGTTTTTCGTTACTTCTCAAAAAGCGAGTAACCCGAACGAAGTTAGCACGTTAGTTAATTATAAATTCTTCGCGAAGTCTATACCTTATTAGATACCTTGCTCTCTACCCATTCTTTTATCTCTTTGCTTATGCGCTCAATGTTTAAATTTGACTCGAGAAATTAGACTTTGATTTATCGCTTAAAACTCCGTTAGGAGAAACTTTCATTACATGTGTTATCCAAGTCTTGGACGAGAGTCACAGTTTTGAATGATATTTCTATTGTTAATAAATTTCCTGACGTATTCCTGAAGGACTTCTTAGCCTACCCCTAGAGCGTGAAATCGAATTTTGTATTGACCCCAGTACAAAACCCATTTCTAAAACCCTCAAATATTTCTTTACCTAAAATGATCGTATAATGCGCCAAAGACGTTGGCTCGAGCTGTTGAAGATTACGACCATACCATTCAATATCATCGTGGAAGAGAGAACGTGGTAGCTGACGCGTTGAGTGGAAGATCGTATGCGGTTATGAGTGTGACGTTGTTAACACAAAAACCCATTTCGTATAACTTACAAATGATGAAGATAGAGTTAAAGACTCTAGGAAACCACGTGAAGATAACGAATATACGAGTAGAATCGACTTTAATCGATAAAGTTAAAGCCACTCAAGCTTCACACCCGAATCTGATGAATGTGAAGAAGAAGGTTCAAGAGGGCGTTATTCTAGAAGCAAGAGTCGATGAAGAGAGAAAATCTCAACCCTCGATTTTATTGGTCTATTTAAAATCCTCGATCGAGTAGGAACTGTGGCCTATAGACTCGTTTTACCGCCAAGTATGTTGCGTGTTCATAACATTTTTTTTCCACGTATCGATGTTACGTAAATATGTGGACGACCTGAACCATATTATTGAATTAGAACTAAACGAGATAGCAGAAGATTTAACGTATGAGGAGATACGTGTTAAAATCTTTGATAAGAAGGATCACATTCGACACTCAAAGGTTATACCTCAAGAGTTAGAATTTGAAATGAAGTCAAGGTATCCTCACCTATTCGGCATACCAGGTACGTACGTAAATTTCAAGGGAGAAATTTCATAAGGAGGAGAGGTTGTAAGACCCTGAATTTTATGAAATGAAAGTATTCAATTTTCTTATAATTATTATTTTATTTCGTAAATGGTTAAATTCATAAAAGGTTAAAGTTAAGGGTGATATATGAAATTTTTTGCAAAGTAAGCAAGTTGTTATAAAATATTCGATTGGTCGGGGAATATTCTTTTTGTAGGGGAATATCCATACACAATCATTGGTGGACCCCACAATGGAAGTATTGTCATAGTTAGAAAACAACAGAATTATCTTTTTATAAAAATAACAGCGAAAGTGTTACCGTTAAAACTGTTGAACTACCCGGTAGTAAAAGTACATTTATACGCGTGGTTGTATAGTAGCACACGGTATTGATTATTGATGCTTACGTAAGAAGTCACTCAGTTATACTCAATTATTGCTACAGTAATTGCTGCATCATATCTCTCATATTATTGATTCAATTATTGTCACAATATCATTTGCATAATATTTTATATTATTAAATCAATAATTGAGACGACAAAGTTATTCATATTATTATTTGCAATATTGACAATGTCTGAAGTTCTGTCAAGGAGAGGTTTGGTCACCTAATTGTGCGCTAATAAGGAGAACTCCTTATCGGAAAGCCCCCTCTTTCCTGGGAACGACCTGGTTGTTAAATATTGTGAGTTATAATATTAATGATGAATAAGTTTGTGTTGATTAAAGATAAAATTGATAGTTCTATTGTGTGGGAATTATTAGTGTTAGTGGAAATTGACATTTATTTCAATAATAATTGATGTCTTGAGGTTATATTGACCAATCGGGCAATTCACCGGATAAATGAGCAATTAATTGCTATTAATTCACATGCTTATAACTATGTGTTCGCATATGTGTACTATTGATTTACATGATTTACTATTAGGGGAGTTGGTGCAAGATTGATAATACTCGCATGACTAAATTAAAAACGGAGGTATAGATGAAGGTACTATACTATAATTAATTTTTTCACATGTTTAGAACTATTGAGTCTCATGATTTACTATTAACTCACATGATTTACTATTAGGGGAGGTGGTGCAAGTTTGATAATACTTGCAGGACTAAATTAAAAATGAAGAAAAAGAGGAAGGTATTATACTGTAATATTTCGAGTCCCAAAACGTGCAATTATCGAAACTATATTTTCCTATAAATAGAAGCTCATTACTTCTTTATTTTTCACCAATTCACTAAAGCTATAGAGAAATTATTATAGAGAGAAATTTTAGAGAGAAAGAAGAAGAGAAGTCTGCTACCTCACTATTCCAGTATCTAGTTTTCTTCTAAGGTAAGGTGTATTATTTCTTTTGTATTCATGAAGAGAGTTATTTCTTTCAATACTCGTAAGAGTTGTTATTCCATTCTTTATTATTCTATTAGAATAACCTGTCTGTGCGGTCTATCGCATGCCTGGTGAATTCTTCTGTTATTCCATTCTTTATTATTCTATTGGAATAACCTGTCTGTGCGGTCTATCGCATGCCTGGTGAATTCTTCTGTTATTCCATTCTTTATTATTCTAGTTAGAATAACCTGTCTACGCGGACTACCGCATGCATGGTGAATTCTTCAGTTATTCCATCCTTTATTATTCTGTTGGAATAACCTGTCTACGCGGACTACCGCATGCATGGTGAATGAACCTTCGTATTCATTCATTATTAAATTATGGAAATAATCTGTCTACGTGAATTATCGCATGGTGGGTGAAAATCCATTTGCAGTTTCGTATATTCTATTATACTCGTATGAGATATCATTTCTTTTGTACTCGTCATGGAATATCATTTTCTTTGGTATTTTTCTTTTATGAGTTACTATTCACGGGTTACTATTCACTCTAATATTATTCACTCAGGTATTTGGGGCACTTTTTATGCTGGAGTAATATTCACAAGTTACTATTCACGGGTTACTATTCACCCAATTATTATTCACCCGAATATTATTCACTCTGGTATTTGGGGTACTTTTCATGCCGGGGTACTATTCACGAGGTACTATTCCCGAAGTACTATTCACAGGGTACTATTTACCCGAAAAATATATTTCTTTTCTGTCCAAATTATTTTTGGTACATGAATATTATTCTTGAATTTTACTCCACAAAGCAGTATCATGTTGATAATTTGAACATTATTTAATTTTGGATAAATTAAATTATAAATCTTTAAAATTTATCCTTGAACTTATTTTATTGAATTATTATGTCATTGTCATCATCCTCATGCTTATATTGTGATGAAAGTCATCTTTGGCTTACGTGCATAGATGGGCTTGGTATGATTATGACCAGGGATTATTCGGTATAATCATGACCGTAATGTAACGAATGATGTGGTAAAAGTCCTCATTGGCCTGTAGTTCATTGATGGACAGTTGTTGGTATGATTATGACCAGGGATTATTTGGTATAATCATGACCATTGATGATTACATGAATATCCTTGGCCGTGGTGCAAGGATTATTCGATGATATAAGCATAATCATTACGGTCATGATTATACCGAATAATCCCTGGTCATAATCATACCAATCAACAATCCATCTATGCACTACGGGTCAAAGATGTCTTTTATAACAATATAAGCATGAGGATGATGACTATTATACAAGAATTCAATTAAAAAAAGCAAAGTATAAATTTTAATGATTTATAATTTAATTTATCCAGAATTCAATAATGTCCAAATTGTCAACATTATATTGCTTTGTGGAGTAAAATTCAAGAATAATAGTGTATCAAAAATGATTGGACCGAAAAGAAATCAATTTTGTCATGAATAGTACCCCAGGTGAATAGTAACTAAGTGAATAGTACCCCGTGAATAGTATTTCGAAAATAGTACCCCGTGAATAATACTCCGGCATGAAAAAGTTAAAACTTATCAAGAATGCTCAGAATAATATTTCTATGAAAAAATACTGGATGAAACGCAAACTTCAAGGATATTCTACTAATTTCATGGAGTATAAAAGCCAAAACTTAACAAAATGAGTATAGAATTCGGAATCTGAAATGAAATAATATTACTTACATACTACAAAGTATGGAAGAAAATATTATTTCATACGAATATTGAACAAAAATAATATCCCTACCTTAAAAATACGAGTATTCCAACTGGTATATCGAGGATATTCTTGAAGAAAACTTTCACTATTTTCTACACTCAAAGCTTCTTAAAACTCTAAAGAAATACGCACAATATTATAGAAGAAAAATTATATGATTCTACTGTGATTTTCAATTCTAAACTAAGCATCCTATTTATAGGAGAATGGAAGGATACTATTTGAAAAAGAAAATCATGGACTGGGACTGCACAGGGAAGTTTCACGGGGCGCCGACTGAAATCGTCTAATTTTCAAATTGTTACTATGCAATTACTATGCAAACACTATGCATAATAAAATATAATATATTCTATTTTTCATAAAAAAACAAAACTTATTATAATATATATATATATATATATATTAGGATCAGTCGTACCCTTATCTTACTCACATAGTACTCACCCCCTTTTAGTGATTTTACGGACGATGACGGCTTCGGTCATACAATCGTCGTCTATACTTTTAGCGACGCTATATGTTGTCCGTCGCTAAAAGTATAGATGACGGTTGTATGTATGACCAAAACCACCATCGTCCGTCCGCTAAAGGGGGGGGGTGAGCACGGGTGAGCAAGATAAGGGGCATGTACTTGATCCTTGCTCTATATATATATATATATATATATATGTATAAAATAAAAGTACTCATTCCTCCCGTGATAAATTTTCATCAGGTTTCCCCCCAAAAAATATTTCAACAACACGTGGGCCCCACATGTGGCCCCCACCTTTAGTATATATATATATATATATTGAATAAATTTCTACCGATTATTTTGAAAAATGGATAAATGGGGGGTCCATATAATAAACAAAATTATAACAAATTCTTCATAAAAATCCTCTCAATATTTTTAACAACAATTATTCATCAATAATATAACTTCCAATATTAACAACCAGATCATTCCCAGGAAAGAAGGGGCTTTCCGATAAGGATTTCTCCCTATTGGCGCACAATTAGGTGACCAAACCTCTTTCCTCGACAGAACTTTCTAGACATTGTTAATTATGCAAATAATCATATGAATAACTTGATATCTCAATTATTGATTCAATAATATAAAATATTGATAATAATTGAATCAAATAACATGAGATACTATGCAACAATTACTGTGACAATAATTGAGTATAACTGAGTGACTTCTCACGTAAGCATCAATAATCAATATCGTGTGCTACTATGCAACCACGCCAGACATCGTACTTTTACCACCGGTATTTCAATAGTTTTAATTCAGTAAAACTTTCACCGTTATTTTATAAAAGATATTTACATCGTTTTCTCATTCCGATAATAATTCTGTTGTGGGGTCCACCAATGATTGTGTCGTCGTACGAATATTTCCTGTTAAAACGAATATTCCCCGACTAATCGAATATTATATAACAACTTGCTTACTTTGCAAAATTTATAAATATTATCCACAACTATAACATTATAACAAATTCACACCTTAATATTAAAAAATGGTATTTATAAAAAAATTTATCTTTATTCATAAAAGTTAGGGTCTTACAACCTCCACTTCTTATGAAATTTCGTCCTCAAAATTGGTGTACGTACCTAGTATGACAAAGATGTGAGGATACCTTGATTTTATTTCAGATTCTAACTCCCAGATCGTTTCCTCAACATCGTGGTTTCTCCACAAAACTTTGGCTTGAGGTATATCCTTGGAGCGTAGAATATGTTCCTTCTTATCCAATATTTTAACAGGTACCTCTTCATACGTTAAATCTTCCGCTATTTCGTCCGGTTCTAACTCAATAATGTACTTCAGGTGTGACACCCCCAAAACAGGTATACATCACCCATCTTGAGACGCCAAATACATGGTACAAAATTCAAATACAACTTAATTATACAACAGTCGTGTAAAAATACGACAAAACATAATCTAAGAGTTTTAATAAGAATATTGTCATCTAGACAATATCCACACTCAATGGAGTCCTCAGTGCATTTATTGTCACACTATTTCACAAAATAGTGAGGATTACTAAAACAACCATCTGGACCGTCAATCCGTTCCCCGACTTGTCCCATCTATATTCTCATTTCCTGAAGAGAACAGTGAAAGAAAGGGTGAGCTCAACTAGCCCAGTAAGAAATATTATGACTAAGATAATACAAAATAAATTATCCTTAGCCTTCAACAGTATAACAACTGATAGAATATAATAGACAACAAGTTTTAGATCAACAACTGCAGCGGAATAAGCAATCCATTAGAAGAGTCAAGTAGAGCATAAAATCTACTATTTTCTATGGTTTAAAAAGTTTTTTTTATCAACTTTATCGCTAAGACTCAGCTTAATAAATAAACCATATCATCGAATAATCCTTTCACCACGGCCAAGGATATTCATGTAATCATCAATGGTCATGATTATACCGAATAATCCCTGGTCATAATCATACCAACAACTGTCCATCAATGAACAACAGGCCAATGAGGACTTTTACCACATCATTCGTTACATTACGGTCATGATTATACCGAATAATATAAGCATGTGGATGATGACAATGACATAATAATTCAATAAAACAAGTTCAATGATAAATTTTAAAGATTTATAATTTAATTTATCCAGAATTCAATAACGTTCAAATTGTCAACATGATACTGCTTTGTGGAGTAAAATTCAAGAATAATATTCATGTACCAAAAATAATTTGGACAGAAAAGAAATATATTTTTTGGGTGAATAGTACCCCATGAATAGTACCCTGTGAATAGTACTTCAAGAATAGTACCTCGTGAATAATACTTCGACATGAAAAGTACCCCAAATACCTGAGTGAATAATACTAGAGTGAATAATAATTTGGTGAATAGTAACTCGTGAATAGTACTCCGGCACAAAAAATGCCCCAAATACTCAAGTGAATAATACTAGAGTGAATATTAACTGGGTGAATAGTAACCTGTGAATAGTAACTCGTAAAAGAAAAATACCAAAGAAAATGATATTCCATGACGAGTACAAAAGAAATGATATCTCATACGAGCATAATAGAATATACGAAACTGCAAATGGATTTTCACCGCCATGCGCAGAATCCACGTGAAGATGATCATTTCCATAATTTAATAAGGAATAAATACGAAGGGTTATTCACCATGCATGCAGTAGTCCGCGTAGACAGGTTATTCCAACAGAATAATAAAGAATGGAATATTAGAAGAATTCACCATGCATGCGGTAGTCAGCGTAGACAGGTTATTCTAACAGAATAATAAATAATAGAATAACAGAAGAATTCACCAGGCATGAGATAGACCGCACAAACAGGTTATTCTAAAAGAATAATAAAGAATGGAATAATAGAAGAATTCACCAGGCATGCGATAGACTGCACAGACAGGTTATTCCAACAGAATAATAAAGAATGGAATAACAGAAGAATTCACCAGCCATGCGATAGACCGCACAGACAGGTTATTCCAACATAATAATAAAGAATGGAATAACAGTAGAATTCACCAGGCATGCGATAGACCGCACTGACACGTTAATCCAATAGAATAATAAAGAATAGAATAACAGAAGAATTCACCAGTCATGCGATAGACCGCATGTGAGACCCCGAATATTATGAAATGAAAGTATTCAATTTTTCTTATAATTATTCTATTTAATAAATGGTTAAAGTTAAGGGTGATATGTGAAATTTTTTCAAAGTAAATATGTTGTTATAAAATAATTGGTCATAAAAGTATAGTAATACGTGTGGTTGCATAGTAACATACGGTATTGTACAGTATCTTTGATTATTGATGCTTATGTGAGAAGTCACTCAGTTTTATTCAATTATTATCACAATATTTTATATTAGTAAATTAATAATTGAGACGACAAAGTTATTCGTTTTATTATTTGCAATAATGACAATGTCTAGAAGTTCTGTCAAGGAGAGGTTAGATAATCTAATTGCACGCCAATAGGGAGAAATCCTTATCGGAAAACCCCCTCTTTCCTGGGAACGACCTGATTGTTAAATATTGCGAATTATAATAATAATGAATAAATGTTATTAAAAATCGAATTTGAGTTCGGAGTTGAATTTGGAGACGTAGACGTGAAATTTAAGTCCGGAAAACTATAAACACAAAATTTTCTAGGGTTGACTTTTTGGTCAAAAAGTCAACAGTTGACTTTTTGGTCAAAAAGTCAATAGTTGACTTTTTTAGAAAAAGTCAAACTTCAAAAATAATTTTTTTTGATAAAAATAGTTCCATTGTGTTGGGATTATTAGTCTTAGTGGAAATCGACATTTATTTAGATATTAATTGATGTCTGGAAGTTATATTGACCAATCGGGTAATTAACCGGATAAATGAGCATTTAATTGCTATTAATTCACATGATTATAACTATTTGTTCACATGTGTGCACTATTGATTCACATTCTTGTACTATTAGGGGAGGTGGTGCAAGATTGATAATACTTGCATGACTAAGTTAAAAATGGAGGTATAGATGGAAGTACTATACTGTAATTCGTATTTTCACATGATTATAACTATTGATTCACATGATTGAACTATTGATTCACATTATTTACTATTAGGGGAGGTGGTGCAAGTTTGATAATACTTGAAGGACTAAATTAAAAATGAAGAAAAAGACGGAGGTATTATACTGTAATATTTTGAGCTCCAAAACGTGCAATTATTGAAACTATATTTTCCTATAAATAGAAGTTCATTCTTCCTTCATTTCTCACCAACTCACTAAAGCTATAGAACATTTATTATAGAGAGAAATTATAGAGAGAAAGAAGAAGAGAAGTCTGCTACCTCACTATTCCAATATCAAATCTTCTTTTGAGGTAAGGGATTATTATTATAATAAGGGGTATTATTTCTTTCATATTCATGAAGAGAGCTTCTGTTATTCCATTCTTTATTATTATATTGGAATAACATGTCTATGCGAAGTACCGCATACATGGTGAAATTCTTCTATTATTCCATTCTTTATTATTCTGTTGGAATATCCTGTCTGTGCGTATTACGCATGACCAGTTCCATTATTTATTATTCTCGCTGAATAACTCCGTCTCATGCATGCGGTCTATCGCATGCTTGGTGACTTCCATTGTTATTCCATTCTTTATTATTCTGTTGGAATATCCTGTCTGTGTAGATTACGCATGACCTGGTTCCATTCTTTATTATTCTGTTGGAATATCCTGTCTGTGCGGATTACGCATGACCTGGTTCCATTATTTATTATTATGTTGGAATAACCTGTCTACGCGGACTACCGCATGAATGGTGAATTCTTCTGTTATTCCATTCTTTATTATTATGTTGGAATAACCTGTCTATGTGGATTACCACATGCATGGTGAATGATCCTTCGTATTCATTCCTTATTAAATTGTGGAAATGATCTGTCTACGTGGATTACTACATGGCGGGCGAAAATCCATTTGCAGTTTCATAATTTTTCTGACCCTCAAAAATTTTGGAAAAATTTAAAATGATAATTTGATGAGTTTTCTAGATTGTATCCAAAAATGGTGATTTTTGGATATGTAGATTAGGAGTTATGAATTTTATAGGAAAAAACTATTTTAAAAGTAAACCCTTACAACTCCTTATGGTTAACTCCAAAATTGGTGAAATTTTTATTGGGAGTACATATATATAACAGGAGTACACCCTGTAAATTTCAGAATTTTTGGACAAAAGTATAGTTTATGATAAATATCTAAATATTCGGCATTTTTGGCCATATAAAAAATAGTAAATGAATTTTAAAAATTTCGAGAAAAATATATGTTCAATATGGGACTATATTCTGCTAAATACCAGAAAAGATAATTTTTGGGACTGATTTGGTATTTTTCATAAAAATAGTTTAGTTACGAACATGTGAATTAAATATGTTATGTGAAGTTGAAAAATTGGTAAATATGATTTTATGGCTTGGAAATCCTATATAAGGTATATGCAGATTTTTGATGAGGGATTTGATCATTGGTGATGAAATCTTATGAGTATGACATTTTTGAATGATTAAATGCATTATTTGGAAAAGTGTAAACAATTAAAATAAATTATTTATAAGTTTAAGAAATGATTAAAATATTGTTATAATATTGATGATATTAGATTATGAGATTATTAAGTGATTGATAACATTTGGATATTTTAAACTCTGGATAAATTTAAAGTCTTTAAAATTTATCCTTGATTTTGTTTGATTAATGCTTATATCATTGTCATCATCCTCATGCTTATATTATGATGAAAGTTATCTTTGGCTTACGTGCAAAGATGGACTGTTGATTATTAGTTTTACAGTTGTATATCTTTG
This sequence comes from Panax ginseng, assembly GCA_020205605.1. NCBI lineage: Eukaryota > Viridiplantae > Streptophyta > Magnoliopsida > Apiales > Araliaceae > Panax > Panax ginseng. Next base: position 38,391,336 of record CM035133.1, read on the forward strand.
GCTTACGTGCAAAGATGGACCGTTGATTATTGGTTTTACAGTTGTATATGTTTGGCTTACGTGCAAAGATGAAAGATTGATTGATGAGTATCTTTGGCTTATGTGCATATATGAACTGTTTATTGGTATGATTATGACCAGGGATCATTCGGTATAATCATGACCCGTAATATTATAGATGATGTGGTAAAAGTCCTCATTGACCTGTAGTGCATTGATGGACAGTTATTGGTATGATTATTGTGAGACCCCAGATTTTATGAATAACTATTTAGTTTTCTCGAAATAATTTTTTTTAATATTATGGTGTGGTTTTGATATAATGTTAAAGTTGTGGGTAGTATTTATTAATTTTGCAAAGTATGCAAGTTGGTATATAATATTCGATTGGTCGGGGAATATTCATTTTATCAGGGAATATTCATACGATGACACAATCATTGGTGGACCCCACAACAGAATTATTGTCGGATTGAGAAAATGACAAAAATATTTTTATAAAAATAACGGCGAAAGTTTTATAGTTAAAACTGCTGAACTACTTTAGTAGTAAAAGTAAAGAATACGTCTGGTCGTGGTTAAGTAGTAGCACTGCAGTATTGATTATTGATGCTTACGTAAGAAGTCACCGCTTATACTCAATTATTGCTCACATAATTCTTTGATCATATCTCTCTCATATTATTGATTCGATTATTGTCATAGTATCATCTGCATAATATGTTATATTATTAAATTAATAATCGAGACGACAAAGTTATTCATATTATTAAATTGCAATATTTACAATGTCTAGAAGTTCTGTCAAGGAGAGGTTTGGTCACCTAATTGCGCGCCAATAGGGAGAAATCCTTATTGGAAAGCCCCCTCTTTCCTGAGAACGACCTGGTTGTTAAATATTGTGAGTTATAATATTAATGATGAATGTTATTAAAAATCGAAGTTGTGTTCGGAGTTCAATTTGGAGACGCAGACATGATATTTGAGTCCGGAGTGATGAAATTAGTAAATATAGACTATAAACACAAAATTTTCCGGGGTTAACTTTTTGGTCAAAAAAGTTAACAGTTGACTTTTTTGGGAAAAGTCCAACTTCAAAATTTCAAAATTTATATTGTTGATAAAAAATAGTTCCATTGTGTTGGGATTATTAGTGTTAGTGGAAATCGACATTTATTTCGATAATAATTGATGTCTGGAGGTTATATTGACCAATCGGGTAATTAACCGGATAAATGAGCAATTGATTGCAATTAATTCACATGATTATAACTATTTGTTCACATGTGTGTACTATTGATTCACATTCTTGTTACTATTAGGGGAGTTGGTGCAAGATTGATAATACTTGCATGACTAAGTTAAAAATGGAGGTATAGATGGAGGTACTATACTGTAATTCATATTTTCACATGTCTAGAACTATTGATTCACATGATTTACTATTGAATCACATTATTTACTAGTAGGGGAGGTGGTGCAAGTTTGATAATACTTGCAGGACTAAATTAAAAATGAAAGAAAAGTTGGAGGTATTGTCATCAGTAATTTTTCGAGCCCCAAAACGCAAATTATCGAAACTATATTTTCTATAAATAGAAGCTCATTCTTCCTTCATTTCTTACCAATTCACTAAAGCTATAGAGCAATTATTATAGAGAGAAATTGTAGAGAGAAGCTATAGAGAGAAAATCTATAGAAGAAGAGAAGCATGCTACCTCACTATTCCAAAGATCCAGCTTTCTTCCGAGGTAAGGGTATTATTCCTTTTGTATTCATGAAGAGAACTTCTGTTATTCCATTCTTTATTATTCTATTGGAATAACGTGTATACGCGGCAACCCTATACTTGGTGAAATTCTTATGTTATTCCATTCTTTATTATTCTGTTGGAATATCCTGTCTGTGCGTTTTACGCCGGACCTGGTTCCGTCTTTATTATTCCGTTGGAATATCCTGTATGTGCATTTTACGCCGGACCTGGTTCCTTCTTTATTATTCTATTGGAATATCCTCGTCACATGCAATGCTTTTCGCCGACACTGGTTCCATCTTTATTATTCTGTTGGAATATCCTCACATGCATGCGTTTTACTGGCGGACCGGTTTCGATCTTTATTATTCTGTTGGAATAACCTTCCTGTTCGGTCTATCGCATTCCTGGTGATTTCTTTTGTTATTCCATTCTTTATTATACTCAGTTGGTTAAAGTTTTGACTTCTATACTCTATGGAATTAGTGGAAGTATCATGTTGACAATTTAGATGTTATTAGTTCCTGAATAAATTAATTCTTGAACTTGTTTTATTAAATTCTTATATCATTGTCATCATCCTCATGTTTATATTTTTTTGAAAGTCATCTGTGGCCTGTAGTGCATAGATGGACTTGGTATGATTATGACCAGGGATTATTCGGTGTAATCATGACCGTAATGTTATAAATGATGTGGTAAAAGTCCTCATTGACCTGTAGTGCATTGATGGACAGTTGTTGGCATGATCATGACCATTGATGAATACACGAATATCGTTGGCCCGTAGTGCATGGATAATTTGTGGTCGTGATACTAATGAATATCCTTGACCGTAGTGCAGGGATGATGTGGGTTATTTATTAAGCTGAGTCCCAGCGATAAAAAGTGATGAAAACCTTTTTAAATCATAAAAGATAGGAGATTTTATTCTCTACTTGACTCTTTTAATGGATTGCTTGTTTCACTGCAGTTAAACTTGATGTCTATTGTATTTTATCAGTTTAACATTGTTGAAGGCTAATGATAATTTATCCTGCATTATCTTAGTCATAATATTTCTTACTGGGCTAGTTGAGTTCACCCTTTCTTTCACTGTTCTCTTCAGGATATGAGAATATAGCTAGAACGAGTCGGGGAACGGAGTGACGGTCTAGATAATTGTATTAGTAGTCCTCACTATTCTGTGAAATAGTGTGATAATAAATGTATTGAGGACTTATTTTGAGTTTGTGTACTGTCTAGAAGATAATGATTGTATTAAAACTCACAGCTCATGTTGTATATTTAAGTTTATATCCTAATTTTGTACCATGTATTTGTGACTTAATTCGTAATAGGTGATGTATACCTATTTTTGGGGGCGTCACAGTTGGTATCAAAGATTAGGGATATGATCCCTGGCTAAGATGTGAGACAAAAACTAGGAGGGGAGAGACGGGGAATTCCTTCGCTAGTATGACTTACCTAAGTTTATTTGGTATTTAATTGCTCGGTCAGAGTATAGGGATAATATGTGATATGTTAATTAACCCTTGTTTTGTGACAGTATTTGAAAATGACATCCGAGAATGTTGAGAATAGCAATGGAGCACATGAGATCGTTGAGTTACCACAGTTCAATAATCAGGATAATGTGCATCAGGAAGGCAACAATCCTAATGAAAACAACAACACTGACCAAATGATGAATGATGGAATGTTCCAAGGCTTCATGCAATTCATGCAACATCAGGCAAGAGTGGCTCCTGTCCAAAATGCAGGTGGAAACACCGGCAACTCTTGACTGGCCACCGCTAAGCGATTCAAGGAGCTGGGACCACCGGAGTTTTTTGGAGAACCAAAACCACTTAAGGCGGAGACGTGGATAAAATAGATCAACAAGATATTTGATGTCTTGGGTTGCTCTGAGGAGCAAAAGGTTCCCTTTTCCACCTTCATGTTGTGGGCAGAGGCAGATTACTGGTAGGAATCTGTAAAGCGTACTCAACCTGCCGCACTGAAGATGTCTTGGGAGAAGTTTCAAGAACTATTCAACGACAAATGTGACGCCCCCAAAATAGGTATACATCACCCATTCTGAGTCGCCAGATATCACACTATAAATATCAAATACAACTTCATTTATACAACTGTTGAACTGTCATATAGAATACGACCACAGTTAAGTGTGAGTTTTAATACAATGTATGTAACTCTCATGGTGCCTCGACCACAACCTTACAATGGTACTTTACATAAAAGTATAGTCAAAAACTGTTTTAGGAATTAAAATCTTTGGGAAGTGCTCAATGAAACCTTCGTACATGGGAGGCCATGCGTCTAGGTTATGGTAGATATCATATGTCCACAAAATTATCCTTAGTTGACCCAATAGACCCCAAAGAAAAACGATAAGATTACTATCATCTTCTTTCCAATGGTGAGTCTTCTCTTGGCATATAACTATCTCCACTGTCTCCAAGTGGAAATTATATTTCAAATAAACTCCAAGATCATATAGGTAGTGCTCGTAGATATACTCAGCAAGTGGATGTGCACAACCATATCTTATGATAACATGAGGTTGTATGTCATTAGACATCTTGTATGATAGTGGCAAAACACCCTTCCAAAGTTGGGTTCACCTCACCCTATTTGGTTCACCAAAATTAAATATCAAATGACATATACAATACGACACACTTATCTAAAGTTCACAATAAAATTATTTCCATACTATTTAGGGAGAACCTCAACAGCTATAGACCACCGTTCTATTCCCTTGTTATCCCCGCTCGACCTAGCTACACTCTTATTACCTGAAAGGAATTGTGAAACAAAAGGGTGAGCACAACCAGCCCAGTAAAGAATATCATGACTAAAGATAATTACATTATCAATAGCCTTCATCAATAATAACTCAGAGATTTAGAACATATGGTAGATGATAAAACTTTTCAACCATAGTTGCAACGGAATGAGCAATCTATTAAAAGAGTCAAATAGACCATCAGGTCTATTATGTTCTCCATGTTAAAAGTCCACCAACAATATTTTATCCCTGTAACATCACTCAACAATTCCTGTCCACAATCATATGAATAACTCATAATCATAATTGTGATTCTGAATTCCTTTTTCGCACCCAGGACGAAGATAATTTTCATCACCCATCGTCACCTGAAACATCAAAAATCATGGTTATACCAAATCACAATTTCTGCTCATAATCATACTAATTAAATCATCTTTGCACCACGGCCAAAGATATTCATTATTATCACATCCATGAATTAATATTTCATTGCTGAGACTCAGCTCAATAATTAATCCACATCATCGAATCATCCCTGCACTACAGGCCAAGGATATTCTGTAAGACCCCAAATAATTAATAAATGAAATTTAATTTCCTCTAATTATTATTTTGAAATAGTAAGGGTTGATGTGATTGATGTGGATAGTTATGGGTAAAATATGCAAATATTTCAAAATAAGCAAGTGGTTATAAAATATTCATTGTTGTCGGGGAATATTCGTTTGGTCGTAGAATATTAAATCATCGTCGGAATATTCGCATGACATGTGCCAACCCATGTGTGGGCCCCATAACTGAAAAGCGATTGGAGGAAGAAAACGACAAATATAAGTTGTTTAAAAATAACGGCGTAATTGTTACCGCTTTACCTTTGTTGGAATACCGGTGGTTAAAACACGATAATACACGTTGTTGCACAAGAAGACACTGCAGTATTGCACCAATTATTGACTTCTTACGTAAGAAGGCACTACTCAATAATGGTTACATAATTCTTTGCTCAATATTTTATTGGTTCAATAATTGTTGTGTTGATATTTTATATTCTTTCGTTGTTTCAATAATTGTCATTACACAAGATTTTTCATTATCGAAGCAATAATTCATATTATCCTAATAATATTATTAGATAACATTATTGGCAATGTCTAGAAAGTTACATACAAGGAGAGGTTTGGTCACCTAATTGCGCGTCAGTAAGGAGAAATTCTTATTGGAAAGCCCCCTCTTTCCTGGGAACTGCCTAGTTGTCAATATTGTGATTCTATAATATTATTTGTGAATAATTAATTATTGATTCATATGATGAGGAAAATATTGATTTTATGTGGATATAGATGGAGAAAATTTTTAATGTGACAATTGTTGAAAATTGAAAATTTATCTTTTTCTGATAAAATAATTCATTTATATATATATATATATATGAGTATACGAGGAGGAAGAGTATTTTTGTTGCAATAAATGTTTAAAACATGTTAAACATGTCGGTGGACCCCATTTATTGATGAAAATTTAATTATAGCACAGAAAATCGCTTGGCTTGTGGATTTCTTCAATTTCTGTTTGGAATTTGAAAAAACTTTCTTCTGCAAAGTTGTAGAGAATTGAATTTCCTATAAAAATACGCGAGATTCGAATTTTCTGACAAAAAGGCTATTTATTGTGAATTATTGAAGTTTTGTAGTTCCGAAATAATTAATTTTTGAAGTTTTAAATATTTTTTTACAAAAAACGTTTTTTTTTATTTTTTCTAGAAGGTGGCATGTGGGAAATGCTAGGAGCTGAATTCTAAAGTGGGCGTATGAATTTGATATATATATATATATATATATATATATATATATATTAATTTATTAAATTTTCTACTTTGGTGTTCTAAGCAATTTCCTATAAATAGGGTGCTTAGGTTAGAATTGAAAATCACACCGAAATCAAGTTTTCTCTATATATTTTAGATTATTCTTGTAAGTATTTTGAGTATACTTTGAGTATTGCTATACGGTACAAGTTCAAGTCATAGCCTATATCCGGTGTTTCAACTAGAAGTACTGTCTTTCGAGGTAAGGGATATTTTTTTTTTTAAAATGATATTATTTATTCTAATATCATTATGCCGAAGTATTGATCTGAACTTTTTTTATCAAATTTGGAACTTTTGGTGTTGGAGTTATTATTTACGTATACGGCACTATTCACGTATACGGTACTATTCACGAATACGGCACTATTCATCGAAAAATGAAAATTTTACTTTTCGTCCAAAATATCTATTTTGGATACTAGTTTTGATTGTATCCATGTTTTGATCATTCTTGAATTTTACACCACTATGATTATTTTTGAGGTATTTTTGGACGTGGATAAAACAAAGTACGAATCCTTAATCCTTAATCCTTGTCATTTTGTTTCAATCGGATTCGCTTTCTTTAAAAAAAAATATTTTTCATCATCCTCGGTCTTAAATGATGATATTATTGAATATCTTTGGCCTCAGTAGTGCAAAGATGATTGATTTCGATGAATATCTTTGGCCCAGTAGTGCAAAGATGAATGATTTCGATGAATATCTTTGGCCCGTAGTGCAAAGATGAACAGTGTTTAGATGAACATGACCAATCGTGTGAATGTCCTTGGCACAGTAGTGCAAGGATGAATATATGATTCCAGATATATATTGATTGATGTTATAAGGATAAAAATATTGATGATGGACTGTTAAATTCATAGATATTAGTAGATTTCATCCTCTGCGTAACTCTTCTATGAATTAATATTTTTCGCTGCGAGTATTGATTTAAAACTTGTTGTCTAATCTATTCTATTAAATTTTTCCCTGTTGAAAACTAACGATAATTTGTTGTATATTATCTTAGTCATAATATTCTTTACTGGGCTAGTTGAGCTCACCCTTTTCCTTTTTGTTCCATTTTTATTCTCAGGATGCGAGAATGTAGCGAGTACGAGTCGGGGTATGGAATGATGGTTTTAAAGAGTTGTTTAGTAGTCCTCACCATTTTTGTAAAATAATGTATCAATAATTATGATGAGGATTTATTTGTATGTGGATATTGTTTAGATGGCAATATCTCAGATTTAAACTCACGCTTTCTTGTTGTAATAATAAAGTTGTATTTGTTTTACATCAGTGTATTGACAACTCGTAATGGGTGATGTATACCTATTTTGGGGGTGTCATCACGGTTATCGTCGAGTTTAGGGATATGATCTCCAAGCGGAGATCGGGGAATAGAACTAGGAGGGAGAGACGAGTAAATCCTTCGCTAGTGTGTCCTACCTAAGCTTATTTGTTAGTTGGTCAAGATATAAGGATATTATGTGATATATTGATTTCCTTAATTAACCCTTGTTTTATGACGATGATTTGAGAATGTCGACTGAGAATATTAACAATGGAAATGAGACCGTGGAGACGCCTGTGCTCACCAACGAGGAGAACGTGCAACAGGCTGGCAATGTTCCTCCTGTGAACAACACCACTGATCAGACGATGAACGACGCAATGTTTAGAAGCTTTTTGCAGTTCATGCAAAATCAGATGAGGGAGACTCGTGTTCAAAACATAGGAGAAAATGATAGCAATTCATGGGTTGTCACAGCCAAGCAGTTCAAAGAGTTGGGACCACCAGAATTTAAGGGAAAGCCAGATCCGATCATGGCAGAAACATGGGTCAAGCAAATTACCAATATATTCGATGTCTTGGGATGAACAGAGGAATAGAAGGTTCCATTCTCCACCTTTATGTTCCGTGGCGAAGGCGGACTTCTTCATCGTGGAGTCTGTGAAGCGTACTCCATCCAAATTAGCTTTCAAGATGTCTTGGGAGACATTTCAGAACTATTTAATGACAAATACTTTCCGAAAGTGTTCGTCATATGAAGGAAGTGGAGTTTATTAGATCGGAGCGCGAACAACATGACGGTGTCTCAAAGACGAGGTGAAGTTTGCGAGTTATCGGTGTTTGCACCTCATTTGGTGGAGAATGAGGAACGATGATGGATGTTTCGAGAGGTTTGAAACCTAAGATCGTCAAGATCTCATCTCTCATAAATTTTCTCTCTATTCAGATGTTGTTAACATGACTCAATTGTTAGAGCGAGATAACGAGTACGGTCAACCGAGGTACCAAAATCAGGATCATAACGGAGATAGCAGTCAACAAAACAACAATAACCAGTGGAGAAAGAAAAAGACGGACAAAAATGGTAACCACTCTGGTGGTAATCATGGCCATGAAAATAAAGAAGCGAGTTAGGAGGAGATTTTAAAAGAGGAGATTCAACAACGACCATGTGAAGACGATGATTGCAAAAAAGAATCGGTTCAAGGGAGGAGAACGACCACCCATATATGCTATAAATGCGGAAAGAGGACACATATCACCAAACCGCCCACAACAGCCCAGTATGCTATAATTGTGAAAATGAAGGACATATCGCTCGAGATTGCACTAGGCGAAAACCTAGTTTAATGAGGGGACGGTGATTCAAAAGATCGTCCCGAAAAAGTCAAAGTCAACGCTCTGGAAGAGCGTTTGTTGTGGTCCGTCAAAATTGAGGAACCCAAACGATGTGATCACGGGTAAGCTATTTATAAATTATTGTGAAGTTTATACTTTACTAGATACGGTGCTACCCCATTCATTTATCTCTCCGCTTGTGCTCAACGCTTAAACTTGACTCGGAGAAATTAGACTTTGACCTATATCTCGTGGAAACTCCGTTAGAGAAACTTTCATCACATCCACTTGCTTATAAATCTTGTTTGATTCAAGTTGGCACCATCACCTTACCTCTTTAAAGATACTTGCTTTTGATGTGATTTTAGGGATTGATTGGTTAACTACTCATCATGCCAAAATTGATTGTTTTCGTAAGGTTGTTAGCTTTCATATTCCTAAACAACCTGTTGTACGAATTCAAGCAACTAAACCATTAAAATCAATCACTGTCATATCTAATCATAAAGTGATTCGCTTATTAAAAAACGTATGTCAAGCTTTCTTAGCCCATGTTATGGATTTGAATAAAGACACGTCAAATTTGAATAATATTCCTGTTGTTATTGACTTTCCCGACGATTTCTGAAGAACTTCCTGTCTACCCCCGTAACGTGAAGTTGAATTCTTTATTGACCTTGAACCCGTACAAAGCCCATTTCTAAAACCCCATATCGAATGGCTCCTCTTCAACTTCGGAGTTAAAGGTCCAACTACGTGAATTGTTGGACATCGGTTTCATTCGTCCCTAGTACATCTCCTTGGGGTGCTCCTGTTCTATTCGTGAAAGAAGAAAGACGGGAGTATGCGACTTTGTATTGACTATCGTGAATTGAACCATGTCACTATCAAGAATAGGTATCCTCTACCTCGTATTGATGACTTGTTTGACCAAATTTGCAAGGAGCATAATTCTTTTCAAAAATCGATCTTCGCTTACGGATATCATCAAATTTGAAATTAGAACTGAGGATATTCCAAAGACTGCCTTCAGAACTCGGTATGGGCATTATGAATTCTTAGTTATGTCTTTCGGATTGACTAATGCTCCTGCGGCTTTCATGGATATGATGAATCGAGTATTCAAAGAATATTTGATAAATTCATTTGTTGTCTTTATTGATGACATCCTCATATATTCCAAAAGCCGTGAAGATCATGAGCACCATTTGAAGCTAGTACTCCAAAGGCTTCGTGAAAACAAGCTATATGCTAAGTTGAAGAAATGCGAGTTCTGGCTTGAGGAAGTAGCATTCCTTGGGCACGTGGTGTCAAAACATGGAGTATCTGTTGACCCGGCGAAGATTGAAGCAATACAAAGTTGGGAGCAACCGAAGTCGGTGACTAAAGTACGTAGCTTTTTGGGTTTAGCTGGTTATTATCGGAGATTCGTGGAAGGGTTTTCTCGAATCGCTACTCCGTTAACTCATCTAACTCGAAAGGATACAAAATTCATATGGAGCGAGGAATGCGAGAAGAGTTTCCAAGAGCTTAAGAGGAGACTCATTTCGGCACCTGTTCTAACAATACCATCTGGTACGGATGGATTTGTTATCTACATGATATGCTTCGAGCAAAGGGTTAAGATGTGTTCTCATGCAACATGGGAAAGTCATAGCCTATGCCTCATGACAACTTAAAGAATATGAGAGGAATTATCCTACCATGATCTAGAGTTAGCGGCATTGTTTTTTTATTAAAGATATGGAGGCACTATCTATATGGGGAGAAAGTGGAGATATATTCATACCATAAAAGCCTTACATATTTCTTCACTCAAAAAGAACTTAACATGCGGCAGCGACGTTGGCTCGAGCTATTGAAAGACTACGTCCACACTATTCAATACCATCCTGGAAAAACGAACGTGGTAGCTGACGCGTTGAGTAGAAGATCATATGCAGGAACGAGTGCGATGATGTCAAGTATACGCATAGAGCCAACTTTAATAGAAAAAGGTAAGGTTGCTCAAGCCACCGACCTGGAGGTGATGCATATAAAGAAGAAAGTACAAGAAGGTGCTATTCCGGAAGCGAGAATTGATGAAGAAGGAATACTTCGAGTCCACTCCAGACTTTGTGTTCTAACGATTCGATTTGAAGTACAAGATCATGATGGAGGCACACATACACCATTTGCAATCCATCCTCGAAGTACTAAATGTATCGTGATCTTCGACATACATTTTGGTGGAACAATATGAAGAGAGAGATTGCAAAGTTTATCTCAACATGTTTAACTTGTCAACGTGTAAAGGCGGAGCATCAAGTGCCTAAGGGACCATTGCAACCACTTGAGATTCCGAAATGGAAGTGGGAACACATTACCATGGATTTTGTTACGGGTCTTCCCACGGTTTCTCAAGGCATAAATGCTATTTTTGGTTATTGTTGATAGATTAACCAAGTCGCACATTTCTTGCCGATACGGAGACTTATTCTCTTGAACGCCTTGCTAGTATGTATGTAAATGAGATTGTGAGGTTGCATGGCATGCCAATATCTATAGTTTCGGATCGTGACCCAAGATTCACTTCAAGATTTTGGGTTAGCTTGCAAAAAGCTATGGGTACGGATTTACGATTCAGTTCGGCATACCATCCTCAAACGGACGGACAATTAGAGAGGACTATTCAAACTCTTGAAGATTTATTAAGACTCTGTGTCCTAGACTTCAAGGGCAGTTGGGATAAGTATTTACTATTGGTGGAATTCTCCTACAATAACAGTTATCAGGCAAGTATAGGTGTGGCCCCATTCGAAGCATTATATGGACGAAAATGTCGCTCTCCAATATGTTGGGACGAGGTGGGTGAAGCAACATTGTTGGGACCCGAGTTGGTACGTATGACCACAGAAAAGATCCAAATGATTAGACAACGCATACAAACGGCACAGGATCGACAAAAGAGTTATGCGGATCTTCATCGAAAGGACGTGGAGTTTAGTATAGGGGATCATGTATTGTTGCGTGTTGCCCCATGGAAGGGAGTTATAAGATTTGGGAAGAGTGGAAAGCTCAATCCACGATTTATTGGTCCATTTCTAATTCTTGACCGAGTAGGAAATGTAGCCTACAGACTCGCTTTACCTCCAAGTATGTCTCGTGTTCATAATGTGTTTCACATATCCGTATTTCAGAAATATGTGAAAGACCCAAACCACGTTATTGAGTTAGAACCCAGACGAGATAGTGAAGACTTAACGTATGAGGAGGTACTTGTCAAGATCTTGGATATGAAGGGAGCATGTCCTACGACGAAGGTCATACCACAAGTTAAAGTCTTGTGGAGGAACCATGCTATAGAAGAAATGACCAGGAATTGTAAACGGAAATGAAAGCGAGGTATCCTCATCTTTTCAAACACTGTGTATCGTATGTCAATTTCGAGACGAAATTTCATAAGGAGGGAGGTTGTAAGACCCCAAATAATTAATAAATGAAATTTAATTTCCTCTAATTATTATTTTGAAATAGTAAGGGTTGATGTGATTAATGTGGATAGTTATGGGTAAAATACGCAAATATTTCAAAATAAACAAGTGGTTATAAAATATTCATTGTTGTCGGGGGAATATTCGTTTGGTCGTGGAATATTAAATGCGACGACAGCAAGACCCATGTGTAGGCCCCATAACTTGAAAGCGATTGGAGGAAGAAAACGACAAATATAAGTTGTTTCAAAATAACGGTGTAATTGTTACCGCTTATAATCGTTGGAATACCCGGTGGTTAAAACACGATGTCTGCGTTGTTGTCGATGAGAAGACACTTACGGTATTGCACCAATTATTGACTCTTACGTAAAGAAGGCACTACTCAATAATGGTTACACGAGAATTATCGCTCAAGATTTTTTATTGGTTCAATAATTGTTGTGTTGATATTTTATATTGTTGTTGTTTCAATAATTGTCATTACACGGTATTTTTCATTATCGAAGCAATAATTCATATTATCTGAATAATATTATTACATAACATTATTGGTAATATCTAGAAAGTTCTGTCTAAGGAGAGGTTTGGTCACCTAATCACTGCGCCCAAAGAAGGAAAAATTCTTATTGAAAGCCCCTCTTTCTCGGAACCGCTCAGTTGTCAATATTGTGATTCTCGTAATATTATTTGTGAATAGTTAATTATTGATTCATATGATGAGAAAAATATTGATTTTATGTGGATATAGATGGAGAAAATTTTAATGTGACAATTGTTGAAAATTGAAATTTTATCTTTTTCCGATAAAATAATTCATTTAAATATATATATATATTATTATATTTTAATAATATAATAATGGTGATATTTCTGTTTGGAATTTGAAAAAACTTTCTTCTGTAAAGTTGTAGAGAATTGAATTTCCTATAAAAACACGCGAGATTCAATTTTCCTCGACAAAAAAGGCTATTTATTGTGAATTATTGAAGTTTTGTAGTTCAAATAATTAATTTTTGAAGTTTTAAATATTTTTTACAAAAAAAACGTTTTTTTTTTTTTTCTAGAAGGTGGCATGTGGGAAATGCTAGGAGTCAATTCTAAAGTGGGCGTATGAATTTGATATATATATATATATATATATATATATATATTAATTTATTAAATTTTCTACTTTGGTGTTCTAAGCAATTTCCTATAAATAGGTGCTTAGGTTAGAATTGAAAATCACACCGGCTCCAAGTTTTCTCTCTCTATATTATCGGCGTATTCTTGTGAGTATTTTGAGTATACTTTGAGTGTTTCTATACTGGTTGCAAGTTCAAGTCATAGCCTATATCCTGTTTCAACTAAAAGTACCGCCTTTCGAGGTAAGAGATATTATTTTTTTAAAATGATATTATTTATTCTAATATCATTATGCCAAGTATTGATCTCGAACTTTTTATCAAATTTGGAACTTTTGGTGTCGGAGTTACTATTTACGATATCGACACTATTCACGATATCTGATACTATTCACGAATACTTGACTTTATTCATCGAAAAAATGAAAATTTTCCTTTTCGTCCAAAATATATATTGTGGATACTAGTTTTGATTGTATCCATGTTTTGATCATTCTTGAATTTTACACCGCTATAATTATTTTTGAGGTATTTTTGGACGTGGATAAAACAAAGTACGAATCCTTAATCCTTGTCATTTTGTTTCACTGGATTCGTTTCTTTAAAAAAAAAAAATATTTTTCATCATCCTCAGTCTTAAATAATGATATTATTGAATATCTTTGGCCTGTAGTGCAAAGATGATTGATTTCTGATGAATATCTTTGGCTCAGTAGTGCAAAAAATGAATGATTTCGATGAATATCTTTGGCCCGTAGTGCAAAGATGAACAGTGTTTAGATGAACATGACTAATCGGTGAATGTCCTCGGCACAGTAGTGCAAGGATGAATATATGATTCCGATATATATTGATTGATGTTCTGAGGGATAAAAATATTGATGATGGACTGTTAAATTCATAGATATTAGTAGATTTCATCCTCTACTTAACTCTTCTATGAATTAATATTTTCCGCAGCGAGTATTGATTTAAAACTTGTTGTCTATTCTATTCTATTAAATTTTTCCCTGTTGAAGACTAACGATAGTTTGTTGTATATTATCTTAGTCATAATATTCTTTACTGGGCTAGTTGAGCTCACCCTTTTCTTTTTTGTTCCATTTTTCTTCTCAGGAGGCGAGAATGTAGCGAGTACGAGTCGGGGTATGGAATGATGGTTTTAGAGAGTTGTTTAGTAGTCCTCACCATTTTTGTAAAATAATGTATCAATAATTATGATGAGGATTTATTTGTATGTGGATATTGTTTAGATGGCAATATCTGTATTTAAACTCACAATTTTAGTGTTGTAATAATAAAGTTGTAGTTGTTTCTGTACCATGTATTGACAACTCAGAATGGGTGATGTATACCTATTTTGGGGGTGTCACATATTCTTTAGTATCACGACCATGAATCCATGCACTACGGGCCAAAGATAATCGTGTTTTCATCAACGGTCCTGATCATGCTATAAAATAGTTCATCTTTGCACCCTTGGCCGAAGAGAATCTGTAAGACCCCAAATTATTAATAAATGAAATTTATTTTCCTCTATTTATTATTTTGAATTAATAAGGGTTGATTTGATTAATGTGGATAGTTATGGGTAAAATACGCAAATATTTTGAATAAGCAAGTGGTTATAAAATATTCATTATTGTCGGGGAATATTCGTTTGGTCGTGGAATATTCGTCATCGTTGGGAATATTCGTGACGAATGCCGATCTTTTGTTGGCCCCATAACTTGAAAGTTTATTGGATGAAGAAACAACAATTATAAGTTATTTATAAATAACTGCGTAGTTATTACCAATTATCTTGTTGGAATACCGGTGGTTAAAACACACTAATACGTTGTTGAACAAGAAGACACTTTGGTATTGCACCAATTATTGATTCTTACGTAAAAGGCACTACTCAATAATTGTTACGTAATTATTGCTCAATATTTTATTTTATTGATTCAATAATTGCGCATTGATATTTTATATTACCGTTGTTTCAATAAATTTTCATTACACGATTTTTCCATTATCTGAGACAATAATTCATATTATCTAAATAATATTATTGGATAACATTATTGGCAATGTCTAGAAAGTTACATCTAAGGAGAGGTTTGGTCACCTAATTACGCCGCCAAGAAGAGAGAGATCCTTATTGAAAGCCCCTCTTTCTCGAACTACCGTTGCCAAGATCAGTGATTCTGTAATATTATTTGTGAATAATTAATTATTGATTTATATGATGAGAAAATATTTATTTTATGAGGATATAGATGGAGAAAATTTTTAATGTGACAATTGTTAAAAAATTAATATTTTATCTTTTTCCGATAAAATAATTCGCTTAAATATATTAT
The DNA here is from genome assembly GCA_020205605.1 of Panax ginseng. Classification (NCBI taxonomy): domain Eukaryota; kingdom Viridiplantae; phylum Streptophyta; class Magnoliopsida; order Apiales; family Araliaceae; genus Panax; species Panax ginseng. The sequence goes on from CM035133.1 coordinate 38,407,318, forward strand.
TTTAATAATATATTAACTATGATATTTTTATAATGAATGTGGGATATATGAGTATATGAGGAGGAAGAGTATTTTTGTGGCATTAAATTTTTAACACATATTTTGTGTGTTGGTGGACACAATTATTAACCGAAATTTGATTATAGCTTGTAAAAATCGCTGTTTGTGGATTTCTTGGCAATTTCTGTTTGGAATTTGGAAAAACTTTCTTCTGTAAAGTTTTAGAGAATTGAATTTCCTATAAAAACTCTCAAGATTCGAATTTTCTGGCAAAAGGGCTATTTATTGTGAATTATTGATGTTCCGAAGTTCTGAAATAATTGATTTTTGGAAGTTTTAATTATTTATTTTATGAAAAACGTTTTTTATTACTTTTTCTAGAAGGTTGGCATGTGGGAAATGTTAGAGTCGATTTCCAAGAGGTGTAGGAAAATTTATTATTAATAATATATTATATTAAATTTTACGCTTTGGTGTTATAAGCATTTTCCTATAAATAGGGTGCTTAGGTTAGAATTAAAAATCACACCGTAAACTCAAGTTTTCTCTCTATATTATCGAGCGTATTTTTGTGAGTATTTTGAGTATACTTTGAGTATTGCTATACTTGCAAAGTTCAAGTCATAGCCTATATCCTGTGTTTCAACTAAAGTCTTGCTCTTCGAGGTAAAGGATATTATATTTTTAAAATGATATTATTTCTTCTAATATCATTATCTTGAAGTATTGATCTGAACTTTTAATCAAATTTGGAACTTTTGTGTCGGAGTTACTATTCACGTGATACGACACTATTCACGAATACTTACAGGCACTATTTATCAAAAAATGAAATTTTTTTTTTGTCCAAAATATATATTATGGATACTAGCTTTGATTGTATCCATGTTTTGATCATTCTTGAATTTTACTCCACTCTGATTACTTATGAAGTATTTTTTAACTTGGATTGTTTAAAATACGAATCCTTAATATTTGTTCTTTTGTTTCACTGGATTCGTTTTCTTTAAAATATTTTTCATCATCCTCGACCCTAAATGATGATATTACCGAATATCTTTGGCACCGTAGTGCAAAGATGAATGATTTCTTGATGAATATCTTTGGCCCAGTAGTGCAAAGATGAACACGTGTTGAGATGAACATGATCGATCGATTAATATCTTTTGGCGTCTGTAGTGCAAAGATGAATAGATGTTTAGATGAACATGACTAATCGATGAATATCTTTGGCCTCAGTAGTAAAGATGAATATTTGATTCCGGATATATATTGATTGATGTTATAGGGATAAAAGATAGACGATGAACTTTTAAATTCATACATGAAGATAGTAGTTTGCATTCTCTACTTAACTCTTCTAATGAATTATTATTTTCATTGCGAATATTGATTTAAAACTTGTTGTCTATTGTATTCTATCGATTTTTCCTGTTGAAGACTAAAGATAATTTGTTGTATATTATCTTAGTCATAATATTCTTCTTCGGGCTAGTTGAGCTCACCCTTTTCCTTTTGTTCCATTTTTCTTCTCGTGAGGCGAGAATGTAGCGAGTATTAGTCGGGTATGGAATGAAGGTTATAGAGAGAGTTGTTTAGTAGTCCTCACTATTTTTGTAAAATAATGTATCAATAATTGTGATGAGGATTTATTTGGGTATGTATATTGTCTAGAAGACAATAATTGTATTTAAACTCACAGTTTATATGTTGTAATAATAAAGTTGTAGTTATTTCGCATACCATGTATTTGGCGACTCGAAATGGGTTGGATGGAATGGACCTATTTTGGGGCGTCACGGTTTGGTATCGAGCTTAGGGATATGATCTCCATGCGGAGATCGGGAAATAGAACTAGGAGGAGAGACGAGTAAATCCTTCGCTAAAGTGTGTCCTACCTAAGCTTATTTGTTAGTTGGTTAGTATATAGGGATATTATGTGATATATTGATTTCCTTAATTAACCCTTGTTTTTATGACAAGATTTGAGAATGTCGATCGAGAATATTAACAATGGAGTAAATGAGACCGTGGAGATGCTGTCTTTTACCAACGAGGAGAACGTGTAACAAAGTTGGCAATGTACCTCATGTGAATAACACCACCGAAAGCGAGATGATGAACGAGGGGATGTTTAGATGCTTTTTGCGCTTCATGCAAAATCGACGAGGAGACTCGTGTTCAAAATACAGGAGGAAATGATAGCAATTCACGGTGGTCACACGTGCAAGCAGCTTCAAAGAGTCGGGACCACCTGCACTGCAGGGAAAGCCGGATCCGATTAAAGCGAGACGTGGGTCAAACAAATTACCAAGATATTCGATGTCTTGGGATGCACGGAGGAACAGAAAGTTCTATTCGCTACTTTTATGTTCCGTAACGAGGCAGATTACTGGTGGGAATCTGTGAAGCGTACCCATCCAGCTGCACTCAGCATGTCATGGGAGACGTTTCAGAAACAGTTCAATGACAAGTACTTCCCTGAAAGTATTCGTCATATGAAGGAAGTGGAGTTTATTAGACTAGAGCAGAATAACATGACGGTGTCCTAGTACGAGGCGAAGTTTGCGGAGTTATCCAGGTTTGCACCTCATTTGGTGGAGAATGAGGAACGTATGACGCGGATGTTTCTGAGAGGTTTGAAACCCGGCATACGTCAGTATCTCATTTCTCATAAATTTTCTCTCTATTCAGATGTTGTCAACAGGGCTCAGTTGTTAGAGCGAGATAACGAGTACGTTCAACCGAGGGACCATAACCAGGATCATACCGAAGATAGCAGTCATCAGAATAACGATAACCAAATGGAGAAAGAAGAATACGAGACAAAAGGCGGAACCACTCTAGTGGTAATCGTGGCCATGAAAATAGAAGAAGCGAGTGGGAGGAGATTTTAAAAGAGGAGATTCAACAACGACCATGTGAAGACGTCGCCAAGATGTAACCGGTTCCAAGGGAGGAGAAAAGACCACCGGTCGATATGTTACAAATGCGGAAAGAGGGACATATCACATTAAACCGCCCACAATAGTTTAAGGTATGCTATAATTGTGGAAAAGAAGGACATATCGCTTCGAGATTATACAATGATCGAAACCCAGTCTAGCGGGAATGGTGACTCAAAAGGATGTCCCGTAAAAGTCAAAGTCAACGGTTCTCGGAAGAGCGTTTTTCAGGATCGGTCAAAATGCGAGAACCCGAACGAAGTTAGCACGTTAGTTAATTATAAATTCTTGCGAAGTTTATACCTTACTAGATACCTGGTTCTACCCATTCTTTTATCTCTCTTGCTTGCGCTCAACGTTTGAACTTGACTACGGAGAAATTAGACTTTGACCTATTTATGGAGACTCAGTTAGGAAAAACTTTCATTACATCATTGTTTAGAAATCTTGCTTGATTCAGTTGGCACTATCACATTACACTCGTTAACCTTATTTCTATAGAGATATTTGCTTTTGATGTGATTTTAAGGTTAACTACTCATCATGCCGAAATTGATTACTTTCGTAAGGTTGTTAGTTTTCATATTCCTAAGCAACTCATTATTCAATTCAAGCAATCAAACCATTGTAGTCAAACATTTTCATATCGTCCATGAAGTCATTCGTTTATTACGGATGTCAAGTTTTCTTAGTCCATGTTATGGATTTGAATAAAGACACGTCGATTTGAATAATATTCCTGTGTTTATTGATTTTTCCCGACGTATTTCAAAGAATTCCTTGCTTACTCCCAAAGCTCGATATTAAATTTTGTATCGACTTTGAACCCTGACAAAACTCATTTCTAAAATTTCATATCGAATGGCTCTATTGAACTTCGTGAGTTACAAATTCAACTATAGAATTTGGTACCGAGCCTTTATCCGGTGACTTCCTTTGTGGAATGCAAAGCTGCATTCTCCGTAGGGGACACCATATTCGTGCGATAGTAAACTGATAGATGTCATTATAACGTGCTATCCAAGGTTGGGATATGAGTCACAGTTGAGAACAACCTAAGTCGGTAATTGAAATACGTAGCTTTCTAGGCTTAGTTGGTTATTATCGGAGATTCGTTGAAGGATATTCTCGAATCGCTATTCCATTAACGCAGCTAACTCGTAGAGATACAAAATTCGAATGGAGCAAGGAATGTGGGAAGAGCTTCGAAGAACTCAAGAGGAGACTCGTTTCAGCACATGTTCTGACCATGCCATCCTGGAAAAGCGAACGTGGTAGCTGAAGTATTGAGTAGAAGATCGTATACAAGTACGAGTACGATATTGTCAAAGACTCATTTCGTATAATTTATAAATAATAGAGATGGAGATGAAAACTCTAGGTACCCACGTGATGATATACGAGTATAATCGACTTTAATCGATAAAGTTAAAGTTGTTCAAGCTACACACCGGAGCTGATGAATTTGAAGAAGGAGGTGCAAGAAGTTGTTATTTCAAAAGCGAGAATCGGTGAGGTGAGGAAAGCTCAAACCTTCGATTTATTAATCCATTTGAAATTCTCGATTGAATAGGAACTGTGGCCTATAGACTCGCTTTCTGACCAAGTATGACGCTGACCATTACATTCTCAGACGGATTTCGATATCGGAGCATTCTTCGCACTAAGTCGATCACAAACTCGATTTCTCAAAGTAAAGTCCCGAAAATCCTCCTAAAACACATCCACAAATTCCCTAACCACTGGTATTTCTTCCAGTTTCATACTCTTCTCTTTTTGAGTATCAACTATGTAGGCTAAGTACCCGACACAGCCTTTACTTAACAACTTTTTGGCCTACATCATCGTCAGACATTTCATTTGTCTAGGCGATTTGCTACCATGAAAAACTACCTTTGACGGAGTCATAAGGTTTACATACTTCTTTTGGCAATCAATTATTGCTCCATAATTGAACAACCAATCCATTCCCAAAATAACGTCAAACTCTCCTAGCCTGATCGGAATCAAATCTACCATAAAAATATTTCCCTTAATGTTCACCCTATAGTTCTTGTATACGAACCTAATAGGAATTACTTCCTTATTCGCGATTTCTATGTTCAGAGGGAAATTCAATTCTTCACTAGGAAATCCTAATCTCATAGCAAATTCATCAGATATAAATGAGCAAGTAGCACCCGAATCAATTAATACATAAGCATCAATATCATTGATTGGGATAATACCTGACACCACATCCTTTGATTGCACAACATCTTGCATAGTTATGTTGAAGGTTCTGGCTGTGGGCTTATTTGTTGTTGTTGGTCCCACAATAGCCAACGCACTTCCACTAGCATTTCCCTTGCTCCCATTTGTCTCACCAGATCTCTTCTTAGGGCATTCACGAGCAAAGTGATCCTTAGATCCGCACGTGAAGCACACATTCTTCTTAGCTTGAGTGCAATTTGGGGCGATGTGACCCTCCTGGCCACAATTGAAGCATACACGTTTCCCCAGCAAACACACTCCCTTATGAAACTTTCCGCATGTAGCACATGGTTCGAACTTCTTATTTTGTTTGGTTTCTTTCTTCGATTTCCGGCTCCTCCATTTCCATTCCACTTCCTCTTGAAAGTTGTTGCCATTACTACCGTTACCACTACTCTTAGCTTCACCTTAACTTTTCTTCTTTCTCTGCTCTTGATTATGCTTTGTTACTGCCTCGCCTCCACTTTCAGCGAGAATCGCCTTCTCCATCACTGCTGCAAATGTCTTCAATTGGAACAGGGAGACCCTACTGTACAACCAGGGTTTCAGTCCCTACTCAAACCTCTTCGCCTTGCGCTCGTCTGTGCTGACCTGATATGGTGCAAACTTCGCCAACTCGTTGAACTTCACAGCATACTCCGACACCGACATTGTTCCTTGCTTCAACTCCAAAAACTGAACCTCCAGCTGACTCTTCAAACTCTCAGGGAAATAAGTCTCGAAGAACAGCTCCTTAAACCTATCCCAGGTCATTACTCCTGGTCCTTCCCGAGTTTTGTTGGCCTGCCACCAATAACTAGCCTCCTCTTTCAACATAAACATTGTAAAAGCAGTCTTCTGATTCTCCTCCACCCTAGCCACATCAGAAACCTTCTCGATTTCCATAATCTAAGTCTGTGCTTCAACTAGATTCATGGACCCATGGAATTCTGGTGGTCCAACCGCCTTGAAGTCCTTAAACGTAGCACCTTGATTCTGAGGTTGATTCTATGGTTGATTTTGCGATTACTGTCGATGAACGCCACCAACTGTTGAACGGAGTTAGTTTCAGCATTATCATTGTTGGTTCCCTCGGTGGTTCTCTGACGAGGTGGTTGACGTCTTGGAGGCATTTTCTGTTAAAAATACACTCATTAGATTATTGCTCAACTCTTTTCAAGTAATTTCTACTTAACTTGCCCCCATAAAGTAATGACTTCATGACACATAACACTTTGGATAAAAGAAAATAATATCTTTTATTCAAAACTTCTTTGAAAACATCATATCAATAGCATCACTGCTATTTACATTATTTTCCTGAACTACTAAAGTTTCAGGACATCATCATCATATCCCATAGGTTGCATAACACTTGGGATTAACAAATTATTTATCATAACATAACTCAAGTACACTCCCTACGATGTCCTATTAAGATATTGCAAGGCCTTACGACGCTCTTCTTCCATCACTCAGAACATGGTTCGACAGTCCAGTATGAACAAGGGTAGCGTCTCGAACTGAATTGGATAACCCATGACCCGGTATTGAGCTCGATTGATCGCGGTGTTGAACACGTTATCCATTTCTTCCATCTTCCTTCTCTTTGCTTGTGCGTCTCCCTTTGCTATTTCGGCTTGTTGATAAGCTTCACTGTAGGCGTCTTCTGCTCTTGCCCTTTTTGCAGATTCTTCTCTCAACTTGCTCTTCAACTCTGCAACCTCTGCTCTCATTTGATCGTTCCCTTCTTCAGTGTGAACCAGCTTCTCTTCAACATTGTTCAATCGTTCTTCTCGATCCTGAATCTCGTCGTTCTTCTGTGCCAACGAAGTCTGTTGTTCAGCTACTATCTCTTGCAATTCCTCAACAGTATCTTGAAGTTCCATGTTGCGGTCATGTACCTCATCGTATATACGGCCAGCTATCGAGTTAAGTGGAATCCTTTCCTCCTCGTCCTCTTCATCCGTCTGCGGCAGCTCCATGGGATCTTCCTCATCGTCTGTCTCTATCTCATCATCATCATCCTCCTCGACCACTATGAGTAATGGAGCTGACTCTCGTGGAAGCAGTTGTTCCCAAACCACTTGAATATCACGAGATTCCTCCTCTCTAGGCATCTGAGGTCCTCCCTCCCTAGCCTGACTGGATTCTCAGACATTAGTCATCCTGACAACAAGATTTTTAAGTTTTAGTTATTAATCATTACTACTCGACTCTCACGAGCACATAAGTTGTAATCACATAAGCACATAAGTGTTTTATTACTTCTTCCTTAAAACTCGATAAGAGTTTATCATCACTATCTTCTCGAAGGTTACTTCCTAAAGATTTTCCCCCACCTAAGGTTCATAACCTAAAGCTTTGATACCAACCCGTGACACCCCCAAATCCAGGTACTTCATTCCCACAGGATCTGGTGTTCACGTAATCAAACATTCATATCTAACTACCCAAACTCAATAAAACTGGATAAATAAAACCTTTCCCATTAAAGGGTTACATAATATAATCTCCCAGGTTATCTAACCTTTAAATACAATCATTCATATACGGAAATTAAATAAAGCTTCATTAAAACCAAGTCTAAGATCATCATAATAAAATCTAACATCTCTATCAAAATAAAATTACAAGTTTTCATCACTTGCACATTTTTCCCTTTCCTTTGCTAGTCGAAGGTTCATCTACCTTCTTCTCTTTAGCTGCAATGAGTTTATAAACATGCAAGAGTGAGCAAAACAATTTCTCACTGGATACAATATGAAATCAACAGGAGTATAGTAATAATAACTGCCAATAATAGGCTCATCAACAATGAATAGTACTCTACCATCTATAATCAGAAACTGACATCCAAAATATGGAATAAATATAACTGAGGGTCATAAGACCATGAACTATGTCCACAGTTGCGAGTAATCTTTCAACTCCAACTTTAACAGTCATAAGACTATAAGGACTCCTCGTACTTAGGGGGATTAGCCCTTCGTACCATGTATTGTGCACAAACATTTAACGCTACACGTAAGTTATCCCCTAATAATAATAGGGTTGTTCATCTCAGTATTTGGAGTACAAGTCCGCACCAAAGAGAGTTTGGTTTGGATAAGCTTTCAAGGGTAATTTGAAGTTCAACGATCATCAACTAGAGGACTAGTTGAATTAATAACATTATATTACAGAATAATTGTAATTGAATCAACATGGTAAACCAAAATCATGCTTTAGGAATAATCTAATAGCATATAATTTGAATAACTATAACATGCCTTGCTTGAACAATATTAAGTCAAGGTTAATTAGAATTGAGTACTAAGCATGCATAACAGTTTGAACGATGAAATTGCTCAACATTAGTATAAATAGTTGTGCATGCTAAACAATAAGTTAAATACAAGAATAACTTGTCAACATTAAACCAAAGTTTAGAAAGCTTGCATCATTCATAAGGTAATCGAATTGAAACAATAAATAGTTCAACAAGATAAAGAATTAGAAATCTTGCATTATTATATTGGAAAAAATAATTGATTCAATCAAGAAAATGGATTAGAACACTTACTCTAAGAACAATTTAAGCGCTTGCACAATTTTAAAAGTAGAGTTAGAGAACTTGCCTTGTTCGTGGACTAAATCGAACAATTCAAACCACAATATCCTACAAACATATGTCATCATGACATAATTAGTCATTACCATCTTACAAACACAACTAAGTATGTTCATCATTTAAAATTGGATTTTTAATCACACAATCGAGTTATAACATAAGTTAATCGTTAATAACATACTTATGCATAGTATAGAAATACTAAAATCAATATTTTACAGTCCTACTAACATCATACAACTTTTCTTAAAATTTCGTGTACAAAAAGTACACCGTCGAGACCCGATCTGCTAACTCACATGCATTTCTACGATTTACATTTGTGGGTGGCATTACTGCACAGGAATATGTAAATGCTGACATGGTATGAAACAAAACTACAAATCCATGACTGCGGCGTATAAGCGCCAAACAATAAACTGTGTGAAAACTAACAACTTCTTTGGTGGCAGTGCGTATGTAAATCTAGCTTTTTGATGACAACTTGACAATAAAGCGAGGAAAAAAGCCAATTTTGGCTTACAAGCTCGTTTCTAATAGACTAAATAGCATATAATTCATACAAAAACTTCATGCAAACAAAATTCAAGAATTCCGAACATTTTTCTACCCATATAACAACATAAATAACAAGTTTAAAATATCCAATTTCACTATTTTTGATAAAAAAAAAACTCACTTTTTGATATTTCAATGAAAATCAACACTGTAAATTTGTTTTTCAACCAAAACAATTAATTCAAAGCATCTTTATCAATATTTATACATACTCTCACAATTTAAATATCCAATTTATCAACTACACAACTAATTAACTCTCAATTTCTACTTTAAATTAACCCATATTCATTCACAAAACTCTCTGTAAAAAGGTTTTCTTCACAACTTCATACATAACAACAATACATTGATTATAATCATATATAACCTATAAAAATAACTTTACAACACTAGTTTATCTTATGAACACACATAAAATCAACAATCATCCTACCACAAGAATTTTACAGAGAAATAGGAGAAAAGCTAAAACTTTTAAAACTTGAAAAGAATAGGATAATACCTTGAAGAAGATGATGATGACTATTCCTTCTTTGATTCTCAAACTTTTCTTCTCACCAATCTCTAGCCTTTCTTCCTCTCTTCTTCTCTTCTTCTTTCTTCTTCTTCTTCTCCGAGTTTTTCTTTTCTTCCTAACTTTCTAGCGCGTACTAGATAAAATAACGTATATAGAATATAATATATATATTAATTATATAATATAACTCTAATTTACTGACATCAGTTACTTATTTTGAAAACCAAAAGCCATAAGGCTTGTCTGGCTAGTCACTAAAAAAATATCCAATTAATCCTAACACCCTGTTTGGTTAAACCCAATTAGAAAAAAGACTTAATAAGCAATAAGTCTTGTTTGGCAAAACGGAATTAAAACTCCTTTAAGTTATTTTAGTAACTACTTTATAAAAGGTTATTTGTCACACATTAATTTAATTAAATTAATCATAATAACAATTTATTAAATTACTTCATCACATAAATCAATACCACCAAAATTATAATTTTCTATACAATTATAACTTTATTTAATCAACTAACACATCCTTTTAAATTTAAAAATTCCAATAAAAAGAATATTAATTCAATTAATCAAAATTCTCTAACTTAATAATTAAATTAAATTAGCAAAATAATTAATTTTTCTTATTTATTTATTTAGCAAATAGTTAACCACATCAATTCAAATTTGAACAATTATTTATTCAACAATAAACACATCCAACCTAGAATGTTACACCACATGAATTTTAACATAATATAAGCACGAGGATGATGACAATGACATAAAGAATCAATCAAATGAGATAAAGGATAAATATTAAACTTTTATAATACAATTTATCCAGCGTTCAATAATAACCAAATGTTATCAATCACTTAATAATCTCATAATCTATTGTCATTAATAATATTTTAGTCATTTCTTAAACTTACAAACAATTTATTTCAATTGTTTACACTTTATCAAATAATGCATTTAATCATTCAAAAATGTCATACTCATAAGATTTCATCACCAATGATCAAATCCCTCATCAAAAATATGCATATACCCTATATAGGATTCCCAAGCCATAAAATCCTATTTTCCAATTTTGTTACTTCACATAACATATTTAATTCATATATTCGTAACTAAACTATTTTTATGAAAAATACCAAATTAGTTCCAAAAATATTTCTTTTTTGGAATTTAGCAGAATATAGTCCCATAATGAATATATATTTTTCTTGGAATTTTTAAAATTCATTTACTATTTTTCAAAAATCAATTTCTAATTAATTCCTTAAGAAATTAGCTACCTCAAGGTTAACTCCAGAAATTCCCAATTCTTGGCAGGATCTTACACATGTTAACGTGAGCTTTCGGTTTAAATTTCATGGTCATCGAGTTTATAAAACTTTGGTTATAGCGTTTTTATTTCAGTAAAACCTAAATATTAAAATGGTCATAACTTGCTCATTTTAAGTGGAATGAGCTCATTTTTTGAATGAGAGGTACTTTAAACCATATACTTTCATGTCCTAAAAAGTCCGAATTTTTCTCACAAATTAAGTGGCCAAGAAACACCCTTTTAATTTACTCGGACGATGGCTTTTTCTTGTTTTTGCGATTTTGACTCCTTTGCTAAAATCACCACACACGAAAATCTACAACACCTTTTACAAAGATTCCACTTGGATAAGTTATAAAACTCATAGATCTAACTCTAGAACTTGACCTCACTCAAAATTCTAAATATAATAGGAGATATGGTCAATTGAATTTCATGTTTCGCTTTTCACCAAAATCGATTTTCAACTCTTTGTGATTTCTAAGAAACTTTCATGTTTTCACATAATAACCAACATAACTCATCATAACACTTACTAATACTCAAAACATATGATGACGTCATGTATATACGAGATCATTTCAATAATTTAATAAGGAATGAATACAAAGGATCATTCACCATGCATGTGGTAATCCACATGTATGAGTTATTCAACGTAATAATAAAGAATGGAATAATAGAGAAATCACCATGCATGCGATAGATCACACAAACAAGTTATTCCAATAGAATAATGAATAATGGAACCAGTCAAAGTAAATTACATGCCAAGCGGGATGTTCCAACGAATAATAATAAAGATTTTACCGGTCCCAAGGTAGAACATATGTGCATGTGATATTCCAACAAAATAATAAAGAATGGAATAACGAGAAGAATTTCACCAAGTATAGGGTAGCAGCGTATCTGAGTTATTCAATGAGAATAATAAAGAATGGGATAACGAAGTTCTCTTCATGAATACAAAAGAAATAATACCCTTACGAGTACAACAAATAATATCCCTTACCTTTGAAAGAAGAGTATTCCATTTGGTAGGCGGGATATACTCAAGAAAACTTGCACTATGCTCAAAGCTTTTTTAAACTCTAAAGAAATACGCTCAAGATTATAGAAGAAGAATTCTCTCTATTGTTATTCACCAAAATCAATTATTAAGTGACGTATAAAATATGACACCCACATCTTAGGTTCTCAATACAATTATATATTGTATGTCATGCCGTTTTATAATGTATTGAGAAACTTCGATAGTCTCGGACCATCACATTATTTCCCTGTTATCCCCGCTCGACCCAGCTACACTCTTATTACCTGAAAGGAATTGTGAAGCAAAAGGGTGAGCACAACTAGCCCTGTAAAGAATATCATGACTAAAGAGATAACTAAATTATCAATAGCTTTCATCAATAATAAATCAGAGATTTAGAACATATGGTAGATGATAAAAATTTTCAACCATAGTTGCAGCGGAACTAGCAATCCATTAGAAGAGTCAAATAGACCATTAGATCTATTATCTTCTATGTTAAAAGTCCACCGATAATATTTTATCCTGTAACATCAATCAACAATTCACATCCACAACCATATGAATAACTCATAATCATAATTGTGATTCTAAATTCCTTTTCGCACCTGGAATGAAAGATAATTTTAATCACCTATCTTCACACGAAACATCAAAAATCATGGTTATACCAAATCACAATTCCTCTCATAATCATACTAATTAAATTCATCTTTGCACTACTGACCAAAGATATACAATTATAAAACTAATAATCTTTGAGACTCGACAATAAATAATCCACATCATCGAATCACCCTACACTACTACCAAGGATATTCATTAATATCACATCCATGAATTATCCATGCACTACGGCCAAGGATATTCATTATTATCACATCCATGAATTAATATTTCATTGTTGAGACTCATCTCAATAATTAATCCACATCATTGAATCATCCTTGCACTACAGGCCATGGATATTCTTTAGTATCACGAACACGAATTATCCATGCACTATGTGCCAAAGATAATCGTGTTTTCATCAACGGTCCTAATCATGCCATAAAATAATTCATCTTTGCACCCTTGACCGAAGAGAATCCATAGCCATAATCATACCAAAAACTGTCCATCAATGCACTACGGGCCAATGAGGATTTTTTCCACATCATTTGTAACATTACGGTCATGATTATACTGAATAATCCGTGGTCATAATCATACCAAGTCCATCTATGCACTACAGGCCACAGATGATTTTCAACATAATATAAGCATGAGGATGATGACAATGACATAAAGAATCAATCAAATGAGATAAAGGATAAATATTAAACTTTTATAATACAATTTATCCAGCGTTCAATAATAACCAAATGTTATCAATCACTTAATAATCTCACAATCTAATGTCATTAATAATATTTTAGTCATTTCTTAAACTTATAAACAATTTATTTCAATTGTTTACACTTTATCAAATAATGCATTTAATCATTCAAAACTGTCATACTCATACGATTTCATCACCAATGATCAAATCCCTCATCAAAAATATGCATATACCCTATATAGGATTCCCAAGCCATAAAATCCTATTTTCCAATTTGTTACTTCAAATAACATATTTAATTCATATATTCGTAACTAAACTATTTTTATGAAAAATACCAAATTAGTCCCAAAAATATTTCTTTTCTGGGATAATAACCAACATAACTCATCATAACACTTACTAATACTCAAAACATATGAGGACGTCATGTATACAGATCATTTCCACAATTTAATAAGGAATGAATACAAAGGATCATTCACTATGCATGTGGTAATCCACATAGACAGGTTATTCCAACAGAATAATAAAGAATGGAATAACAGGAGAAATCACCATGCATGCGATAGATCACACCGACAAGTTATTCCAATAGAATAATGAATAATGGAACCGAGATCGGTGAAATTAATGACCGGCGGCGATATATTAAACGAGAATAATAAAGAATGGAATAACAACAGAAATCACCATGCATGCGATAGAACACACAGACATGTTATTCCAATAGAATAATGAATAATGGAACCAGGTGTCGAAAATTACCCCAGACAGAGATGTTCGAATAGAATAATAAAGATGAAACTAGGTCCCAGAAAGCATGCACGATATGACGTGATATTCAAACGAGAATAATAAAGACGGAACCGGTCCCAAATGAACGCATAGACAGGATATTCCAACAAAATAATAAAGAATGGAATAACAGAGGAATTTCACCAAGTATAGGGTAGCCCGCGTATACAGGTTATTCCAACAGAATAATAAAGAATGGAATAACATAAGTTCTCTTCATGAATACAAAAGAAATAATACCCCTTACGAGTACAACAAATAATATCCCTTACCTTTGAAAGAAGAGACTTCCAACGGTAGGGGCGAGGATATACTCGAAGAAAACTTGCACTACGCTCAAAGCTTTCTTAAACTCTAAAGAAATACGCTCAAGATTATAGAAGAAAAATTCTCTCTATAGTTTCTTTCTCTAGAGTATCAGTGAATTCGTAAGAAATAATAAAGGAATGAGCTTCTATTTATAGAAGAATGGAATGCATAGTAACTAATTCATGAACGGTCCAGATTGATTTACTTTTAATCGGACGATCCATATTTAAAGCAAAATCTTTTAAATAAAATATAATATATTCTATTTATAATCTAATAAAATGAATAACTTTATAAAAGTATTATGTTTGATATAAAAAGATTTTTACTATATAAAAACACTATCAGGGCACTATGCAAAACACTATGCATAATAAAATATAATATATTCTAATTATTGTCTAATAAAGCGAGATAACTTTATAAAAGTATTCTATTTTATATAAAAAGATTTTACTATTAGCCTAATAAAACGAATAACTTTATAAAAGTATTACATTTTATATAAAAAAACATTTTGTTTTATTACATTAATAATACTAATAAAACAAAACTTCATCATCACTTACTTTGAAAAAATTTTCAAATGTCACCCTTAACTTTAAACTTTTATCAATTTAACTATTCACCAAAATAGAAAAATTGAATACTTTTATTTCATAAAATTTGGGGTCTCACATTCGAGAATACGTCAGAAAATTTATTAATGATAGAAATATCATTTAAAAACTGTGACTCTCATCCAAGACTTGGATAACACATGAAATGAAGGTTTCTCCTAATGGAGTTTCAACCGATAAGTCAAAGTCTAATTTCTCTGGAGTCAAATTTAAACGTTGAGCGCAAGCAAGAGAGATAAAAGAATGGATAGAACCGGTATCTAATAAGGTATAGACTTCGCAAGAATTTATAATTAACTAACCCGTGCTAACTTCATTTGGGTTACTCGCTTTTTGAGAAGTCACGAAAAATGCTCTCCCTAAAACCACCGACTTTGTTTTGTCCGTATTCGCCTTTGGTGCCACCGTTCTAGCTGGACTTGACTTTGGTGCACGACAAAATTGGGCTAGGTGACCTTCTTTTCCACAATTGTAACATGCTTTGAATTTGCATCACGCAGCTTTGACCGATATGTCTCCCTCGCATTTGAAGCATACAATTGGTGGTCGTTCTCCTCCCTTGAAAACGAGTGTTGGTGCTGCTGTCTTTCCATCGTTGTTGAACCTTCTCTTCTTGAAATTTCAACTCCTATTATCTTGGCCATGATTACCACCGAAGTGGTTACCATTCTTGGCATGATAATTTCCTCCACGATGGTTATCATTGTTCCGATGGCCGTTGCCACCAGTATGATTATTATCGTGTTGCTGGTCATTACCTTTTAGTTGTGCTGACTCATTATCGCGCTCTAATAACTGAGTCATATTCACTACATCTGAATATAAACAAAGTTTGTGAGAAATGAGGTATTGACGTATATCAGGTTTTAAACCTCTTAGAAACATTTGCGTTATTCTCTCCTCATTATCGACCAAATGGGATGCAAACCGGGATAACTCCGTAAATTTAGCCTCGTATTGCGACATTGTCATATTGTTTTGCTCCAACTTGATGAATTCCACCTCCTTCATGTGACAAATACTTTTGGGAAAGTACTTGTCGTTGAACAACTCTTGGAACTTCTCCCAAGACATCTTGAGTGCATTAGTTAAATTTGAGTGCGTTTCTGATTCCAACCAATGTCTGCCTCTTCACGCAATATAAAGGTGGAAAAGGAAACCTTTTGCTCCTCGGAGCATCCCAAGACATCAAATATCTTGGTGATCTGCTTTAACCACGTCTCCGCCTTAAGTGGTTCTAGCTTTCCCAAAAACTCCGGCGGTCCCAGCTCCTTGAACTGCTTAGCAGTGACAAGCCGTGGGTTGCCATTGTTTCCACCTACATTTTGAACAGGAGTCTCTCTTGCCTGATGTTGCATGAATTTCATAAAGCCTCTGAACATCCCATCGTTCATCATCGATCGGTGTTGTTATTTACACGAGGATTATTATCTTCTGTTGCACATTATCACAGGTATTGATCGTTGGTGACTCAACGGTCTCATATGCTTCATTCTTTGATCTCAACATTTTCGGATGCCATTTACAAACACCGCACAAAATAAGGGTTAATTGACATATCACATATTATCCTTATACTCTGACCGACCAATTAAATACCAAATAAACTTAGGTAGGTCATACTAGCGAAGGAATTCCCCGTCTCTCCCCTCCTAGTTTTTATCTCACATCTCAGCCAGAGATCATATCTCTAAGCTTTGATACCAACTGTGACGCCCCCAAAATAGGTATACATCACCCATCTTGGGTCGCCAGATACACACTACATAAATCAAATACAAACTTAATTATACAACTGTCGGGTAATATACGACAAAACATAGCTGAGAGTTTAAACAAGAATATTGTCATCTAGACAATATCCACACTCAATGGAGTCCTCATTACAATTATTATCACACTATTTCACAGAATAGTGAGGACTATCAAAACAACCATCTAGACCATCAATCCGTTCCACGACTCGTCCCAGCTATATTCTCATTTCCTGAAGAGAACAATGAAAGAAAGGTTGAGCTCAACTAGCCCAGTAAGAAATATTATGACTAAGATAATGCATAATAAATTATCCTTAGCCTTCAACAGTATAACAACTGATAGAATACAATAGACAACAAGTTTTAGATCAACAACTGCAGCGAAATAAGCAATCCATTAGAAGAGTCATATAGAGCATAAAATCTACTATCTTCTATGATTTAGAAAGTTTTTCTTCAACTTTATCGCTGAGACTCAGCTTAATAAATAAAATCGAATCATCCCTGCACAACGGCCAAGGATATTCATGTAATCATCAATGGTCATGATTACCGAATAATCTCTGGTCATAATCATACCAACAACTGTCCATCAATGAACTACAGGCCAATGAGGACTTTTACCACATCATTCGTTACATTACGGTCATGATTATACCGAATAATCCCTGGTCATAATCATACCAAGTCCATCTATGCACGTAAGCCAAAGATGACTTTAATCACAATATAAGCATGAGGATGATGACAATGACATAATAATTCAATAAAACAAGTTCAAGGATAAATTTTAAAGATTTATAATTTAATTTATCCAGAAATCAATAACGTCCAAATTGTAAACATGATACTGCTTTGTGGAGTAAAATTCAAGATTAATATTCATGTACCAAAAATAATTTGGACAAAAAAGAAATATATTTTTCGAATAAATAGTACCCCGTGAATAGTACCCTGTGAATAGTACTTCGAGAATAGTACCTCATGAATAGTACTTCGGGAATAGTACTTCGAGAATAGTACCCCGACTTGAAAAGTACTCCAAATACCCGAGTGAATAATATTCAGGTGAATAGTAACTCATGAATAGTACTCCGGCACAAAAAGTGCACCAATACCCGAGTGAATAATATTAGAGTGAATAGTAACTGGGTAAATAGTAACCCGTGAATAGTAACTCGTAAAAAAAATACCAAAGAAAATGATATTCCATGATGAGTACAAAAGAAATAATATCTCATACGAGAATAATATAATATACAAAACTGCAAATGGATTTTCTTCCGCCATGCAGTAATCCACATAGTTAGATCATTTCCACAATTTAATAAAGAATGAATACGAAAGGTCATTCGCCATGCATGCGGTAATCCATTTAGACAGGTTATTCTAACAGAATAATAAAGAATGGAATAACAAAAGAATTCACCCGGCATGCGATAGACCGCACAGACAGGTTATTCCAACAGAATAATAAATAATGGAACCAGATCATGCGTAATACGCACAGACAGGATATTCCAACATAATAATAAAGAATAGAACCAGGTCATGCGTAATCCGCACAGACAAGATATTGCAACAGAATAATAAAGAATGGAATAACAGAAGAATTTCACCATGTATGCGGTACTTTGCATAGACAGGTTATTCCAACATAATAATAAAGAATGGAATAACAGAAGAATTTTACCATGTATGCGGTGCTCAGCGACAGACGAGTTATTCAACATAATAATAAAGAATGGAATAACAGAAGCTCTCTTCATGAATACGAAAGAACTAATACCCCTTACCTCAAAAGAAGACTGGAATAGTGAGGTAGCAGACTTCTCTTCTTCTTTCTCTCTATAATTTCTCTCTATAATAATTGCTCTATAGCTTTAGTGAATTGGTGAGAAATGAAGGAATGAGCTTCTATTTATAGGAAAATATAGTTTCGATAATTGCATGTTTTGGGGCTCGAAATATTACAGTATAATACCTTCCTCTTTTTCTTCATTTTTAATTTAGTCATGCAAGTATTATCAAACTTGCACCAGCTCCCCTAATAGTAAATCATGTGACTCAATAGTTCTAAACATGTGAAAATATGAATTACAGTATAGTACCTCCATTTATACCTCCATTTTTAACTTAGTCATGCAAGTATTATCAATCTTGCACCAATTCCCCTAATAGTAAATGAATGTGAATCAATAGTACACACATGTGAACAAATAGTTATAATCATGTGAATTAATAGCAATTAATTGCTCATTTATCCGGTTAATTACCCGATTGGTCAATATAATCTCCAGTCATCAATTATTATCGAAATAAATGTTGATTTTCACTAACACTAATAATTCCAACACAATGGAACTATCAATTTCATCTTTAATCAACACAAACTTATTCATCATTAATATTATAACTCATAATATTTAACAACCAGGTCGCTCCCAGGAAAAAAGGGGGCTTTCCGATAAGAATTTCTCCTTATTAGCGCGCAATTAGGTGACCAAACCTCTCCTTGACAGAACTTCTAGACATTGTCAATATTATAAATAATAATATGAATAACTTTGTCGTCTCAATTATTGATTTAATAATATAAATATTATGCAGATGATACTGTGACAATAATTGAATTAATAATATGAGAAATATGATGCAACAATTACTGTAGCAATAATTGAGTATAACCTAGTGACATCTTACGTAAGCATCAATAATCAATACTGTGTGCTACTATGCAACCACGCGTATTACTGTGCTTTTACTATCGAGTAGTTCAACAGTTTTAACGGTAACACTTTTGCCGTTATTTTTATAAAATAATAATTCTGTCATTTTCTAACTACGACAATACTTACGTTGTGGGGTCCACCAATGATTGTGCCATCGTACGGATATTCCCGACAAAAGAATATTCCCCGACCAAATGAATATTTTATAACAACTTGCTTACTTTGAAAAATTTATAAAAATTACCCACAACTATAATATTATATCAAATCCACACCATAATATTCAAAAAAAATATTTCGAGAAATTTAAATCTTTATTCATAAAATTTGGGGTCTCACATATAGTGCATGGATAATTCGATGATGTGATTGGCGGGATCATGACCATTAGTTAACAGTTGAATGTCTTTGGCCGTAGTGCACTGACAGACAATTGATTGGTATGATCATGACCATTGGTTTTATAGTTGAATATCTTTGGCTCGTAGTGCAAAGGTAGACAACTGATTGGTATGATCATTGTTATTACATTTGAATATCTTTAGCCTTTGGGGTAAGAATTTTGAGTAAACGTTCTATTAAGCCTTTGTGGCAAGGAGGAACCGTTGATTCACATTATTATAAACATGAATTGTGAATTTAACTAAAATCTTTGGTGGTTCAGGTGAAGACAGGTGATGAAAGTTCTCTTTATCTTGAGAATAATAAAGAACTGTTAATGGGTATTACAGGGATAAAATTGATGATAAAATTTTAAATCCTAGAAAATTGTAGATATCATGCTCTACTTGACTCTTCTAATGGATTGTTTGTTTAGCTGCAGTTGTTGATCTAAAACTTGTTGTCTATTGTATTCTATCAGTTGTTATACTGTTGAAGGCTAAAAATAATTTATTCTGCATTATCTTAGTCATAATATTTCTTACTGGGCTAGTTGAGCTCACCCTTTTGCTTTCATTGTTCTCTTCAGGAAATGAGAACGTAGCCGGGACTAGTCGGGGAATGGAGTGATGGTCCAGATGTTTCATTAGTAGTCCTCACTATTCTATGAAATAGTATGATAATAATTGTAATGAGGACTTCATTGAGTTTGGATATTGTCTAGAAGACAATATTCGTTTTAAAAACTCTGCTATGTTTTGTCGTATTTTTACACGACAGTTGTA
Source organism: Panax ginseng (assembly GCA_020205605.1). NCBI lineage: Eukaryota > Viridiplantae > Streptophyta > Magnoliopsida > Apiales > Araliaceae > Panax > Panax ginseng. Next base: position 38,428,240 of record CM035133.1, read on the forward strand.
TAATTAAGTTTATATTTGATTTCTGTACCATGTATCTGGCGACTCAAGATGGGTGATGTATACCTGTTTTGGGGGCGTCACACCATCTATGCACGTAAGCCAAAGATGACTTTCAACACAATATAAGCATGAAGATGATGACAATGACATAATAATTCAATAAAACAAGTTCAATGATAAATTTTAAAGATTTATAATTTAATTTATCCAGAATTCAATAACGTTCAAATTGTTAACATGATACTGCTTTGTGGAGTAAAATTCAAGAATAATATTCATGTACCAAAAATAATTTGGACAGAAAAGAAATATATTTTTCGAGTAAATAGTACCCCGTGAATAGTACCCTGTGAATAGTACTTCAAGAATAGTACCTCGTGAATAGTACCCCGACACGAACAGTGTCCCGAATACCCGAGTGAATAATACTAGAGTGAATAGTAATCGGGTGAATAGTAACCTGTGAATAGTAACTTGTGAATAGTACTCCGGCACGAAAAGTGCCCCGAATACCCGAGTGAATAACACCAGAGTGAAAAGTAACCAGGTGAATAGTAACTCATAAAAAAATACCAAAGAAAATGATATTCCATGATGAGTATAAAAGAAATGATATCTCAGACGAATATAATAGAATATACGAAACTGCAAATGGATTTTCACCCCCATGCAGTAATCCACGTAGACGTATCATTTCCATAATTTAATAAAGAATGAATACGAAGGGTCATTCACCATGCATGCGGTAGTCCGCGTAGACAGGTTATTCCAACAAAATAATAAAGAATAGAATAGCAGAAGAATTCATCATGAATGCGGTAGTCCGCGTAGACAGGTTATTCCAACAAAATAATAAAGAATGGAATAACAGAAGAATTCACCATGCATGCGATAGTCCGCATAGATAGGTTATTCCAACAGAATAATAAAGAATGAAATAACAAAAGAATTCACCAGGTATGCGGTAGTCTGCACAGACAGGTTATTCCAACAGAATAATAAAGAATGGAATAACAGAAGAATTCAACAGGCATGCGGTAGTCCACACAGACAGGTTATTCCAACAGAATAATAAAGAATGGAATAATAGCTCTTACGAGTATTGAAAGAAAATAAATCTCTTCATGAATACGAAAGAAATAATACCCCTTACCTCAGAAGAAAACTAGATACTGGAATAGTGAGGTAACAAACTTCTCTTCTTCTTTCTCTCTATAATTTCTCTATAATAATTGCTCTTGTGAGACTTAGTGAATTGGTGAGAAATGAAGGAAGAATGAGCTTCTGTTTATAGAAAAATATAGTTTCAATAATTGCACGTTTTGGGGCTCAAAATATTACAGTATAATACCTTCCTCTTTTTCTTCATTTTTAATTTAGTCCTGCAAGTATTATCAAACTTGCACCACCTTCCATAATAGTAAATCATGTGAATTAATAGTAAATCATGTGACTCAATAGTTCTAAACATGTGGAAAAATTAATTATAGTATAGTACCTTCATATATACCTCCATTTTTAATTTAATCATGCAAGTATTATCAATGTTGCACCAACTCTCCTAATAGTAAATCATGTGAATCAATAGTACACACATGTGAACACATAGTTATAAGCATGTGAATTTAGAGCAATTAATTGCTCATTTATCTGGTGAATTACCCGATCGGTCAATATAACCTCCAGACATCAATTATTATCGAAATAAATGTCGATTTCCACTAACACTAATAATTCTCACACAATGGAACTATCGATTTCATCTTTAATCAATACAAACTTATTCATCATTAATATTATAACTCTCAATATTTAACAACCAGGTCGTTCCCAGAAAAGAGGGGGCTTTCCGATAAGGATTTCTCCTTATTGGCGCGTAATTAGGTGACCAAACCTCTCCTTAATAGAACTTCTAGACATCGTCAATATTGCAAATAATAATATGAATAACTTTGTCGTCTCAATTATTGATTTAATAATATATCATATTATGCAGATGATACTGTGACAATAATTGAATCAATAATATGAGAGATATGATGCAACAATTACTGTAGCAATAATTGAGTATAACAGAGTGACTTCTTACGTAAGCATCAATAATCAATACCGTGTGTTACTATGCAACCACGCCAGACATTCTTTGTTTTACTCTAAGGGTAGTTCAACAGTTTTAATGGTAACACTTTCGCCGTTATTTTTATAAAATGATAATTATGTCGTTTTCTAACTACGACAATACTTCCGTTGTGGGGTCCACCAATGATTGTGCCATCATACGAATATTCCCTATTAAAACGAATATTCTCCGACCAATCGAATATTCCCCGACACAACGAATATTTTTTAACAACTTGCATACTTTGCAAAATTTTCAAATATCACCCTTAACTTTAACCTTTATCAATTTAACCATTTACTAAATAACATAATAATTATAAGAAAATTGAATACTTTTATTTCATTAAAATTGGGGTCTTACAATCTCCCCTCTTTATAAAATTTCACCCTTGAAATTTACGTATGTACTTGGTATGCGGAAGAGGTGAGGATACCTCGACTTCATTTCAGATTCTAACTCTTGAGGTATAACCTTTGAGTGTCGAATATGATCCTTCTTATCCAAGATTTTAACACGTATCTCCTCACACCTTAAATCTTCTGCTATCTCGTCTAGTTCTAATTCAATAATGTGGTCCAGGTCGTCCACATATTTACGTAACATCGATACGTGAAAAATGTTATGAACACACGACATACTTGGCGGTAAAACGAGTCTATAGGCCACAGTTCCTACTCGATCTAGGATTTCAAATAGACCAATAAAATCAAGGGTTGAGATTTCCTCTCTTCGTCGATTCTTGCTTCTAGAATAACTTTCTATTGAACCTTCTTCTTCACATTCATTCACTCTGGGTGTGTAGCTTGAGCGATTTTAACTTTATCGGTTAACGTCGATTCTACTCGTATTATTTGACATTATCACGTGGGTCCCTAGAGTCTTTAACTCTATCTTCATCATTTGTAAGTATACAAAATGGGTCTTTGTGTTAACAACGTTACAATCGTAAACGCATACGATCTTCTACTCAATGCATCAGCTACCACGTCTACTTTTTCCACGATAATATTGAATGGTATGGTCGTAATCTTCAACAGCTCGAGCCAACGTCTTTGGCGCATTATACGATCATTTTAGGTAAAGAAATATTTGAGGGTTTTAGAAATGGGTTTTGTACTAGGGTCAATACAAAATTCGATTTCACGCCTCGAGGTAGGCGTGAAGTTCTTGAGAATATGTCAGGAAATTTATTAACGATAGAAATATCATTTAAAAACTGTGACTCTCTTCCAAGACTTGGATAGCACATGAAATGAAGGTTTCTACTAACGAAGTTTCAACCAATAAGTCAAAGTCTAACTTCTCTGGGATCAAATTTAAACGTTTAGCGCAAGCAAGAGAGATAGAAGAATGAGTAGAACTGGTATCTAATAAGGTATAGACTTCGCAAGAATTTATAATTAACTAACCCGTGCTAACTTCATTCGGATTACTCACTTTTTTGAGAAGTCACGAAAAACGTTTTTCCTGAAACCACCGACTTTGTTTTGTCCGTATCCACCTTTTGTGCCACCGTCCCAGCTGGACTTGACTTTGATGCATGACAAAGTTGGGCTAGGTGACCTTCTTTTCCATAATTGTAACATGTTTTGGACTGCATCGTGAACCTTGGACTGATATGTCCCTCCCCTCCGCATTTGAATCATACAATTGGTGGTAGTTCTCCTTCCTTAAAAACGGGTGTTGGTGCTACTATCTTTCCATCGTTGTTGAACCTTCTCTTCTTGAAATTTCCACTCCTATTATCTTGTCCATGATTACCACTGAAGTGGTTACCATTCTTGGCATGATAATTTCCCCCACGATGGTTATCATTGTTCCGATGGCCGTTGCCACCGATACGATTATTATCGTGTTGTTGGTCGTTGCCTTTTGGTTGTGCTGACTAATTATCGCGCTCCAATAACTAAGCCCTATTCACAACATCTAAATATAAACAAAGTTTGTGAGAAATGAGGTATTGATGTATATCGGGTTTCAAACCTCTTAGAAACATTCGCGTCATTCGCTCCTCATTATCGACCAAATGGGATGCAAACCGGGATAACTCCGCAAATTGAGCCTCGTATTGCGACACGGTCATACTTTTTTGCTCCAACTTGATAAACTCCACCTCTTTCATGTGACGAATACTTTCGGGAAAGTACTTGTCGTTGAACAACTCTTGGAACTTCTCCCAAGACATCTTGAGTACGTCAGGCTGGGTACGTTTTACAGATTCCCATCAGTAATCTTCCTCTTCACGCAACATAAAGGTGGCAAAGGGAACCTTTTGCTCCTCGGAGCATCCCAAGACATCAAATATCTTGGTGATCTGCTTTAACCATGTCTCTGCCTTAAGTGGTTCTGGCTTTCCCAAAAACTCCGGTGGTCCCAGTTCCTTGAACTTCTTAGCAGTGACCATCTGAGAGTTGCCAGTGTTTCCACCTGAATTTTAAACAGGAGTCTCTCTCATTTGATGTTGCATGAATTGCATAAAGCCTTTGAACATCCCATCGTTCATCATTTCATCGGTGTTATTGTTTACCTGAGGATTATTGTCTTCCTATTGCACATTATCCTGGATATTGATCGTTGGTGACTTAACGGTCTCATGTGTTTCATTGTTGATCTCAACATTTTCAGATGCCATTTTCAAACACTGTCACAAAACAAGGGTTAATTAACATGTCACACATTATCCCTATACTCTGACCGACCAATTAAATACCAAATAAACTTAGGTAGGTCATACTAGCGAAGAAATTCCCTATCTCTCCCTTCCTAGTTCTTGTCTCACATCTCAGCCAGCAATCATATCCCTAAGCTTTGATACCAACTGTGACGCCCCCAAATTAGGTATACATCACCCATCTGTAGTCACCAAATACATGGTACAAAATTTAAATACAACTTAATTATACAACAGTCGTGTAAAATACGACAAAACATAATCTAAGAGTTTTAATACGAATATTGTCATCTAGACAGTATACAAACTCAATGAAGTCCTCATTATATTTATTGTCACACTATTTAACAGAATAGTGAGGACTACTAAGTCTATCATCTGGACCGTCACTCCGTTCCTCGACTAGTCCCGGCTACGTTCTCATTTCCTGAAGAGAACAATGAAAGCAAAAGGGTGAGCTCAACTAGCCCAGTAAGAAATATTATGACTAAGATAATGCAGAATAAATTATCCTTAGCCTTCAACAGTATAACAACTGATAGAATATAATAGACAACAAGTTTTAGATTAACAACTGCAACGGAATAAGCACTCCATTAGAAAAGTCAAGTAGAGCATAAAATTTACTATCTTCTATGATTTAAAAAGTTTTTCATCAACTTTATCACTGAGACTCAGCTTAATAAATAAAATTGAATCATCCCTGCACCACGGCCAAGGATATTCATGTAATCATCAATGGTCATGATTATACCGAATAATTCCTGGTCATAATCATACCAATAACTATCCATCAATGAACTACAGGCCAATGAGGACTTTTACCACATCATTCGTTACATTACGGTCATGATTATACCGAATAATCCCTGGTCATAATCATACCAAGTCCATCTATGCACGTAAGCCAAAGATGACTTTCATCACAATATAAGCATGAGGATGATGACAATGACATAATAATTCAATAAAACAAGTTCCAGGATAAATTTTAAAGATTTATAATTTAATTTATCCAGAGTTCAATAACGTTCAAATTGTCAACATGATACTGCTTTGTGGAGTAAAATTCAAGAATAATATTCATGTACCAAAGATAATTTGGACAGAAAAGAAATGTATTTTTTGGGTAAATAGTACCCCGTGAATAGTACCCCGTGAATAGTACTTCGGGAATAGTACCTCATGAATAGTACCCCGGCATAAAAGTACCCCAAATACCCGAGTGAATAATACTAGAGTGAATAGTAATTGGGTGAATAGTAACCCATGAATAGTAACTCATGAATAGTACTCTGGCACGAAAAGTGCCCCGAATACCCGAATGAATAATACTAGAGTGAATAGTAACTGGGTGAATAGTAACCCGTGAATAGTAACTCATAAAAGAAAAATACCAAAGAAAATGATATTTCATGACGAGTATAAAAGAAATGATATCTCATACGAGTATAATAGAATATTCGAAATTGTAAATGGATTTTCATTCGCTATGCGGTAATCCACGTAGACAGATCATTTCCACAATTTAATAAAGAATAAATATGAAGGATCATTCACCATCCATGTGGTAATCCACATAGGCAGATTATTTCAACAGAATAATAAAGAATGGAATAACAAAAGAATTCACCATGCATGCGGTGATCCCGCGTGAGACAAAGTTATTCCAACGAATAATAAAGAATGGAATAACGAAGAATTCACCGGGCATGCGATAGATCCATGCAGACGGAGTTATTCCAACAAAATAATAAAGAATGGAATAACGTAAGAATTCACCAGGCATGCGATAGACCGCATAGACAGGTTATTCCAACAGAATAATAAAGAATGGAATAACAGAAGAATTCACCAGGCATGCGATAGATCGCACAGACAGATTATTCCAACAAAATAATAAAGAATGGTATAATAACCCTTATAAATATTGAAGGAAATAACTCTCTTCATGAATACGAAAGAAATAATACCCCTTACCTCAGAAGAAGACTGTATACTGGAATAGTGAGGTAGCAGAATTCTCTTCTTCTTTCTCTCTATAATTTCTCTATAATAATTGCTCTTATGAGACTTAGTGAATTAGTGAGAAATGAAGGAAGAATGAGCTTCTATTTATAGGAAAATATAGTTTCAATAATTGCACGTTTTGGGGCTCGAAATATTACAGTATAATACCTTCCTCTTTTTCTTCATTTTTATGCAAGTATTATCAAACTTGCACCACCTCCCATAATTGTAAAACCCCAACTTTTATGAATAAAGATTATTTATCTATAATTATCATTTTTGAATATTATGAAATGAATTTGTTATAATGTTATAGTTGTGGGTAGTATTTATAAATTCTGCAAAGTATGCAAGTTGTTATATTATATTCGATTGGTCGGAGAATATTCGTTTTAGCAAGGAATATTCGTACAACGGTGCAATCATTGGTGGACCCCACAACAAAATTATTGTCGAATTGAGAAAATGGCAAAAATATATTTATGAAAATAACGGCGGACGTTTTATCGTTAATACTGTTGAACTACTCGGTAGTAAAAAATGCGATGTCTACGCGTGGTTGTATAAGTAGCACACGGTATTGATTATTGATGCTTACGTGAGAAGTCACTCATTTATACTCAATTATTGCTACAGTAATTGCTGCATTATATCTCTCATATTATTGATTCGATTATTGTCACAGTATCATCTGCATAATATGTTATTTTATTAAATCAATAATTGAGACGACAAAGTTATTCATATTATTAAATTGTAATATTTACAATGTCTAGAAGTTCTGTCAAGGAGAGGTTTGGTCACCTAATTGCGGCGCCAATAGGAGAAATCCTTATTGAAAGCCCCCTCTTTCCTCGAACGACACGATTGATAAATATTATGAGTTATAATATTAATGATGAATGTTATTAAAATTGAAGTTGTGTTCGAGTTGAATTTGGACACGCTTGGACGTGATATTTGAGTCCTGAACGATGAAATTAGTAAAAATAGTCTATAAACCCAAAATTTTTTGGGATTAACTTTTTGCTCAAAAAGTCAACAGTTGACTTTTTCAGGAAAAGTCAAACTTCGAAATTTCAAAATTTATATTGTTGATAAAAAATAGTTTCATTGTGTTGGAATTATTTGTGTCAGTGAAAATTGACATTTATTTCGATAATAATTGATGTCTGGAGGTTATATTGACCAATCGGGTATTTAACCGGATAAATGAGCAATTGATTGCTATTATTTCACATGATTATAACTATTTGTTCATATGTGTATACTATTGTTTCACATTCTTGTTACTATTAGGGGAGTTGGTGCAAGATTGATAATACTTGCACGACTAAGTTAAAAATGGAGGTATAGATGGAGGTACTATCTTTGTAATTAGTATTTTCACATGTCTAGAACTATTGATTCACATGATTTACTATTGAATCACATTATTTACTATTAGGGAGGGTGGTGCAAGTTTGATAATACTTGCATGACTACATTAAAAATAAAGGAAAAGTTGGAGGTATTGTCTTTGTAATTTTTTTTGAGCCCCAAAACGTGCAATTATTGAAACTATATTTTTCTATAAATAGAAGCTCATTATTCCTTCATTTCTCACCAATTCACTAAAGCTATAGAGAAATTATTATAGAGAGAAATTGTAGAGAGAAAATCTATAGAAGAGGAGAAGCATGCTACCTCACTATTCCAGTATCCAGTTTCTTCTGAGGTAAGGGGTATTATTTCTTTCTTTCGTTTTCATGAAGAGAACTTCATTATTCCATTCTTTATTATTATGTTGGAATAACTTTTGTCTATCTGGCACCGCATACATGGTGAAATTCTTCATTATTCCATTCTTTATTATTACATTGGAACATCCTGTTTGTGCTTTTTTGGCCTGGGACTGGTTCCATCTTTATTATTCATTGGAATATCACATCATGTGTTTTTACGCCGGACTGATTCCGTCTTTATTATTACATTGGAATATCTTGTTCATGCGTTTCTGTAGGACTGGTTCCGCCTTTATTATTACATTGGAATATCCTCATGCATGCATTTCTGGCGACTGGTTCCGTCTTTATTATTCTGTTGGAATAACCTGCCTGTACGGTCTACCGCATGCTTGGTAATTTCTTTTGTTATTCCATTCCTTATTATACTTAGTTGGTTAAAGTTTTGACTTCTATACTCCATGAAATAGTGGAATATCCTTGATATTTGCGCTTCATCTAGTATCTTTTCATGGAAATATTTTTCTGAGCATTCTTTAATTTTACTCTACAAAGAAGTATCATGTTGACAATTTGGACGTTATTAGTTCCTGGATAAATTAATTCGTGAACTTGTTTTATTGAATTCTTATATCATTGTCATCATCCTCATGTTTATATTTTTTTTGAAAGACATCTGTGGCCTATAGTGTATAGATGGACTTGGTATGATTATGACCAGGGATTATTCGGTATAATCATGACCGTAATGTTACAAATGATGTGATAAAAGTCCTCACTGGCCCGTAGTGCATTGATGGACAGTTGTTGGCATGATCATGACCATTGATGAATACACGAATGTCTTTTGCCCGTAATGCATGGATAATTCGTGGTCATGATACTAAAGAATATCCTTGGCCGTAGTGCAGGGGTGATTCGATGATGTGGATTATTTATTAAGCTGAGTCTCAACAATAAAATTGATGAAAAACCTTTTAAATCATAAAAGATAGTAGATTTTATTCTCTACTTGACTCTTTTAATGGATTGCTTGTCCCATTGCAGTTAAACTTGATGTCTATTGTATTTTATCAGTTTAACATTGTTGTAGACTGATGATAATTTATTCTGCATTATGTTAGTTATAATATCTCTTACTGGGCTAGTCGAGCTCACCCTTTCTTTCACTGTTCTCTTCAGGAAATGAGAATATAGCTGGGACGAGTCGGGGAACGGAGTGATGGACCAGATGATAGTATTAGTAGTCCTCACTATTCTGTTAAATAGTGTGACAATAAATATAATGAGGACTTATTCTGAGAGTGGATATTGTCTTGAAGATAGTATTTGTATTAAAACTCACAGTTCTCTTGTTGTATATTAAAGATTGTATTTGTATTCTGTACCATGTATTTGACGACTCAGAATAGGTGATGTATACCTATTTTGGGGGCGTCACAGTTGGTATCAAAGCTTAGGGATATGATCCCTGGCTAAGATGTAAGACAAGAACTAGGAGGGGAGAGACGGGGAATTCCTTCGCTAGTATGACCTACCTAAGTTTATTTGGTATTTAAATTGGTCGGTCCGAGTATAGGGATAATATGTGATATGTTAATTAACCCTTATTTTGTGGCAATATTTGAAAATGGCATCCGAGAATGTTGAGAACATCAATGGAGCACAGGAGACCATTGAGTCTCCACAGATCAATAACCAGGATAATGTGCATCAGGTAGGCGACAATCCTCATGCAAACAACAACACTGACCAAATGATGAACAATGGAATGTTCCGAGGCTTCATGCAATTCATACAACATCAGGTGAGAGCGGCTCCTGTCCAAAATACAGGTGGAAACACTGGCTACTCTCGGACGGTCACCGCCAAACAGTTCAAGGAGCTGGGACCACCGGAGTTTTTTGGAGAGCCAAAACCACTTAAGGCGGAGACGTGGATAAAATAGATCAACAAGATATTTGATGTCTTGGGTTTCTCCGAGGAGTAAAAGGTTCCCTTCGCCACCTTCATTGTGACGCCCCCAAAATAGGTATACATCACCCATCTTGGGTCGCGAGATACATGGTACATAAATCAAATACAAACTTCTTTAATATACAGTTGTCGTGTAAAATACGACAAAACATATGCTGGGAGTTTTAATACGACTATTGCCTTCTAGACAATATCCACTCTCAATGGAGTCCTCATTACAATTATTATCACACTATTTCACAGAATAGTGAGGACTACTAATGCTATTATCCGGATCGTCACTCCGCTTCCCACTATTCTAAACACGTTCTCATTTCTGAAGAGAATGAAGAAAGAAAAGGTGAGCTCAACTAGCCCAAAGAAGAAATATTATGACTAAGATAATGCAGAATAAATTATCGTTAGCCTTCAACAGTGTTAAACTGATACAATATAACAAACATCAAGTTTAACTGCAGCGGAACAAGCAATCCATTAGAAGAGTCAAATAGAGAATAAAATCTACTATCTTCTATGATTTAAAGATTTATCATCAATTTTATCGCTGAGACTCAGCTTAATAAATAATCCACATCATCGAATCACCCCTGCACTACGACCAAGGATATTCGTTAATATCACATCCATAAATTATCCATGCACTACAGGCCAAGGATATTCATTATTATCACATTCATGAATTAATATTTCATTCTTTGAGACTCACCTTCAATAATTAATCCACATCATCAAATCATCCACCACTTTCTACGGGCCAAAGATATTCTTTAGTATCACGACCACGAATTATCCATGCACTACGAGCCAAAGATAATCGTGTTTTCATCAACCAGTCTGATCATGCCATAAAACAATTCATCTTTGCACCCTTGGCAAGAGAATCCATAGCCATAATCATACCAAAAAGCGTCCATCAATGCACTACAAAAGCCAATGAGGACTTTTTCCACATCATTTGTAACATTACGGTCATGATTATACCGAATAATCCCTGGTCATAATCATATACCAAGTCCATCTATGCACTACAGGCCACATATGACTTTCAACATAATATAAATATGAGGATGATGACAATATTATAAGCATTAATCAAACTAAATCAAGGATAAATATTAAAGACTTTAAATTTATCCAAACCTTATCAATCACTTAATAAAATCATAATCTAATATTGTTAATATTATAACAATATTTTAATCACTTCTTAAACTTATAAACAATTTCATTTAATTGATTACACTTTTCCAAATAATGCATTTAATTGTTCAACAATGTCATACTCATAAGATTTCATCACCAATGATCAAATCCCTCATCAAAATATGCATATACCTTATATAGGATTTTCGAGCCATAAAATCCTATTTTCCAACTTTGTTACTTCACATAACATATTTAACTCATATGTTCGTAACTAAACTATTTTCATGAAAAATACCAAATCAGTCCCAAAAATATTTCTTTTTTGGAATTTAGCAGTATATAGTCTCATAATGAACATACATTTTTCTCTGAATTTTTAAAATTCATTTACTATTTTTCAAAAATTAATTTCTAATTAATTCCTTAAGAAATTAGCTACCTCAAGTTTAACTCCAAAAATTCCCAAATCTTGGCAGAATCTTACACATGTTAACGTGAGCTTCCAATTTAAATTTCATGGTCATCGGAGTTATAGAACTCCGGTTATAGCATTTTACGTCAGAAAAACCTAAATATTAAAATGGTAATAACTTGCTCATTTTAAGTCGAAATGAGCTCATTTTTGGACAGGAGGTTCTTTATACCATATACTTTCATATCCCAAAAGGCCGGAATTTTTCTCACATATTAAGTGGTCGAAACTGCCCTTTTAAAAATCTGGGCAGTAGCATTTTCGGTATTTGCAGCTTTTGACTCCTTTGTAAAAATCAGTCCACACGAAAATCTACAACACCTTTTACCGTGATTCCACTTGGAGATGCTACAAAACTCATAGATCTAACTCTAGAACTTGACCACACTCAAAAATTCAAAATATAATAGGAGATATGGTCAATTGAATTTCATGTTCCGTTTTTACCAAAATCTGATTTTTCAACCCTTTGTGAATTCTAAGAAACTTTCATGTTTTCACATAATAACCAACATAACTCATCATAACACTTACTAATACCATATATACCCATGATTTTCATCAGTCCAATGCTTCTATTATGACTCTCATCATAATCAACGTAAACAGATCTTTTCCACAATTTAATAAGAAATGAATACAAATGATCATTCACCATGCATGTGGTAATTCACATAGACAAGCTATTCTAACAGAATAATAAAGAATGGAATAACAGAAGGATTCACCATGCATGTGATAAAGACCGCACAGACAGGTTATTCCCAATAGAATAATAAAGAACGAAACCAGGTCAGGCGTGATACGCACCGATAGGATATTCCATCAGAATAATAAATAATGGAAACAGGTCCGGCGTAAACGCACAGATAGGATATTCCGACAGAATAATAAATAATGGAATAATAGAAGAATTTCACCATGTATGCAGTACTTTGCATATACAGGTTATTCCAACATAATAATACAGAATGGAATAACAAAAGTTCTCTTCATGAATAAGAAAGAAATAATACCCCTTATAGGTACAACAAATAATATCCCCTACCTCAGAAGAAACTGGATACTGGAATTGTGAGCTAGTAGGCTTCTCTTCTTCTTTCTCTCTATAGATTTTCTCTCTATAGCTTCTCTCTATAATTTCTCTCTATAATAATTGCTCTATAGCTTTGGTGAATTGGTGAGAAATGAAGGAAGAATGAGCTTCTATTTATAGGAAAATATAGTTTCGATAATTGCACATTTTGGGGCTCGAAAAATTACAGTACAATACCTTCAACTTTTTCTTCATTTTTAATTTAGTCCTGCAAGTATTATCAATCTTGCACCAACTCCCCTAATAGTAAATCATGTGAATTAATAGTAAAATCATGTGACTCAATAGTAAATCATGTGAAAAAATTAATTACAATATAGTACCTCCATCTATACCTCCATCTTTAACTTAGTCATGCAAGTATTATCAATCTTGCACCAACTCCCCTAATAGTAAATGAATGTGACTCAATAGTACACACATGTGAACAAATAGTTATATAAGCATGTGAATAAGTAGCAATTAATTGCTCATTTACTCGATTAATTACCCGGTTGGTCAATATAACTTCCAGACATCAATTACTATCGAAATAAATGTCGATTTCCACTAACACTAACAATCTCAACACAATGGAAATATTTTTCTCAAAAATTTCATTTTTGAAATTTTGAAGTTTGACTTTTTCTAAAAAAGTCAATTGTTGACTTTTTGACCAAAAAGTCAACCTCGGAAAATTTTATGGTTATATTCTATTTCTACTAATTTCATCATTTCGGACTCAAATATCACGTCCGCGTCTCCAAATTCAACTCCGAACTCAAATTCGATTATAATAACATTCATCATTAATATCATAACTCACAATATTTAACAACCAGGTCGTTCCCAGGAAAGAGGGGGCTTTCCAATAAGGATTTCTCCCTATTGGCGCACAATTAGGTGACCAAACCTCTCCTTGACAGAACTTCTAGACATCGTAAATATTACAATTTAATAATATGAATAACTTTGTCGTCTCAATTATTGATTTAATAATATATAAAATATCGACAATAATTGAATCAAACAGAGTGACTTCTTACGTAAGCATTAATAATCAATACCGTGTGCTACTATGCAACCACGCGTATTTTACCACTGATTATTTTATGACAACTTGCTTACTTTGAAAATTTTTCAAATGTCACCATTTACTTTAAACTTTTATCAATTTAACTATTTACCAAAATAGAAAAATTCAATACTTTTATTTTATAAAATTCGGGGTCTCAAATTCATGTTGCGGGCAGAGGCAGATTACTGGTGGGAATCTGTAAAGTGTACCCAACCTGTCATACTGAAGATGTCTTAGGAGAAGTTTCAAGAACTGTTCAATGACAAGTACTTTCCCGAAAGTATTTGTCACATGAAAGAGGTAGAGTTCATTAAACTGGAGCAAAACAACATGACCATGTCGCAGTACGAAGCCAAGTTTGCCGAGATGTCCCGGTTTGCGTCCCATTTGGTTAATAATGAGGAGAGAATGACGCGAATGTTTCTAAGATGTTTGAAACCCGAGATACGTCAATATCTTATCTCTCATAAACTGTGTTTGTATTCAGATGTTGTTAATAGGGCTCAGTTATTGGAACGCGATAACGAGTCAACCCAACCAAAAGAGAGCAGCCGGCAAAATGATAATACCAGTGAGAACAGTCATCGAAGCGGTGACAACAAGCATGGAGGGAATTAGCATGCTAGAAATAGTAACCGCTTCGGTGGTAATCAGGGCCAAAACAATAAGAATGGACATTTCAAGAAGAGGAGATTCAACAATGATGGAAAGACATCAGCACCAGCACCCGTTGTGAAGGAAGGAGAACGACCACCTATTATATGCTTCAAATGTGGAGGGGAGGGACACATTAGTCCAAACTGCGCGATGCCATCCAAAGCATGTTATAATTATGGAAGAGAAGGTCACCTAGCCCAATTTTGTCTTTCACCGAAGACAAGTTTAGCTAGGATAGAGGCACCAAAGGCCGTCCCAGAAAAGTCAAAGCCGGTAGTGCAAGGGAGAGCGTTTGTTGTGACCTCCAAAAAAGCAAGGAACCCGAACGAGGTCATCACGGGTAAGCTTATCATAAACTCTAGCGAAGTCTATACCTTATTTGATACCGATTCTATCCATTCTTTTATTTCTCCTACTTACGCTCAACGTTTAAATTTGACTCCGAAGAAATTGGACTTTGACTTATCTATTGAAACTCCATTGGGAGAAACCTTCATTACATCCACTGTTTATAAGTCTTGTTTAGTTCAAATCGGTACCCTCACATTACCTGTCGATCTTAATTCATTGAAAATACTTGCATTTAACGTAATTCTAAGGATTGATTAGTTAATTACTCATCATGCAAAAATTGATTGTTTTTGTAAGGTTGTTAGCTTTCATATTCCTAACCAACATATTATGCGAATTCAAGCAACCAAACCATTAAAATCAATCACTATCATCTCAAGCCATAAAGCTATTCGTTTATTGAAAAATGGATGTCAAGCTTTCTTAGCTCATGTCACGGATCTAAATAAAAATATGTCAGTTTTGAATTATATTTCTATTGTTAATGAATTTCCTGACGTATTCCCTGAAGAACTTCTTGGCCTACCCCCAGAGCGTGAAATTGATTTTTGTATCGACCTTGAACCCGGTACAAAACCTATTTCCAAATCCCCATATCGAATGGCTCCTATTGAACTTCAGGAGTTAAAGACCCAATGCGAGGAATTATTAGACATCGGTTTCATTAGTCCTAAATCGTCTCCTTGGGGTGCTCTGTTACTATTCGTGAAAAAGAAAGATGGGAGTATGCGACTTTGTATCGATTATCGGGAGTTGAACCATGTCACCATTAAAAATAAGTACCCATTGCCACATATTGATGACCTATTTGACCAGTTACAAGGAGCCAAATTCTTTTCAAAGATTGATCTTCGTTCCGGTTATCACCAATTAAAGATTAGAACCGATGACATTCCAAAGACGGCTTTCAGAACTCGGTACGGGCATTATGAATTCCTAGTCATGTCTTTTGGATTAACCAATGCTCCTGTTGCCCTCATAGATATGATGAACCGAGTATTTAAGGAATATTTGGATCATTTTGTGGTCGTCTTTATTGATGACATCCTTATTTATTCCAAAATCCGTGAAGATTATGAGCAACACTTGATGCTGATACTCCAAAAACTTCGTGAATATAAGCTTTATGCCAAGTTGAAGAAATGCAAGTTCTGGCTTGAGGAAGTAGCATTCCTTGGGCACGTAGTATCAAGTCATGGAATATCTGTTGACCCAAAGAAAGATTGAAGCTATTCAAAGTCGGGGCAACCCAAATCGATGATAGAAATCGTAGCTTTCTCGGCTTAGCTGGTTATTATCGGAGATTCGTGGAAGGATTTTCTCGAATCGCTACTCCATTAACTCAGCTGACTCGGAAAGATACAAAATTCGGTTGGAGTGAGGAATGTGAGAAGAGTTTTCAAGAACTCAAGAGGAGACTCATTTCAGCACTTGTTCTGACAATACAATCTGGATCGGAGGGATTTGTCATCTACAGTGATGCTTCGGGTAAAGGGTTAGGTTGTGTTCTCATGCAACATGGGAAAGTCATATCCTATGCCTCACGACAACTCAAAGAATATGAGAGAAATTATCCTACTCATGATCTAGGTTGTGTTCCCTTTGCCACCTTCATGTTGCGAGCAGAGGCAGATTACTGGTAGGAATCTATAAAGCGTACTCAACCTGCCGCACTGAAGATGTCTTGGGAGAAGTTTTAAGAACTGTTCAACGACAAGTACTTTCCTGAAAGTATTCATCACATGAAGGAGGTAGAGTTCATTAAACTAGAGAAAAACAACATGACCGTGTCGCAGTACGAAGCTAAGTTTGCCGAGTTGTCCCGGTTTGCGTCCAATTTGGTTGATAATGAGGAGAGAATGACGCGGATGTTTCTAAGAGGTTTGAAACCCGAGATACGTCAATACCTCATTTCTCATAAACTTTGTTCGTATTCAGATGTTGTTAATAGGGCTCAGTTATTGGAGCGCGATAGTGAGTCAACCCAACCAAAAGAGAGCAGCCGACAAAATGATAATACCAGAGATAGCAGTCATCGAAACGGTGTCAATAAGCGTGAAAGGAATCAATATGCCAAAAATAGTAACCACTTCGGTGGTAATCATGGCCAAAACAATAAGAATTGACATTTTAAGAAGAGGAAATTCAACAATGATGGAAAGACGTCAGCACCAACACCCGCTGTTAAGGAAGGAGAACGACCACCTATCAGATGTTTCAAATGCGGAGGGGAGGGACATATCAGTCCAAAATGAATGATGCCATCTAAAGCCTGTTATAATTATGGAAGAGAAGGTCACCTAGCCGGATTTTGTCGTTCACCGAAGACAAGTCCAGCTGGGAAAGAGGCACCAAAGGCCGTCCCAGAAAAGTCAAAACCCAGAGAAGTCTGAGGAGAGTTTTTAAGTGACTTCTCAAAAAGTGAGTAACCCGAACGAAGTTAACACGGGTTAGTTAATTATAAATTCTTGTGAAGTTTATACCTTATAAGATATCAGTTCTACCCATTATTTTATCTCTCTTGCTTGCGTTCAATGTTTAAATTTGACCACAGAGAAGCTAGACTTTGACTTATTGGTTGAAATTTTGTTAGTAGAAACCTTCGTTACATCCACTGTTTATAAATCTTGTTTGATTCAAATCGACACTTTCACGTTACTTGTCGATCTTATCTCTTCGAAAATACTTGCCCTTGATGTGATTTTAGGAATCGATTGGTTAACTATTCATCATGCCAAAATTGATTACTTTCGTAAGGTTGTTAGCTTTCATATTCCTAACCAACCTGTTATGCGAATTCAAGCAACCAAACCACTAAAGTCAATCATTGTCATATCAAGCCATAAGTAAAAAGCCCCGAGCCTTTCGCTGGTGACTTCCAAGTCTTGGAATACACCGAAGCCAGACTTTTTGTAGGCAACGCCGTGAATGACGATGGCAAGTTGATAGGTATCAATGTGACATACTACCCAAGTCTTGGATGAGAGTCACAGTTTTTAAATGATGTTCCTATTGTTAATAAATTTCTTAACGTATTCTACAAGACTTCTTAGCCTACCTCTAAAGCGTGAAATCGAATTTTGTATTGACCCCAGTACAAAACCCATTTCTTTAACCCTTAAATATTTCTTCACCCAAAACGAACGTAACATGTGCCAAAGATATTAGCTTGAGCTATTGAAGATTACGATTATACCATTCAATATCATCATGGAAGAGCGAACGTGGTAGCTGACGCGTTGAGTAGAAGATCGTATGCGTTTATGAGTGCGATGTTGTTAACACAAAGACCCATTTCGTATAACTTACAAATGATGAAGATAGAGTTAAAGACTCTAGGGACCCACATAAAGATAACAAATATACGATTAGAATCGACTTTAATCGATAAAGTTAAAGCCGCTAAAGCTACATACTCAAAGCTGATGAATGTGAAGAGGAAGGTTCAAGAGGGGGTTATTCTAAGAAACAAAAATCGACGAAGAGAGGAAATCTCAACCTTTGATTTTATTGGTCCATTTGAAATCCTTGATCGAGTAGGAACTGTATCCTATAGACTCGTTTTATCGCCAAGTATGTCGCGTGTTCATAACGTTTTTCACGTATCGTTGTTAGTAAAAACTTAGTCTTGGGGGACTTTGGAGCCAAATTTCAGAATAATTAATGAATCTAAAAAAATTATGAAATTATGGGGGTTTTATCGAGCATGTTACAAGCTTTCCATAGCCTTGAAAACGGACTAATTCCGATAACGGATGAAGAAGTTATGAAGATTTGAAGTATGTGCGTCAAAAGTTGCAAAATCTGGAAAATTGGAGCTAAGTGTCAAGGGTCGAGCACGTAGGCGCTAGGCTCGATGCTTAGATTCTGCTCTTGGGCGCCTAGGCGCTTGCCCAAGGCCAATTCTGGGCGCCTAGGCGCTGGTCAAGTGTTAAGCCAAAATCAGTCCGGACGTCCTTTAGTAAATTGGGCATAACTTTTTCATACGAACTCCAATTGAGGTGATTCAGGATGATTCGGAAAGATAACGAGTAGACCTATAACTTTAATTCTTTATATTTTGATATTTGATGTCGGTATCAAGGCCTAGAATGGCTATTTTAGGGACTGATGTGCATTCAAAGACAATCGGAGGACATCGAGCATGCACGTATGCACGTGTAATGTTTTCGACGATAAAGGTATTCAAGGGTATACCTCAAGAGTTGGAATATGAAATGAAGTCAAGGTATCCACACCTCTTCGGCATACTAGGTACGTACGTAAATTTTGAGGGCGAAATTTCATAAGGAGGGGATATTGTGAGACCCCAAATTTTATGAATAAATATTTAGATTTTTCAAAATATTTTTTTTGAATATTATGGTGTGGATTTGATATAATGTTATAGTTGTGGGTAGTATTTATAAATTCTGCAAAGTATGCAAGTTGTTATATTATATTCGATTGGTCGGAGAATATTCGTTTTAGCAGGGAATATTCGTACAACGGCGCAATCATTGGTGGACCCCACAACAAAATTATTGTCGAATTGAGAAAATGGCAAAAATATATTTATGAAAATAACGGCGGAAGTTTTACCGTTAATACTATTGAACTACTCGGTAGTAAAAGTACAGTAATACGCGTGGTTGTATAGTAGCACGCGGTATTGATTATTGATGCTTACGTGAGAAGTCACTCAGTTATACTCAATTATTGCTACAGTAATTGATGCATCATATCTCTCATATTATTGATTCGATTATTGTCACGGTATCATTTGCATAATATGTTATTTTATTAAATCAATAATTGAGACAACAAAGTTATTCATATTATTAAATTGCAATATTTACAATGTCTAGAAGTTCTGTCAAGGAGAGGTTTGGTCACCTAATTACGCGCCAATAGGGAGAAATCCTTATTGGAAAGCCCCCTCTTTCCTAGGAACGACTTGGTTGATAAATATTGTGAGTTATAATATTAATAATGAATGTTATTAAAATTGAAGTTGTGTTCGGAGTTGAATTTGGAGACGCAGACGTGATATTTGAGTCCGGAGTGATGAAATTAGTAAAAATAGTCTATAAACATAAAATTTTCCGGGATTAACTTTTTGGTAAAAAAAGTCAATAGTTGACTTTTTCAGGAAAAGTCAAACTTCAAAATTTCAACATTTATATTGTTGATAAAAATAGTTTCATTGTGTTGGAATTATTTGTGTTAGTGAAAATCGACATTTATTTCGATAATAATTGATGTCTGGAGGTTATATTGACCAATCAGGTATTTAACCGGATAAATGAGCAATTGATTGCTATTATTTCACATGATTATAACTATTTGTTTACATGTGTATACTATTGTTTCACATTCTTATTACTATTAGGGGAGTTGGTGCAAGATTGATAATACTTGCATGACTAAGTTAAAAATGGAGGTATAGATGGAGGTACTATCTTTGTAATTAAGTATTTTCATATGTCTAGAACTATTGATTCACATGATTTACTATTGAATCACATTATTTACTATTAGGGGAGGTGGTGCAAGTTTGATAATACTTGCATGACTAAATTAAAAATAAAGGAAAAGTTGGAGGTATTGTACTGTAATTTTTCGAGCCCCAAAACGTGTAATTATTGAAACTATATTTTTCTATAAATAGAAGCTCATTATTCCTTCATTTCTCACCAATTCACTAAAGCTATAGAGCAATTATTATAGAGAGAAATTGTAGAGAGAAAATCTATAGAAGAAGAGAAGTCTGCTACTTCACTATTCCAGTATCCAGTTTCTTCTGAGGTAAGGGGTATTATTTCTTTCTTTCTTCTTCATGAAGAGAACTTCTGTTATTCCATTCTTTATTATTATGTTGGAATAACTTTGTCTATCTGCAATCTGCATACATGGTGAAATTCTTCATTATTCCATTCTTTATTATTACATTGGAATATCCACATACAATGCGTTTCTGTTGGACTGATTCATCTTTATTATTAGTTGGAATAACTTTTGTATGTCTTGATCTACCGCATGCTTGGTGATTTATTTTGTTATTCCATTCCTTATTATACTTAGTTGGTTAAAGTTTTGACTTCTATACTCCATGAAATTAGTGGAATATCCTTGATATTTGCGCTTCATCCAGTATCTTTTCATGAAAATATTCTTCTGAGCACTCTTGAATTTTACTCTACAAAGAAGTATCATGTTGACTATTTGGACATTATTAGTTCCTGGATAAATTAATTCATGAACTTGTTTTATTGAATTCTTATATCATTGTCATCATCCTCATGTTTATATTTTTTTGAAAGTCATCTGTGGCCTGTAGTGCATAGATGGACTTGGTATGATTAACACCTTATTAATTTAGAATAATGAATAGAGGAAAATTCAATTTTATTTATAATAAGTTGGGGTCTTACAACCTCCCCTCCTTATAAAATTTAAATCCTCGAAATTGTAAATGCGATACTGGTGTTTCAAAAAATGAGGTACCTCGCTTTCATTTCTGATTCCAACTCCCAGGTCATTTCTTCAATAGCATGGTTCCTCCACAAAACCTTAACTTGTGGTATAACCTTGGTGCGTAGGACATGCTCTTTCCTATCCAAGATCTTAACAGGTACCTCCTCGTATATTAAATCTTCGGCTATCTCATCTGGTTTTAACTCAATAATATGGTTCGGGTCTTTCACATATTTACGAAGCATAGATATGTGAAAAATATTATGAACATGAGATATGCTTGCAGGTAATGCAAGTCTATAGGCCACATTTCCTACTCGGTCAAGAATCTGAAATGGACCAATAAATCGTGGATTGAGCTTTCCTCTCTTTCCAAATCTTGTAACTCCCTCCCATGGAACAACACGTAACAATACATGATCCCCAATACTAAATTCCACATCCTTTCAATGAAGATCAGCATAACTCTTTTGTCGATCTTGTGTCGTTTGTATACGTTGTCGAATCATTTGGATCTTTTCTGTAGTCATACGTACCAACTCTGGTCCTAACAATGTTGCTTCACCCACCTCATCCCAACATACTGGAGAGCGACACTTTCGTCCATACAAGGCTTCAAATGGAGCCATACCTATACTTGCTTGATAACTGTTGTTGTAGGAGAATTCCACTAGTGGCAAGTACTTATCCCAACTTCCTTTGAAATCTAGGACACAGAGTCTTAATAGATCTTCAAGGGTTTGAATAGTCCTTTCCGATTGCCCGTCCATTTGAGGATGGTATGCCGAACTGAATCATAAATCCATGGTAACGTGTTCCCACTTCCATTTTGGAATCTCAAGTGGTTGTAATGGACCCTTTGGCACTTGATGCTCCGCCTTTACACGTTGATAGGTTAAACACCTCGAGATAAACTCCTCGATCTCTCTCTTCATATTGTTCCACCAAAATGTGTGTGAAATATCATGATACATTTTGTACTCCCAAGATGGATTGCAAACGGTGTGTTATGTGCCTCCATCATGATTATAAGCTTCAAGTCAGAATCGTTAGGAACGCAAAGTCTAGAGTTGACTCGAAGTATTCCTTCTTCGTCGATTCTTGCTTCTGGAATAGCACCTTGTGAGACCCCCAAATTTTATGAATAAAGATTTAAATTTCTCGAAATATTTTTTTGAATAATATGGTGTGAATTTGATATAATGTTAAAGTTGTGGGTAATATTTATAAATTTTGCAAAGTAAGCAAGTGGTTATATAATATTCGATTGGTGGGAAATATTCGATTTAACGAGGGGAATATTAAATGCGACGACACAATCATTAGTGGACCCCTAACGGAAGTATTGTAAGTAGTTAGAAAACAGCATGAAATTATCATTTATAAAAATAACGGTGAAAGTGTTACCGTTAAAAGCGTTGAACTACCCGGTAGTAAAAAGAAATGCGATGTCTGGCGTGGTTGCATAGTAGCACACGGTATTGATTATTGATGCTTACATAAGAAGTCACTCAATTATACTCAATTATTACTGCATCATATCTCTCATATTATTGATTCAATTATTGTCACAATATCAATATGTTATATTATTAAATCAATAATTGAGCAAAGTTATTCATATTATTATTTGTAATATTGACAATGTCTAGAAGTTCTATTAAGGAGAGGTTTGGTCACCAAATTGCGTGCCAATAAGGAGTAATCCTTATCGGAAAGCCCCCTCTTTCTTGGGAACGACCTGGTTGTTAAATATTATAAATTATAATATATTAATGATGAATAAGTTCGTGTTGATTAAAGATGAATTTGATAGTTCCATTGTGTTTGAATTATTTGTGTTAGTGGAAATCGACATTTATTTGGATAATAATTGATGTTTGGAGGTTATATTGACCAATCGGGTAATTAACCGGATAAATGAACAATTAATTGCTATTAATTCATATGATTATAACTATTTGTTCACATGTGTGTAATATTGATTCACATTTATTTACTATTAGGGGAGTTGGTGCAAGATTGATAATACTTGCATGACCAAGTTAAAAATGGAGGTACTATACTGTAATTCGTATTTTCACATGTCTAAAACTATTGAGTCACATGATTTACTATTGATTCATATGATTTACTATTAGGGGAGGTGGTGAAAGTTTGATAATACTTGTAGGACTAAATTAAAAAGGAAGAAAAAGAGGATGGTATTATACTATAATATTTCAAGCCCTAAAACGTGCAATTATCGAAACTATATTTTCCTATAAATAGAAGCTCATTCTTCCTTCATTTCTCACCAATTCACTAAAGCTATAGAGAAATTATTATAGAGAGAAATTATAGAGAGAAAGAAGAAGAGAAGTTTGCTACCTCACTATTTCAGTATCCAGTCTTCGTTTGAGGTAAGTAGTATTATTTCTTTCGTATTCATGAAGAGAACTATTGTTATTCCATTCCTTATTATTCTGTTGGAATAACCTGTCTATGCGAAGTACCACATACATGGTGAAATTCTTCTGTTATTCCATTCTTTATTATTTTGTTGGAATATCACATCCGATTAAGTATTACGCTTTGACACAGTTCCATTAATTATTATTACATTGGAATAGCACATGCATGCGATCTATCGCATGTATGATGATTTTAGTTGTTATTCCATTCTTTATTATTACATTTGGAATATCACATTAGGTCGTATTACGCTTTGACACGGGTTTCATTATTTTTATTACTGCTTTGGAATAACTTTTATGCATCTTGATTACTTATCGCATGCATGGTGATTTCTGTTGTTATTCCATTCTTTATTATTTTGTTAGAATATCTTGTCAGTGCGTATTACACCTGACCTGGTTCCATTATTTATTATTCTATTGGAATAACCTGTCTATGTGGATTACCACATGCATGGTGAATGATCCTTCATATTCATTCCTTATTAAATTGTGAAAATGATCTGTTTACGTGGATTACTGCATGACGGGTTAAAATCTATTTGCAATTTCTTAATTTTTCGAACATTCAAAAATTCTAGAAAAATTTGGGAGGATATTATGATAAGTTTTTTAACATCTCCAAGTGAAATCACTGAAAGAGGAGTTGTAGATTTTTGTATGGACTATTTTTAACAAAGCATGAAAAAGTGAAAAAAGGAGAAAAAGCTCACGCCCACAATTTTTGTAAGAAATTTGTTTGACCACTTAAATTGTGAGAAAATTTTTGGCCTTTTGGGACATGGAAATATATGGTATAAAGTACCTCCTGTCCAAAAATGAGCTCATTCCGACTTAAAATGAGCAAGTTATGACTATTTTAATATTTAGGTTTTTTCGACGAAAAATGCTATAACCAAGTTCTATAACTCAGAATGACCATAAAATTTAAACTAGAAGCTCACGTTAACATGTGTAAGATCACCTTACGATTTGGGAATTTACGGATTTAAACTTGAGGTAGCTAATTTCTTAAGGAATTAATTAGAAATTAATTTTGAAAAATACTTAAGGGAGTTGAAAATTATAAAAAAATACTTGTTGTGTATGAAATATATGTATATATGTTTGGATAAAGGATAGAAAAATAATAAGTTGAGTTGGTAATTTTTCATGAAAATGGTTTAGTTACAAACATATGAGTTAAATATGTTATGTGAAGTTAAAGAATTGGTAAATAGGATTTTAGGGCTTGAAAATCCTATATAAGGTATATGCAGATTTTTGATAAGTGATTTGATCATTGGTGATAAAATCTTATGAGTATGACATTTTTGAATGATTAAATGCATTATTTGGTAAAGTATAAACAATTAAATTAAATTGTTTATAAGTTTAAGAAGTGATTAACATATTGTTATAATATTAACAATATTAGATTATGAGTTTATTAAGTGATGGATAATATTTGGATAAATTTAAAGTCTTTAATATTTATCTTTGTTTTCGTTTGATTAATGCTTATATTATTGTCATCATCCTCATGTTTATATTGTGATGAAAGTTGTAAGACCCCAACTTTTATGAATAAAGATGATTTTTCTATAATTATCATTTTTGAATATTATGGAATGAATTTGTTATAATGTTATAGTTGTGGGTAGTATTTATAAATTCTGCAAAGTATGCAAGTTGTTATATTATATTCGATTGGTCGGAGAATATTCATTTTAGCAGGGAATATTCATACAACGGCGCAATCATTGGTGGACCCCACAACAAAATTATTGTCGGATTGAGAAAACGACAAAAATATATTTATGAAAATAACGGCGGAAGTTTTACTGAGATTAATCTTGTTGAACTACTTTCGGTAGTAAAAAATGTACGATGTCTGGCGTGGTTGTATAGTAGCACACGGTATTGATTATTGATGCTTACGTGAGAAGTCACTCAGTTATACTCAATTATTGCTACAGTAATTGATGCATCATATCTCTCATATTATTGATTCGATTATTGTCACGGTATCATTTGCATAATATGTTATTTTATTAAATCAATAATTGAGACAACAAAGTTATTCATATTATTAAATTGCAATATTTACAATGTCTAGAAGTTCTGTCAAGGAGAGGTTTGGTCACCTAATTACGCGCCAATAGGGAGAAATCCTTATTGGAAAGCCCCCTCTTTCCTAGGAACGACTTGGTTGATAAATATTGTGAGTTATAATATTAATGATGAATGTTATTAAAATTGAAGTTGTGTTCGGAGTTGAATTTGGAGACGCGGACGTGATATTTGAGTCCGGAACGATGAAATTAGTAAAAATAGTCTATAAACAAAAAAAATTTCGGGATTAACTTTTTGGTCAAAAAGTCAACAGTTGACATTTTCGGGAAAAGTCAAACTTCGAAATTTCAAAATTATATTATTGATAAAAATAGTTTTATTGGGTTGGAATTATTTGTGTTAGTGAAAATCGACATTTATTTCGATATTAATTGATGTATGGAGGTTATATTGACCAATCGGGTATTTAACCGGATAAATGAGCAATTGATTGCTATTATTTCACATGATTATAACTATTTGTTTACATGTGTATACTATTGTTTCACATTCTTGTTACTATTAGGGGAGTTAGTGCAAGATTGATAATACTTGCATGACTAAGTTAAAAATGGAGGTATAGATGGAGGTACTATACTGTAATTCGTATTTTCACATGTCTATAACTATTGATTCACATGATTTACTATTGAATCACATTATTTACTATTAGGGGAGGTGGTGCAAGTTTGATAATACTTGCATGACTAAATTAAAAATAAAGGAAAAGTTGGAGGTATTGTACTGTAATTTTTTGAGCCCCAAAACGTGCAATTATTGAAACTATATTTTTCTATAAATATAACTCATAATTCCTTCATTTCTCACCAATTCACTAAAGCTATAGAGCAATTATTATAGAGAGAAAATCTAAAGAAGAAGAGAAGCCTGCTACCTCACTAAAGAAGAAGAGAAGCCCGTAGTGCATTGATGGACAGTTGTTGGCATGATCATGACCATTGATGAATACACGAATGTCCTTGGCCCGTAGTGCATGGATAATTTATGGTCGTGATACTAAAGAATGTCCTTGGTCGTAGTGCAAGGGTGATTCAATGATGTGGATTATTTATTAAGCTGAGTCTCAGCGATAAAAGTGATGAAAAACCTTTTAAATCATAAAAGATTGTAGATTTTATTCTCTATTTGACTCTTTTAATGGATTGCTTGTCCTGCTGCAGTTAAACTTGATGTCTTTTGTATTTTATCAGTTTAACATTGTTGTAGACTAATGATAATTTATTTTGCATTATCTTAGTCATAATATCTCTTACTAGGCTAGTTGAGCTCACCCTTTCTTTCACTGTTCTCTTCAGGAATTGAAAATATAGCTGGGACAAGTCGGGGAACGGAGTGATGGACCAGATGATAGTATTAGTAGTCCTCACAATTCTGTTAAATAGTGTGACAATAAATGTAATGAGGACTTATTCTGAGAGTGGATATTATCTTAAAGACAGTATTTGTATTAAAACTCACAGCTCTCTTGTTGAATATTAAAGATTGTATTTGTATTCTGTACCATGTATTTGGCGACTCAGAATAGGTGATGTATACCTATTTTGGGGGCGTCACACTGATCTTCATCTAAAGGACGTAGAATTCAATGTTGGAGAGCATGTGTTGTTACGTGTGGCTCCATGGAAAGGAGTTACGAGATTTGGAAAGAGAGGAAAGCCAAATCCGCTGTTCATTGGCCCATTTGAAATCCTCGATCGAGTAAGAACTGTGGCCTATAGACTCGCCTTACCGCCAAGTATGTCTCGTGTTCATAACATTTTTCACATATCTATGTTACGTAAATATGTGAAAGACCCGATGTAAGAACCCGAATTTTATGAAATGAAAGTATTCAATTTTCTTATAATTATTAATTTATTTCGTAAATGGTTAAATTGATAAAAGGTTAAAGTTAAGGGTGATATGTGAAAATTTTTGCAAAGTTTGCAAGTTGTTATACAATATTCGATTGGTCGGGGAATTCGTTTTAACAGGAAATATTCGTACGATGACACAATCATTGGTGGACCCCACAATGAAGTATTATTAAAGTAGTTAGAAAGCAGCAATTATCTTTTATAAAAATAACGGCGACGTATTCTTTTTGTTAAAATTGTTGAACTACCCGTAGTAAAAATACGATGTCTGGCGTGGTTGCATAGTAGCACACGATATTGATTATTGATGCTTACATGAGAAGTCACTCAGTTATACTCAATTATTGCTACAATAATTGTTGCATCATATCTCTCATATTATTGATTCAATTATTGTCACAATATCGTCTGTATAATATGTTATATTATTAAATCAATAATTGAGACGACAAAGTTATTCATATTATTATTTGCAATATTGACAATGTCTAGAAGTTACATCGAGGAGAGGTTTGGTCACCTAATTGCGGCGATAAGGAGAAATCCTTATCGGAAAGCCCCTCTTTCTTGGGAACGATCTGGTTGTTAAATATTTAGAGTTATAATATTAATGATGAATAAGTTCGTGTTGATTAAAGATGAAATTGATAGTTCCATTGTGTGGAAATTATTACTGTTAGTGAAAATCGACATCTATTTCGATAATAATGGATGTCTAGAGGTTATATTGACCAATCGGGTAATTAATCAGATAAATGAGTAATTAATTGATATTAATTCACATGCTTATAACTATGTGTTCACATGTGTGTACTATTGATTCACATGATTTACTATTAGGGGAGTTGGTGCAAGATTGATAATACTTGCATGACTAAATTAAAAATGGAAATATAGATGAAGGTAATATACTATAATTAATTTTTTCACATGTTTAGAACTATTGAGTCACATGATTTACTATTGATTCACATTATTTACTATTAGGGGAGGTGGTGAAAGTTTGATAATACTTGCAGAACTAAATTAAAAAGGAAGAAAAAGAGGGAAGTATTATACTGTAATATTTTGAGCCCCAAAATGTGCAATTATTGAAACTATATTTTCTTATAAATAGAAGCTCATTCTTCCTTCATTTCTCACCAATTCACTAAGTCTCACAAGAGCAATTATTATAGAGAGAAATTATAGAGAGAAAGAAGAAGAGAAGTCTGCTACCTCACTATTCCAGTATCCATTCTTCTTCTGAGGTAAGGGGTATTATTTCTTTCGTATTCATGAAGAGAGTTATTTTCTTTCAATACTCATAAGAGCTGTTATTCCATTCTTTATTATTCTGTTGGAATAACCTGTCTGTGCATTGTGACGCCCCCAAAATAGGTCCACACGACCCATTCTGATTCACCAGATATCATACTATAAAAATTAAATACAAACTTCATTTATACAACAGTTAAACTGTCATGCAGAATACGACCACAGTTAAACTGTGAGTTTTAATACAATATTATCTCATAGACAGTATCCAAACTCAAATTATTACAATGCCATATAAAATACAACAGCAAATATTTCAAGACCCCAAAGAAGAACGAGAATATTACTATCTTGTTCATTCTAATGAGGTGCACTTTTGACGATTTCAAAGTCGGGTTGTCATCACCCTATTGTTGTTCACCAAAATCAATTATTAAGTGACGTATAAAATATGACACGCACATCTTAGGTCCTCAATACAGTTATATATTGTATGTCATGTCGTTTTATAATGTATTGAGAAACTTCGACAGTATCGGACAATCACACAATTCCTATTATCCCATTTCAACCCAAATTACACTCTTATTACCTGAAAGGAATTGTGAAGCAAAAGGGTGAGCACAACTAGCCCAGTAAAGAATATTATAACTAAAGATAATTACATTATCAATAACTTTGATCAATAATAAATCAGAGATTTAGAATATATGGTAGATGATAAAACTTTTCAACTGTAATTGCAGCGGAACGAGCAATCCATTAGAAGAGTCAAATAGACCATCAGGTCTATTATCTTCTCCATGTTAAAAGTCCACCAATAATGCTTTATCCTATAACATCAATCAACAATTCACATCCCACAATCATATGAATAACTCATAATCATAATTGTGATTCTAAATTCCTCTTAGCACCGGGATGAAGATAATTTTCATCACCTATCTTCACCAAACATCAAAAATCATGGTTATACCAACTCACAATTCTGCTCATAATCATACTAATAAATCCATCTTTTGCACTACTGACGAAGATATTCATTAACAATTCATCTTTGCACTACAGGCCAAAGACATACAACTGTATTTTAGAAGAGTCAAGTAGAGTATGATATCTACTATCTTTTACGAATTAAAAGTGTATAATCAATATTTTATCGCTGATACTCAGCTTAATAAATAATCCACATAATCGAATCATCCCTACACTACGGTCAAGGATATTCATGTAATCATTAATGGTCATGATTATACCGAATAATCCCTGGTTATAATTGTGACGCCCCCAAAATAGGTATACATCACCTATTCTAAGTCGTCAAATACATGGTACAAAATTCAGATACAAACTTAAATATACAACATGAGCTGTGAGTTTTAATACAATCATTGTCTTCAGGCGGTATACAAACTCAAAATAAGTCCTCAATACATTTATTATCACACTATTTCACGAGAATAGTGAGGACTACTAATACTATCATCTGGACCGTCACTCCGCTCCCCGACTCGTTCCAGCTATATTCTCATATCCTGAAGAGAACAGTGAAAGAAAGGGTGAGCTCAATTAGCCCAAGAGATATTATGACTAAGATAATGCAGGATAAATTATCATTAGCCTTCAACAATGTTAAACTGATAAAATACAATAGACATCAAGTTTAACTGCAGCAGAACAAGCAATCCATTAAAAGAGTCAAGTAGAGAATAAAATCTACTATCTTTTATGATTTAAAAAGGTTTTTCATCACTTTTTATCGCTGGGACTCAGCTTAATAAATAACACACATCATCCCTACGGCCAACCAAGGATATTCATTAGTATCACGACCACAAATTATCCATGCACTACAGGACAAGGATATTCATGTATTCATCAATGGTCATAATCATGCCAACAACTGTCCATCAATGCACTACGGGCCAATGGCGACTTTTACCACATCATTTGTAACATTACGGTCCATGATTACAATTTAATAATCCTCAGTCATAATCATACCAAGTCCATCTATGCACTACTGAGCCATAGATGACTTTCAAAAAAAATATAAACATGAGGATGATGACAATGATATAAGAATTCAATAAAACAAGTTCAAGAATTAATTTATTCAGGAACTAATAACGTCTAAATTATCAACATGATACTTCTTTGTAGAGTAAAATTCAAGAATGCTCAGAAGAATATTTCCATGAAAAGATATTGGATGAAGCGCAAATATCAAGGATATTCCACTAATTCCATGGAGTATAGAAGTCAAAACTTTAACCAACTGAGTATAATAAAGAATGGAATAACAAAAGAAATCACCATGCATGCGATAGACCTTGCAGGCGAGTTATTCAACAGAATAATAAAGATTTTAACCGGTCGGCGAAAAAGTAAAAGCGCCTGAGAACGATATATTCCAACGGGATAATAAAGACGGAACCGGTCCAGTAGAAAACGCATGCAAGCGAGGATATTCCAAATGAATAATAAAGATAGAACCGAATTAAAGCGTAAACGCATACAGACAAGATATTCCAACAGAATAATAAAGAATGGAATAACAGAAGAATTTCACCAAGTATAGGGTTGTCGCGTATACAGGTTATTCCAATAGAATAATAAAGAATAGAATAACAGAAGTTCTCTTCATGAATACAAAAGGAATAATACCCCTTACCTCAGAAGAAATTGGATACTAGAATAGTGAGGTAGCAGGCTTCTCTTCTTCTATAGATTTTCTCTCTATAGCTTCTCTTTACAATTTCTCTCTATAATAATTGCTCTATAGCTTTAGTGAATTGGTGAGAAATGAAGGAAGAATAAGCTTCTATTTATAGAAAAATATAGTTTCAATAATTGCACGTTTTGGGGCTCGAAAAATTACAGTACAATACCTCCAACTTTTCTTTCATTTTTAATTTAGTCCTACAAGTATTATCAAACTTGCACCATCTCCCCTAATAGTAAATAATGTGATTCAATAGTAAATCATGTGAATCAATAGTTCTAGACATGTGAAAATATGAATTACAGTATAGTACCTCCATCTATACCTCCATTTTTAACTTATCAATCTTGCACTAACTTCCCTAATAGTAACATGTGAATCAATAGTACACACATGTGAATAAATAGTTATAATCATGTGAATTAATAGCAATCAATTGCTCATTTATCCGGTTAATTACCCGATTGATCAATATAACCTCCAGACATCAATTATTATCGAAATAAATGTCGATTTCCACTAACACTAATAATCCCAACACAATGGAACTATTTTTTATCAACAATATAAATTTTGAAATTTCGAAGTTTGACTTTTCCCAAAAAAGTCAACTATTAACTTTTTTGACCAAAAAGTTAACCCCGGAAAATTTTATGTGTATAGTCTATTTTTACTAATTTCATCGCTCCGGACTCAAATATCATGTCCGCATCTCCAAATTGAACTCCGAACACAACTTCAATTTTTAATAACATTCATCATTAATATTATAACTCACAATATTTAACAACCAGGTCGTTCCAAGGAAAGAGGGGGCTTTCCAATAAGGATTTCTCCCTATTGGCGCGCAATTAGGTGACTAAACCTCTCATTGACAGAACTTTTAGACATTGTAAATATTGTAATTTAATAATATGAATAACTTTGCCGTCTCGATTATTGATTTAATAATATAACATATTATGCAGATGATACTATGACAATAATCGAATCTATAATATGAGAGATATGATCAAACAATTCTTGTAGCAATAATTGAGTATAAGCGAGTGACTTCTTACGTAAGCATCAATAATCAATACTGGTAATGCTACTTATGCAACCACGCCAGACATTCTTGTACTTTTACTACCGAGTAGTTCAACGGTTTTAATTGTAAAACTTTCGTAGTTATTTTCATAAAAAATATTTTGTCATTTTCTCAATCCGACAATAATTACATTTGTGGGGTCCACTAATGATTGTCTTGAGTAAATGCGAATATTCCCTAATAAAACGAATATTCCCCAACTAATCGAATATTATATAACAACTTGCATACTTTGCAAAATTTATAAATACTACCCACAACTTTAACATTATATCAAAACCATACCATAATATTAAAAAAAATTATTTTGAGAAAACTAAATATTTATTCATAAAATCTGGGGTCTCACAATCTCCCCTTCTTATGAAATTTCGCCCTCAAAATTTTACGTGCACGTACACGGTATCTTTGAAGGGTTAGGGTACCTTGACTTCATTTCAGATTCTAACTCTTGAGGTATAACCTTTGAGTGTCGAATATAATCCTTGTTATCCAAGATTTTAACACGTATCTCTTCATACGTTAAATCATCCGCTATCTCGTCCGGTTCTAAATTAATAATGTGGTTCGGGTCGTCCACATATTTACGTAACATCGATACGTTAAAAATGTTATGAACACGCGACATACTTGGCGGTAAAACGAGTCTATAAGTCACAGTTCCTACTCAATTGAAGATTTCAAATGGGCCAATAAAATCAAGGGTTGAAATTTCCGCTCTTCGTCGATTATTGCTTCTAGAATAACGCCCTCTTGAACCTTCTTCTTCACATTCATCAGATTCGAGTGTGTAGCTTGAGCGGCTTTAACTTTATCGATTAAAGTTGATTCTGCTCGTACATTCGCTATCTTCACGTGGGTCCCTAGAGTCTTTAACTCTATCTTCATCATTTGTAAGTTATACAAAATGGGTTTTTATGTTAACAACATCGTACTCGTAAACGCATACGATCTTCTACTCAACGCGTCAGCTACCACGTTCTCTCTTCCATAATGATATTGAATGGTATGATCGTAATCTTCAACAGCTCGAGCCAATATCTTTGGAGCATTATATGTTCGTTTTGGTTGAAGAAATATTTAAGGGTTGAAGAAATGGGTTTTGTACTGGGGTCAATACAAAATTCGATTTCACGCTCTAGGGGTAGGCTAAGAAGTCTTCTAGAATACGTCAAGAAATTTATTAACAATAGGAATATTATTTAAAAACTGTGACTCTCATCCAAGACTTGGATAGTACATCACATTGATACCTATCAACTTGCCATCATTATTCACGGCGTCGCCTACAGAAAGTCTGGCTTCGGTATTCCAAGACTTGGAAGTCACCAGCGAAAGGCTCAGGGCTTTTTACTTATGGCTTGATATGACAATGATTGACTTTAGTGGTTTAGTTGTTTGAATTCGCATAACAGGTTGGTTAGGAATATGAAAGCTAACAACCTTACAAAAATAATCAATTTTGGCATGATGAGTAGTTAACCAATCGATTCCTAAAATCACATCAAGGGCAAGTATTTTCAAAGAGATAAGATCGACAAGTAACGTGAAAGTGTCGATTTAAATCAACCAAGATTTATAAACAGTGGATGTAACGAAGGTTTCTACTAATGAAATTTCAACCAATAAGTCAAAGTCTAGCTTCTCTGTGGTCAAATTTAAACGTTGAACGCAAGCAAGAGAGATAAAATAATGGGTAGAACCGGTATCGTATAAGGTATAGACTTCGCAATAATTTATAATTAACTAACTCATGCTAACTTCGTTTGGGTTACTCGCTTTTTGAGAAGTCACAAAAAATGATCTCCCTTACACTACCGGTTTTGAATTTTCTGGGACGACCTTTGGTGCCTCCATCCTAGCTGAACTTGTCTTCGGTGAACGACAAAATCGGGCTAGGTGACCTTCTTTTCCACAATTATAACATGCTTTGGACGGCATCGTGCAGTTTGGACTGATATGTCCCTCCCCTCCGCATTTGAAACATCTGATAGGTGGTCGTTCTCCTTCCTTAACAACGGGTCTTTGGTCTTTGGCGTCTTTCCATCATTGTTGAATTTCCTCTTCTTAAAATGTCCATTCTTATTATTTTGGCCATGATTACCACCGAAGTGGTTACCATTTCTGGCATGTTGATTCCCCTCACGCTTATTCTCACCGTTTCGATGACTGCTATCACTGGTATTATCATTTTACTTGCTGCTCTCTTTTGGTTGGGTTGACTCACTATCGCTCTCCAATAACTGAGCCCTATTAACAACATCTGAATACAAATAAAGTTTATGAGAAATGAGGTATTGACATATCTCGAGTTTCAAACCTCTTAGAAACATCCGCGTCATTCTCTCCTCATTATCAACCAAATGGGATGCAAACTGGGACAACTCGGCAAACTTGGCTTCGTACTGCGACACGGTCATGTTGTTTTGCTCCAGTTTAATGAACTCTACCTCCTTCATGTGACGAATAATTTTGGGAAAGTACTTGTTGTGAGATCCCGAATTTTATGAAATAAAAGTATTCAATTTTTCTATTTTGGTAAATAGTTAAATTGATAAAAGTTTAAAGTTAAGGGTGATATGTGAAATTTTTTCAAAGTAAGCAAGTTGTCATAAAATACCCGGTAGTAAAAGTATAGTAATATGCGTGGTTACATAGTAGCACACGGTATTGATTATTGATGCTTACGTAAGAAGTCACTCAGTTATACTCAATTATTTCTACAATAATTGTAACATCATATCTCTCATATTATTGATTCAATTATTGTCACAATATCTGTTGGGTTTCGGCACATAAAACGCAGCAAAAATAGAACGATTCAAAGCAATTTCCAAAACCCTAAAACAGGATCCATGCAAAAATCAATTAACTCAGTGGTTTAGAGATTATACCGAATATGAAAACTAGAATCTGAAATTGATGCGCTCGAATCTCCAATGCAATTCAAACGGACTGCGACTATATGGTATCCACACGAACGCTCCGCACGAATCGTCTTACGATCTGCAGAAGAAGGAATTGCGGTACTAACCACCAAAAGGAATGGATTTTTTTCTCTAGTCTCTCTCTAAGAGCAGCTAGGGTTTTATTTTTGATTAACCTCCCTAATATGCTGATATATCATATATATAGCAATAAAACGGAATTAATCCAAACCCTAATCTAATTAAAATAAAATCCGAATTTATATATATATATATATCATCCTTTTAATTTAAATTCGCGATTTAAATACTATCAATCATATTGATATATTTAAATCCTTATAATTTAAATTAATTTCCTTTAATAACGTTACATGTGTGTGACCTATAGGTTATTATTACGTTGGCAATAATTTTAAAATCATATTATAAAATTATAAGCGTTGAGCTGACATCTAGTAATGCATCACTTTGCTACCCAAGTAATAATAAGATCGATGATTCGATGCAACCTTTTCGTGACCAATGTTTCAATGTAATTTAATCCTTTTAACCTTAATATCCTAGATTAAACTCGAGTCATGGAATGTGTCATACTCTTCATAATTTAATCTGAGTTTTCTTGATCAATGAGTAGACTATATGAAACAAATCACTACTTGAGCATGGCCATGCATTTCATAGTCCTACTCAATCAAGAGGCCTATGGATATCATCCCTAATATATAAGAAGGTTAAATTCCATCTAGATCACTCATATTCCTCACACGATTCATGATGTACCCAATAATCACCTTTATAGTCCACCATATTAAAGGTGACATTTGATGATATCAAAGTACATAAATTCCTATGTAGTAATATAGTGATTTCATGTCAGAGGACCATTACATCATTGTCACTATGAGAATTGCTAATGACACTTCGCATAATGCTCCACATAGAATTCTCATGGTGGGTATGTCCAGTACATCGTTCTCTAACATGTACCTATGCATTGACTTAATATCTCATATATTTATGACCAATGAGATTTGGTCATCAGTCAATCCACATATTAGTCTCAATGCATCATTTTTGTCCCATCAACAATGATACTCGACTAGGGACATTTAAGAACAATGATACTAATTATAATTATATAATCTCATGTTCAAGTCACATACTTAAAACTATATAATTTGTATCACTATTCTAAGGATTTTTATTATGTTAACATTTATATAACGCAGTAAATAAAACCATAATAAAATCATTCATTTATTCAATCAAATATAATATCAAAACGTTAAGCAATTATATCAAATAATTGGCCTCTAGGGCATAAACTCTAACAGTATCATCTGCATTATATGATATGTTATTAAATCAATACTTGAGACGACAAAGTTATTCATATTAATAAATTATAATATTTACAATGTCTAGAAGTTCTGTCAAGGAGAGATTTGGTCATCTAATTGCGCGCCAATAAGGAGAAATCCTTATCGGAAAGCCCCCTCTTT
Organism: Panax ginseng; assembly: GCA_020205605.1. Classification (NCBI taxonomy): domain Eukaryota; kingdom Viridiplantae; phylum Streptophyta; class Magnoliopsida; order Apiales; family Araliaceae; genus Panax; species Panax ginseng. Next base: position 38,465,910 of record CM035133.1, read on the forward strand.
CCTGGGAACGACCTGGTTGTTAAATATTGCGAATTATAACAATAATGAATAAATGTTATTAAAAATCGAACTTGAGTTTGGAGTTGAATTTGGAGACACGGACGTGATATTTGAGTCCGGAATGATGAAATTAATAAAGATAGACTATAAACACAAAATTTTTCGGGGTTGACTTTTTGGTCAAAGAGTCAATAGTTGACTTTTTTGGAAAAAGTCAAACTTCAAAATTTCAAATTCCATTGTGTTGGAATTATTAGTGTTAGTGAAAATCGATATTTATTTCGATAATAATTGATGTCTGGAGGTTATATTGACCAATCGGGTAATTAACAGGATAATTGAGCAATTAATTGCTATTAATTCACATGATTATAACTATTTGTTCACATGTGTGTACTATTGATTCACATTCTTGCTACTATTAGGGGAGTTGGTGCAAGATTGATAATACTTGAATGACTAAGTTAAAAATAGAGGTATAGATGGAGGTACTATACTGTAATTCATATTTTCACATGTCTAGAACTACTGAGTCACATGATTTACTATTGAGTCACATGATTTACTATTAGGGGAGGTGGTGCAAGTTTGATAATACTTGCAGGACTAAATTAAAAAGGAAGAAAAAGAGGAAGGAATTATACTATAATATTTCGAGCCACAAAATGTGCAATTATCGAAACTATATTTTTCTATAAATAGAAGCTCATTCTTCTTCATTTCTCACCAATTCACTAAAGCTATAGAGCAATTATTATAGAGAAATTATAGAGGGAGAAGCTATAGAGAGAAAGAAGAAGAGAAGTCTGCTACCTCTCTACTCCAGTATTCAGTTTCTTTCTAAGGTAAGGGATATTATTTGTTATACCTGTAAGGGGTATTATTTCTTTCGTATTCATGAAGAGAACTTCTGTTATTCTATTTTTTTATTATTCTGTTAGAATAACCTGTATATGCAGTCTATCCTATACTTGGTGAAATTCTTTTGTTATTCCATTCTTTATTATTATGTTGGAATAACCTGTTTATGCGAAGTACCGTATACGTGGTGAAATTCTTCTATTATTCCGTTTCTTTATTATTCATGCTTAATATCATGTGGGTCAAGTCTTACGCTTTGACTTCGGTTCCATTATTTATTATTCTGTTGGAGTAACATGTCTATGCGGTCTATCGTATGCATGGTGATTTTTGTTGTTATTCCATTATTTATTATTCTGTCGAAATATCCTGTCTGTGCGTTTTTCGCCGGACCTGGTTCCATTATTTATTATTCTATTGAGAATAACCTGTCTGTGCAGTCTATCGCACGCATGGTGAATCCTCCTATTATTCCATTCTTTATTATTCTGTTGGAATAACCTGTCTATGTGGATTACCACATGCATTGTGAATGATCCTTTGTATTCATTCCTTATTATTTTGTGGAAATGATCTGTATACATGATGTCCTCATATGTTTTAAGTATTAGTAAGTGTTATGATGAGTTATGTTGATTATTATGTGAAAACATGAAAGTTTCTTAGAAATCACAAAGAGTTAAAAATCAGATTTTGGTGAAAACGGAACATGAAATTCAATTGACCATATCTCCTATTATATTTCGAATTTTTGAGTGAGGTCAAGTTCTAGAGTTAGATCTATGAGTTTTGTAAGTTATCCAAGTGGAATCACTATAAAAGGTGTTGTAGATTTTTGTGTGGACTGATTTTAGCAAAGGAGTTAAAAGCTGCAAAAGAGAAAAATGCTACTGCCTAGAAATTTAAAAGGGCTGTTTTGGCCACTTAGTTTATGAGAAAAAATCTGGCCTTTTGGGACATGAAAGTATATGGTATAAAGTACCTCCTGTCCTAAAATGAGCTCATTCCGACTTAAAATGAGCAAGTTATGACCATTTCAATATTTAGGTTTTTCCGACTTAAAACGCTTATAAATCAAGTTCTATAACTCAGATGACCATGAAATTTAAATCGAAACTCACATTAACATGTGTAAGATCCTGCTAAGATTTGGGAATTTCTGAGTTAAACTTAAGAAGCTAATTTCTTAAGAAATTAATTAAAATTAATTTTTGAAAAATAGTAAATGAATTTTAAAATTCCGAGAAAAATATATGTTCAATATGGGACTATATTCTGCTTAATCCCCAAAAAGAATAATTTTTGGGACTGATTTGGTATTTTTCATGAAAATAGTTTAGTTACGAACATATGAGTTAAATATGTTATGTGAAGTTGAAGAATTGGTAAATAGGATTTTAGGGCTTGAAAATCCTATATAAAGTATGTGCAGATTTTTGATGAGTAATTTGATTATTGGTGATGAAATCTTATGAGTATGGCATTTTTGAATGATTAAATGCATTATTTGGAAAAGTGTAAACAATTAAATGAAATTATTTATAAGTTTAAGAAGTGATTAAAATATTGTTATAATATTAACAATATTAGATTATAATTTTATTAAGTGATTGATAATGTTTGGATAAATTTAAAGTCTTTAATATTTATCTTTCATTTAGTTTGATTAATGTTAATAATATTGTCATCATCCTCATATTTATATTATGTTGAAAGTCATCTGTGGCCTGTAGTGCATAGATGGACTTGGTATGATTATGACCAGGGATTATTCGGTATAATCATAATCGTAATGTTACAAATGATGTGGAAAAAGTCCTCATTGCCCGTATTGCATTGATGGACAGTTTTTGGTATGATTATGGCTATGGATTCTGTGACGCCCCCAAAATAGGTCCATTCCATCCAACCCATTCTGAGTCGCCAAATACATGGTACAGAAATAACTACAACTTTATTATTACAACATATAAACTGTGAGTTTAAATACAATTATTGTCTTCTAGACAATATACATACCCAAATAAATCCTCATCACAATTATTGATACATTATTTTACAAAAATAGTGAGGACTACTAAACAACTCTCTCTATAACCTTCATTCCATACCCCGACTAGTACTCGCTACATTCTCGCCTCCTGAGAAGAAAAATGGAACAAAAAGGAAAAGGGTGAGCTCAACTAGCCCAAGAAGAATATTATGACTAAGATAATATACAACAAATTATCGTTAGTCTTCAACAGGAAAAATCGATAGAATACAATTGACAACAAGTTTTAAATCAATATTTGCAATGAAATAATAATTCATTAGAAGAGTTAAGTAGAGAATGCAAACTATTATCTTCTATGTATGAATTTAAAAGTTCATCGCTCTATCTTTTATCTCTCAGTAACATCAATCAATATATATCCGAATCAAATATTCATCTTTGCACTACAGAGCCAAAGATATTCATCGATTAATTCATGTTCATCTAAACACTGCTCATCTTTGTACTACGGGCCAAAGATATTAATTAATCGGTCATGTTCATCTCAACACTGCTCATCTTTTGCACTACGGCCAAAGATATTCATCAAGAAATCATTCATCTTTTGCTCTACAGCCAAAGATATTCATAGAATATCATCATTTAGGACCGAGGATGATGAAAATATTTTAAAGAAAACGAATCCAGTGAAACAAAAGAACAAATATTAAGGATTCGTATTTTAAACAATCCAAGTTAAAAAATACTTCATAAGTAATCAGAGTGGAGTAAAATTCAAGAATGATCAAAACATGGATACAATCAAAGCTAGTATCTATAATAGATATTTTGGAAGAAAATTTTCATTTTTCGATGAATAGTGTCGTATTCGTGAATAATGTCAGATATCGTGAATAGTCTTGATACGTGAATAGTAACTCAGACACAAAAAGTTCTAAATTTGATTAAAAGTTCGGATCAATACTTCCTAAGCGTAATGATATTAGAAGAAATAATATCATTTTAAAAATATAATATCCCTTACCTCGAAAAGACAAGATTTAGTTGAAACAGGATATAGGCTATGACTTGAACTTGCACCAGTATAGCAATACTCAAAGTATACTCAAAATACTCACAAGAATACGCTCGATAATATAGAGAGAAAACTTCAATTTACGGTGTGATTTTTAATTCTAACCTAAGCACCTATTTATAGGAAAATGCTTAGAACACCAAAGCGTAAAATTTAATATAATATATTATTAATAATAAATTTTCCTCGCCTCTTTGGAAATCAGCTCCTAACATTTCCCACATGCCAACCTTCTAGAAAAAGTAATAAAAAAACGTTTTTCATAAAATAAATAATTAAAACTTCCAAAAATCAATTATTTCGGAGCTTCAGAACTTCAATAATTCACAATAAATATCCCTTTTGCCGAAAAATTGAATCTACAAGTTTTTATAGGAAATTCAATTCTCTACAACTTTACAGAAGAAAGTTTTTCCAAATTCCAAACAGAAATTGACCAAAATTCACAAACGACGATTTTATAAGCTATAATCAAATTTCGGTTAATAATTGTGTTCACCAACACACAAAATATGTGTTAAACATTTAATGCCCCAAAAATACTCTTCCTTCTCATATACTCATATATCCCACATTCATTATAAAATATCATCAAGTAATATATTATTAAAATAATATATTTAAACGAATTATTTTATCGTAAAAAGATAAAATATTAATTTTCAACAATTGTCACATTAAAAATTTTCTCCATCTATATCCTCATAAAATCAATATTTTCCTCATCATATAAATCAATAATTAATTATTCACAAATAATATTACGAGAATCACAAGATCTTGGCAACCAGTAGTTCCCTGGAAAGAGGGGGGCTTTCGATAAGGATCTCTCCTTATCGGGCGCAATTAATTAGTGACCAAACCTCTCCTTAGACAGTAACTTTCTAGACATTGCCAATAATGTTATCCAATAATATTATTCGGATAATATGAATTATTGTTCGATAATGGAAAATACTTATTGTAATGACAATTTATTGAAATAACGGAATATAAAATATCAATGCAACAATTATTGAATCAATAAAATAAAATATTGAATAATAATTCACCGTAACAATTATTGAGTAGAGCCTTCTTACGTAAGAATCAATAATTGGTGCAATACTGTAAATGCTTCTTGTTCAACAACGCGTATTAGTGTGTTTTAACCAACGGTATTCCAACAAAGATATATTCAGTAACAACTACGCCTGCTATTTATAAACAACTTATATTTGTCGCTTTCTTCATCCAATCGCTTTTACATTATGGGGCCCACAAAAGACTCTGCGTCGTCAGCATTTAATATTCCCAGACGATCGAATATTCCACGACCAAACGAATATTCTCCGACAATAATGAATATTTTATAACCACTTGCTTATTCAAAATATTTGCGTATTTTACCCATAACTATCCACATTAATCAAATCAACCCTTACTATTTCAAAATAATAAATAGAGGAAAATAAATTTCATTTATTAATAATTTGGGGTCTTACAACCTCCCATCCTTATGAAATTTCGTCCTCGAAATTGACGTACATACCTGGTGTTTCTAAAAGATGAGAATACCTCGCTTTCATTTCCGTTTTCAACTCCCAGGTCATTTCCTCAATAGCATGGTTTCTCCACAAAACTTTAACTTGTGGTATAACCTCGGTACATAGGACATGTTCTTTCCTATCCAAGATCTTGACAGGTACCTCCTCGTACGTTAAGTCTTCGGCTATCTCGTCCGGTTCTAACTCAATGACGTGGTTCGGGTCGTCCACATATTTACGTAACATCGATACGCGAAAAATGTTATGAACCCGGTAGAGATGAAGGAATTGATGGTACAATTGCAGGAGTTATTGGACAAGAAATACATCCAGCCGAGTGTGTCACCGTGGGGAGCACCGGTGTTATTCGTAAAGAAGAAGGATGAGTCAATGCGTCTTTGCATTGATTATAGGGAGTTAAACAAAGTCACTATTAAGAATAAATATCCATTGCCGAGAATAGATGACTTGTTTGATCAATTAAAGGGTGCTAGATATTTCTCAAAAATAGATTTGAGAAGTGGGTATCATCAACTGAAGGTAAGAAAGGAGGATGTACCGAAGACGGCATTCTGAACTCGGTATGGACATTACGAATTTTTGGTGATGTATTTTGGTTTGACAAACGCCCCTGCAGCGTTCATGGATTTGATGAATAGGGTGTTTAAACCATTTTTGGACAAGTTTGTGGTGGTGTTCATCGACGATATCCTGGTGTACTCTAAAACTTAAGAGGAACATGTGGAACATTTATGTCTGATGTTGGAGACATTAAGAAAAGAAAAGTTGTACGCGAAATTCTCTAAATGTGAATTTTGGCTAGAACGTGTAAAATTTCTTGGGCATATAATTGACAAGGATGGAATTTCAATGGATCCATCAAAGGTTGAAGCTGTGATAAATTGGGAACAACCGAGAACTCCATCAGAAGTGAGAAGTTTCTTGGGATTAGCAGGGTATTGCAGACGGTTTATTCAGGATTTCTCCAAGATTGCCACTCCGTTGACAAATTTGACGAGAAAAAACTGTAAAATTTGTTTGGACGGAGAAATGTGAAAAAAGTTTCCAAGAATTGAAAAAAAAGATAAGTATGGCACCTGTGTTGTCATTACCAGATAATACAGGAAATTTTGTGGTGTATAGTGATGCTTCACACAAGGGATTAGGGTGTGTCCTTATGTAAAATGGTAAAGTCATCGCGTATGCATCAAGACAATTGAAAGATTACAAAAAAAGGTATCCGACTCATGATTTAGAATTGGCGGCGATTGTGTTTGCTTTAAAAATATGGAGACACTATCTCTATGGAGAAAAATATGAGATTTACACAGACCATAAGAGTCTGAAGTACATTTTCACTCAGAAAGACCTGAACATGCGTCAAAGGAGATGGATGGAATTGATAAAGGATTACGATTGTGAGATCTTTTATCATCCAGGAAAAGCAAACGTGGTTGTAGATGCCTTGAGTAGGAAAGGCAGAGAGAAGTTGATGCTGTTAACTGATAAGGAGGAGCTTATAATAGCAATTTTAAGGTTAGAGTTGGAAATCAAATTTCCAAAAGAATTCGATGAGAAATTGTACCAGACGGAAGCCAGTTAAACTTTGGTGGACAAAGTGAAGAACGCTCAACTGCAGGATGAGGAATGCAGAAAAATCAGAGAAAGTGTGGTTGAGGGAAAAGAGGTGAAATAAAGGATTGATATTGATGGAATGTTGAGATTCGAGGGACGAATCTGGGTTCCAGCAGTACCAGCCATTAAAGAGGACATTTTGACAGAAGCTCATAGCTCGAGATATTCGATTCATCCAGGAAGTACGAAAATGTATCAAGATTTGAGACAACATTTTTGGTGGCCAAACATGAAAAGAGACGTTACAGAATGTGTTGCAAAGTGCTTAACATGTCAGAGAATCAAGGTCGACCATCAAAGACTAAGCGGGTTACTTCAACCGTTGGAGATACCGGAATGGAAATGGGAACATATCACAATGGATTTTGTGGTAGGTCTTCCAATAACTCAGAAAGGATACGATGCGATTTGGGTGATAGTGGACAGATTGACAAAATCTGCACACTTTTTGCCAATAAAGATTAGATTTAATCTTGATCAGCTGACGAAACTGTACGTTAAGGAGATCGTTTCAAGACATGGAGTTCCAGTATCAATTGTGTCAGATAGAGATCCGAGGTTCACATTAAACTTCTAGAAGAGACTACAGGAATGTATGGGAACACGATTGCGAATGAGTACAGCATATCACCCTCAAACAGATGGCCAAAGCGAAAGAACGATTCAGACATTGGAAGATATGTTGAGAGCATGTATCATGGATTTCAAAGGAAGCTGGGATGAACAATTGCCGTTGGTGGAATTTGCCTACAATAATAAAGCATTACCACAAGCATCGGCATGCCGCCTTATGAAGCATTATATGGCGAAAGTGCGAGAACTCCACCGTCTTTGGGATGAAGTCGGTGAACGCCAATCGTTAGGACCGTAATCGGTACAACAAATGCGAGGTTGTCCAACTCATCGTAACAAGATTGATAAATGCCAAGATGATAAAAGAAATATCTTTGATTAACACAGACAAGATCGTGCATTTGACATAGGAGATTACGTGTTCCTAAAGGTTTCTCCTTGGAAGGAAAAAATTCAATTTGGTAAGAAGGGAAAACTAAGTCCGAGATTTATTGGACCCTTTGAAGTGCTGCGAAAGGTTGGAGAGGTGGCTTACGAGGTAGCTCTACCTCCAGAATTACAAAACATTCATAATGTTTTTCACGTGTCAATGTTACGACCGTATAAACCTGATTACAAGCACGTGATTGAGTACGAACCACTGCAGTTTGAGAAAGATTTGTCCTATGAAGAGATTCATATCCAGAAAGTCGACAGAAAAGAACAAGTGCTCAGGAATAAGGTGATACCTTCTGTGAAGGTAATTTGGAGGAACCACAATGTCGAAGAGGTTACGTGGGAACTCGAAGCTGAAATGATGAAGAATTACCTTGAGTTATTTGTTTAATCTGTGTCTTCGATTCTGGGGATAGAATCTTTGTAAGTAGGGGAGAATGTGACGAATGAATTGTTTGAATTGTGATTCTGGAGACAGAATCCTTATAAGGAGGGAATGATGTAACATTCAAGAATTTTAATTGTTATATTAAATATTTATTAAATTATTTAAATATTTAATGGATGTGTTTATTGTTGAATAAATAATTGTTCAAATTTGAATTGATGTGGTTAACTATTTGCTAAATAAATAATTAAGGAAAATTAATTATTTTGCTAATTTAATTTAATTATTAAGTTAGAGAATTTTGATTAATTGAATTAATATTCTTTTATTGGAATTTGTAAATTTAAAAGGATGTGTTAGTTGATTAAATAAAGTTATAATTGTATAGAAAATTATAATTTTGGTGGTATTGATTTATGTGATGAAGTAATTTAATAAATTGTTACTATGATTAATTTAATTAAATTAATGTGTGACAAATAACCTTTTATAAAGTAATTATTAAAATAACTTAAAGGAGTTTTAATTCCGTTTTTCCAAACAAGACTTATTGCTTATTAAGTCTTTTTTCTAATTGGGTTTAACCAAACAGGGTGTTAGGATTAATTGGTTATTTTTTTAGTGACTAGCCAAACAAGCCTTATGGCTTTTGGTTTTCAAAATAAGTAACTGATGTCAGTAAATTAGAGTTATATTATATATTATATTCTATATACGTTATTTTATCTAGTACGCTCTAGAGTTAGGAAGAAAAGAAAAACTCAGAGGAAGAAGAAGAAGAGAAGAATAGAAGAAGAGAAGAAGAGAGGAAGAAAGGCTAGAGATTGGTGAGAAGAAAAGTTTGAGAATCAAAGAAGGAATAGCCATCATCATCTTCTTCAAGGTATTATCTATTCTTTTCAAGTTTTAAAAGTTTTATCTTTCTCTCCTCTATTTCTCTCAGAAATTCTTATGGTAGGATGATTGTTGATTTTATGTGTGTGTTCATATGATAAACTAGTGTTGTAAAGTTATTTTTATAGGTTATATATGATTATAATCAATGTATTGTTGTTATGTATGAAGTTGTGAAGAAAACCTTTTTACAGAGAGTTTTGTAAATGAATATGGGTTAATTTAAAGTAGAAATTGAGAGTTAATTAGTTGTGTAGTTGATAAATTGGCTATTTAAATTGTGAGAGTATGTATAAATATTGATAAAGCTGCTTTGAATTAATTTTTTTGGTTGAAAAACAAATTTACAGTGTTGATTTTCATTGAAATATCAAAAAGTGAGTTTTTTTATCAAAAATAGTGAAATTGGATGTTTTAACCTTGTTGTTTATGTTGTTGTATGGGTAGAAACATGTTAGGAATTCTTGAATTTTATTTGCATGAAGTTTTTGTATGAATTATATGCTATTTATTCTGTTAGAAACGAGCTTGTAGGCCAAAATTGGCTTTTTCTCGCCTTTATGCTTAAGTTGTCAATGAAATCGTAGCTGATTTATGTATGCCCAAAAGAAGAATAGTTTTGTCATAGTTGTTTACGCCCTGCACACATACAATGACTTGTGAAGTTTTGTTCTCATGTGCTTGTCAATGCTTACGTTTCACGTCATATATACGACCACAATGTAAATCGTGGTAATGCATGCATGAAAGTTAAGCGAAATGGTCCGACATTGTACTTTTGTACACGAAATTTTAAGAAAAGTTGTATGATGTTAGTAGGATCAGAAAATATTGATTTTAGTATTTCTATACTATGCATAAGTATGTTATTAACGATTAACTTGTGTTATAACTCGATTATGTGATTAAAAATCCAATTTTAAATGATGAACATACTTAGTTGTGTTTGTAAGATGGTAATGACTAATTATGTCATGATGACATATGTTTGTAGGATATTTTGGTTTGAATTGTTCGATTTAGTCCACGAACAAGGCAAGTTCTCTAACTCTACTTTTAAAATTGTGCAAGCGCTTAAATTATTCTTGGAGCAAGTGTTCTAATCCATTATCTTGATTGAATCAATTATTGTTTCCAATATAATAATGCAAGATTTCTAATTCTTTATCTTGTTGAACTATTTATTGTTTCAATTCGATTACCTTATGAATGATGCAAGCTTTCTAAACTTTGGTTTAATGTTGACAAGTTATTCTTGTATTTAACTTATTGTTTAGCATGCACAACTATTTATACTAATGTTCAGCAATTTCATCGTTCAAACTGTTATGCATGCTTAGTACTCAATTCTAATTAACCTTGATTTAATATTGTTCAAGCAAGGCATGTTATAGTTATTCAAAGTATATGCTATTAGATTATTCCTAAAGCATGATTTTGGTTTACCATGTTGATTCAATTACAATTATTCTATAATATAATGTTATTAATTCAACTAGTCCTCTAGTTGATGATCGTTGAACTTCAAATTACCCTTGAAAGCTTATCCAAACCAAACTCTCTTTCTCATGGACTTGTACTCCAAATATTGAGATGAACAACCCTATTATTATTAGGGGATAACTTACGCGTAGCGTTAAATGTTTGTGCACAATACATGGTACGAAGGGCTAATCCCCCTAAGTACGAGGAGTCCTTATAGTCTTATGACTGTTAAAGTTGGAGTTGAAAGATTACTCGCAACTGTGGACATAGTTCATGGTCTTATGACCCTCAGTTATATTTATTCCACATTTTGGATGTCAGTTTCTGATTATAGATGGTAGAGTACTATTCATTGTTGATGAGCCTATTATTGGCAGTTATTATTACTATACTCCTGTTGATTTCATATTGTATCCAGTGAGCAATTGTTTTGCTCACTCTTGCATGTTTATAAACTCATTGCAGCTAAAGAGAAGAAGGTAGATGAACCTTCGACTAGCAAAGGAAAGGGAAAAATGTGCAAGTGATGAAAACTTATAATTTTATTTAGATAGCGATGTTAGATTTTATTATGATGATCTTAGACTTGGTTTTAATGAAGCTTTATTTAATTTCCGCATATGAATGATTGTATTTAAAGGTTAGATAACTTGGGAGATTATATTATGTAACCCTTTAATGGGAAAGGTTTTATTTATCCAGTTCTATTGAGTTTGGGTAGTTAGATATGAATGTTTGATTACGTGAACACCAGATCCTGTGGGAATAAAGTACCTGGATTTGGGGGTGTCACATGTGGCCTATAGTGCATAGATGGACTTGGTATGATTATGACCACGGATTATTCGGTATAATCATGACCGTAATGTTACAAATGATGTGGAAAAAATCCTCATTGGCCCGTAGTGCATTGATGGACAGTTTTTGGTATGATTATGGCTATGGATTCTCTTCGGCCAAGGGTGCAAAGATGAATTGTTTTATGGCAAAATCAGGACCGTTGATGAAAACACGATTATCTTTGGCACGTAGTGCATGGATAATTCGTGGTCGTGATACTAAAGAATATCCTTAGCCTGTAGTGCAGGGATGATTCGATGATGTGGATTAATTATTGAGCTGAGTCTCAACAATGAAATATTAATTCATGGATGTGATAATAATGAATATCATTGGCCATAGTGCATGGATAATTCATGGATGTGATATTAACGAATATCCTTGGCCGTAGTGCAGGGGTGATTCGATGATGTGGATTATTTATTAAGTTGAGTCTCAAAGATTATTGGTTTTACTGATTGTATATTTTTTTGGTAGTAGTGCAAAGATGAATTTAATTAGTATGATTATGAAAGCGGGGAATTGTGATTTGGTATAACCATGATTTTTGATGTTTCGGTGAAGATAGGTGATTAAAATTATCTTCGTCCTGGGTGCGAAAAGGAATTTAGAATCACAATTATGATTATGAGTTATTCATATGGTTGTGGACAGGAATTGTTGATTGATGTTACAGGGATAAAACATTATCGGTGGACTTTTAACATAGAGAAGATAATAGATCTAATGGTCTATTTGACTCTTCTAATGGATTGCTCGTTCCGCTGCAACTATGGTTGAAAAGTTTTATCATCTACCATATGTTATAATTCTCTGATTTATTATTGATGAAAGCTATTGATAATGTAGTTATCTTTAGTCATGATATTCTTTACTGGGCTAGTTGTGCTCACCCTTTTGCTTCACAATTCCTTTCATGTAATAAGAGTGTAGCTGGGTCGAGCGGGGATAACAGGGAAATAGTGTGATGGTGTTGCCTCTTTTTCAGTTCTGATAAAAGAGTTGTAACTCATGCAAGTATACATGCGTCAACAAGTAATACAGAGTAAGTCGAGTATCGATCCACAGGGAATTAACTAATAAAGTTTACCAAGCATTAACCCATAACCATTTCAGTCTTATTTAAACGAGTGACAATAGATTTTATATTTAAACTATGAAATTAAATAAACCTAACTACTTCTAGAGTGAGACTAGATAATGAAGACCTGAGATTACAATTTCATCTATTAACTCATTCAAATCCATACATTTCATGTTAAGCCAAACTAATTGTACCAGTTTGTTAGTCGAGAACACTAAAGTAAAGTACAGCCATCTTTCAATGTACCATACCCATATCACATATAATCCACAATTGATAGAATACACATGAACACCCACCTTACCTAAACCACTATATGTCTATGTGATTTACAAATAATTAGGGTTTAATTCCAAGTTCTCAATTGACTACGAATGGTGCTTCGGTATATGTCTATCCTAAGCACAAATCATACATGCCATCACAATGTAGAATATACAATCACAAGCTATCAAGATCAGATCTAAACCCATACTTCATCTTTTAAGTCCATATGGGTTATCACAGTAATTGATGGTCAATCAACTAAGCAAGTAAGCATGAATCTTAATAGACAAACCCATAGAAATCAATAAGGCTAACAATGAAATATATCAAATTAAACTAATACATAGAATCCATTGCAATCTCAGAATAGAGTTTAAATCATAATTGAATTAAAGCTATCATCCACATATTGAATAAACATCATAAGATATAATTAGGAATCAAAGAGAGAGTACGAATACAGAATGGTAGTGCAAATCTGTTCTCCCGCTTCAAGATTGAATCTCTAATGCTTTCCAATTGCTTCACGTCTCCAATCTAATCAACTCTAGAATAGAACTACACTAATCTACTCTAATCTACTTATTGAAAGTTGAAGAAAGAAAATAGCAGTGAGCTCAGCCCCCAAGGGGCGAAATTATCTTTACATCACCATAATATGTCTAATATATAAGCCCTAATTGAACCCCTCTCCAAATTACGCTTCAATTGCATTGTTTAGTGAAAAGTCAGCTTTGGTCAACACTCAGTCGCAGCGCATGTGAGAATTGGCTTTGAGTTAGCGCCCCAAGGTGAAAAGTAGCTGAAAATCGCGTCTGTTTGCTCCTCAGAATTCATTGCGACCGCGCAGGAAAATCGCGCGCCCGCGAGGTTGATTTTCTGCTGCAGGCTACTCTGGTAAAATGGTCATAACTTTTGATCCGGGAAGAGTTATGGGGCCTGCCACCTATCAAATTGAAGATATCGACGAGCCCTACAACTTTCATTCTTTAATGATTGAGAGATTATGTCCGGATGAAGGTTGAAATCTGGCTGGAAGGAACTGCTATGAAAATGACTAACCAAAACAGCGTAGTTTGACGTCCGTTGATACAACGATCATAACTCTTGCATCCGAACTCCGATTAGAGCGATCAAGATGTTCCGGAAAGCTATAAAGATGCTCTACATTGTAAGATAAGTTCCAAACCAACACATGAAGTAAACACGAAAGCCCAAATGATATCCGGATTGCCTTTTCTTTGCATTTTCTTTGCTTTTCATTACAAATAATCGCTCACACTGCTCCCAAACATAATACCTACAAAATGAACACAAAATGCATGAAAAGTAACTAAGACACATGAATATAAGCAACTAATTCAAGTAAAAGATACCGGATAAGTGTATAAAAAATCCACTTATCAAATACCCCCAAACTTAAACCGTTGCTTGTCCTCAAGCAACAACAATGCTAATGCAATCTACATGCTATGCAAGCTACGCTACTATGACAATGAATCCCACGATTTCCAGTCATGTTAAAAATTCCAATAAGATATGCCTCAGAGAAATATCAAGAACCAAGAACAAAGCATCAAACTAAGCGAAAGGCATAATGACATACAATCATATAATCCTAACCTGCTATAAAGATGTTGTGTGTGTGTGATGTGTTCACAGATAAGCTTGACAAAGGTGAAGATACCACATGCTTTATTGCTTAAGACAGAAAATTGAAGTTTAAGTCAAGAATTGCATATACTAATGAGACATCAACTACTCCAACACATCAATACAAACTAAGGTTCAACAATGGGTTTATTCTGCTTTATTTTTATTCACGAGGCTAATTTACGCACTTTCCATGATGTTTATTGATTTTTTTTTATATATAGCGAGTGCGTTTTACGCTCCATCTCACTTTCCATTTCCATTTAAACGAGTGCGTTTTACGCTCCATCTCGCTTTCCATTTCCATTTAAACGAGTGCGTTTTACTCTCCATCTCGTCCCAATAGCAAGCATACCCATGTGTTCTCAAAGTTTGAGTATTTGTGTTTTCATAGTCTATGTCTACTTTATACACACTTCCATCTTTAAAAACAACATTTTTTACTCAGCACACAAGCATGCTAATCTTAACTAACAAGCAAATAGGAACATTGTCGTGCTACCTGGTAACATCTAAACAGCAAGCATGAATTATATTATGTATAAAATTATAACTAAGATTAAGATATCAACCAAGTTCAAAAATCTATCAAACTTCTATTTCATCATAGGCCAAATTAGAATTCAACTAGCTAAAAACCTGAGATTATGCAATGTTATGCAACTAAACACATACTAAGTAAACAAGACAAAAGAAAAAAAATTCATGTAGAATTTAACTACCAGATACTAAAATACCCCTACTATGCAACTTAAACATGCAATCAAATTATATGCAACTAACTATATGCAATAACTACTCACTCCAACTCAATACCCCCAAACTTAAAATAAATAATGCCCTCATTGTAATTAAAAGTGAAAGAATACTCCCCTAAGTGGCAATGTCATCTCCGTTCGCCTCCTCATGATCCGATGGTATATCAGGCGATGGCTAAGTTTGAGATATTTATGGTTGAAAACTGAGTGTGGGCTTCTAACTGTCCGAACGCTTTAGTTGGAAATTCTAAAATTCAAAATTTTTTATGTGATCGAGCTATCATTGTGCAGCAGCAGTGTTTAACTTAATAGTTGAGGCGCAGTAGCGCGACCACAATACTCTGGCGACTTCGGTTTTTGACTTCTATTTGATTTTGAATGCTTATAGCAATTGGATTGAACCTGAGAGGAGAAACAATCAAACTCTTATTAATACTTACAACTATCTAACATCTACTAAATATGAAAATGTAAATAAGAATTAAACAAGGAGGGAGAAAGATTGGATGGGGTGCCTCCCATCTAGCGCTCAGTTTATAGTCCGTTAGCTGGACTCATTTCTTGACACCGCTATCCGATTCCTCTACGATAAGATAAGAACCCTCCATCCATTATAACCGCTACGTGCTTTGGTAGGTTCCCCATCATGAGAGTCTTCGGATTGAAGTCACCTAGCATATTTCCTGTACATGATGTCTCCATTTCTATCGCATCGCCAGGTGCTTCTCCCGTTGTATCTGTGAATGGATTTTTGCATTGAGGCATGAAAGATACAACATGCTTATCTTCTTCTATTATCTCTTCCTCAGCCCACCATGGTTTGTAAGAGGCCTCATAATGGCAGAAATTCTTGCTTTGGATGTGACTACCAAGGGGACATGGGTGAGCAAAATTCACTGAATTTTTCAACTCTAATTGAGAAGGCACTTGGGGTATTATACAAGTCAGCTCATGTTCTTCATTTTCTATGCCCCCAGTTGTCTCCTCTATGTCCACTCCTTTCAGTTCATTCAGTGGCATGTACACTTCTTGCTCTCCATCAGTTTCATCGTCCATGTCATAGCACCAATTGTTTTGAGGGCGATTGTTCAAGGCTTCGAACATTAGATCTAGCTGATTCTGAAGATTTTGAATTGACCTCTCTTGCTCAATCATCTTCTTCTTAGTTGATGCTACAAATTTGAACCACAAATCCTCCAATCTTGAACTATATTTCTCAATTTCGAAATCCATGTATTGAGGACCATTCACTGAGGAGTTAATGAGTTGTTCCATCTGTCTGTTAAGATTTTGGCTTGATAACTCCTGACTCATCATCATCTCTTCATGGTCTGCTATGCTTTTTGACATGAATTCCTTCAACTCTGAATTTTCTTCTTGTTGCACTGGAGGTGGATATGAGAAATCTGATGGATATGTTGGACTTGGGGCACAGTATTGGACTCGATAGTTATAACTCCATTCAGAATCTGGGTGATACCCCCAACCTTGATGATAATTGGGATAAACATAGTTGTTGAGGTAATCATCCCCAAACTGTACTTGTCCAACTCTGACATTGAGTCCTTCAGATCTTGTGTCCCTTGGTTGAATCCTATTTGCATAAGGCCATTGATAAGCAAAGTCATCCATGGTACCTGAAAAGAGAAAAATATAGGAAGATAATTAAAATAAAATAAAATGTTTAAATTAAGACTAATTTGATTGAAATTAATGTTGGCAAAAATTATTAAAATAATTCCCCGGCAACGACGCCAAAAACTTGTTTCCTCTTTTTCAGTTCTGATAAAAGAGCTCTAACTCATGCAAGTATACATAAATCAACAAGTAATCTGAGTAAAGTCGGTTATCGATCCACGAGGAATTAACTAATAAAGTTTACCAAGCATTAACCCATAAACCATTTCACTCTTATTTAAACGAGTGACAATAGATTTTATATTTAAACTATGAAATTAAATAAACCTAACTACTTCTAGAGTGAGACTAGATAATGAAGACCTGAGATTACAATTTCATCTATTAACTCATTCAAATCCATACATTTCATGTTAAGCCAAACTAATTGTACCGGTTTGTTAGTCGAGAACACTAAAGTAAAGTACAGCCATCTTTCAATGTACCATACTCATATCACATATAATCCACAATTGATAGAATACACATGAACACCCACCTTACCTAAACCACTATATGTCTATGTGATTTACAAATAATTAGGGTTTAATTCTAAGTTCTCAATTGACTACGAATAGTGCTTCGGTATATGTCTATCCTAAGCACAAATCATACATCCCATCACAATGTAGAATATACAATCACAAGCTATCAAGATCAGATCTAAACCCATACTTCATCTTTCAAGTCCATATGGGTTATCACAGTAATTGATGGCCAATCAACTAAACAAGTAAGCATGAATCTTAATAGACAAACTCATAGAAATCAATAAGGCTAACAATGAAATATATCAATTTAAACTAATACATAGAATCCATTGCAATCTCAGAATAGAGTTTAAATCATAATTGAATTAAAGCTATCATCCACATATTGAATAAACATCATAAGATATAATTAGGAATCAAAGAGAGAGTACGAATACAGAATGGTAGTGCAAATCTGTTCTCCCGCTCCAAGATTGAATCTCTAATGGTTTTCAATTGCTTCACGTCTCCAATCTAATCAACTCTAGAAAAGAACTACACTAATCTACTCTAATCTACTTATTGAAAGTTGAAGAAAGAAAATAGCAGTGAGTTCAGCCCCCAAGGGGTGGAATTATCTTTACATCACCATAATATATCTAATATATAAGCCCTAATTGAACCCCTCTCCAAATTACGCTTCAATTTCACTGTTTAGTGAAAAGTCAGCTTTAGTCAGCACTCGAAGTCGCGCGGCCACCCAGGAATTGGCCTAAGTTGGGCGCGCCCGCGCGAAAGCTGAAAATCGAGTCTTTTTGCTCCTGTAATTCCCACGGCCGCGAAGGAAAATCGCGCGCCCGCGAGGTTTATTTTCTACTGCAGGCTGCCCTGGTAAAATGGTCATAACGTTTGATTCGGGAAGAGTTACGGGGCCTCCCACCTATCAAATCGAAGATATCGACGAGCCCTACAACTTTCATTCTTTGATAATTGAGAAATTCTGGCCGGATGAAGGTTGAAATTGGGCTGGAAGGAACTACTATGAAAATGGCTAACCAAAACAGCGAAGTTTGACGTCCGTTGGTACACCGATCATAACTCTTGCATCCGAACTCCGATTAGAGCGATTCAAGATGTTCCAAAAAGCTATAAAGACGCTCTACACTATAAGCTAAGTTCCAAACTAACACATAAAGTAAACACGAAAGCCCAAATGATGTCCGGATTGCCTTTCCTTTGCATTTTCTTTGTTTTTTATTACCAATAATCGCTCACACCGCTCCCAAACATAATACCTACAAAATGAACACAAAATGCATGAAAAGTAACTAAGACACATGAATATAAGCTACTAATTCAAGTAAAAGATACCGGATAAGTGTATAAAAAATCCACTTATCAGATGGTCCGAGACTGTCGAAGTTTCTCAATACATTATAAAACGGCATGACTTATAATATATAATTGTATTGAGAACCTAAGATGTGGGTGTCATATTTTATACGTCACTTAATAATTGATTTTGGTGAACAACAATAGGGTGATGAGAACTCGACTTCGAAAGCGTCAAAAGTGCACCTCATTAAAATGAATATGATTGTAATCTTCTCGTTCTTCTTTGGGGTCTTGAAATATTTGCGGCTGTATTTTATATGGCATTGTAATAATTTTAGTTTAGATACTGTCTATGAGACTATATTGTATTAAAACTCACAGTTAACTGTGGTCGTATTCTATACAACAGTTCAACAGTTGTATAAATGAAGTTTGTATTTAATTTTTATAGTGTGATATCTGGCGACTCAGGATGGGTGATGTATACCTATTTTAGGGGAATCACAATTGGTATCAGAGCTTAAGAATATGGTCGCTGGCGGAGATAAGAGTCTAGAACTAGGAGGGGAGAGACGAGTTATATACTTCGCTAGTGTGTGACTTACCTAAGCTGAAATTATTTACTTGATAGGTTGATAAATTATGATATGTTAATTAACCTTTGTTTTGAAGCTATATTCTAGAATGATATCTGAAATACAGGAGATGAGAAATGGGAAAATCATGATAGCGTGGAAATTACCGGGAAGGTACAATTTGAAAAGAACCCAAGGTATTCTCATCTCTTCGAATATCAGGTACGTACATAAATTTCGAGGGTGAAATTTCATAAGGAGGGGAGATTGTGAGACCCCGATTTTTATGAAATAAAAGTATTCAATTTTTTTATTTTGGTGAATAGTTAAATTGATTAAAGTTTAAAGTTAAGGGTGACATTTGAAAATTTTTCAAAGTAAGTAATGATGAAGTTTTGTTTTATTAGTATTATTAATGTAATAAAACAAAAATGCTTTTTATATAAAACAGAATACTTTTATAAAGTTATTCGTTTTATTAGGCTAATAGTAAAATCTTTTTATATAAAATGCAGAATACTTTTATAAAGTTATACATTTTATTGTACAATAATTAGAATATATTATATTTTATTATGCATAGTATTTGCATAGTACTGCGTAGTGTTTGCATAGTAAAAATCTTTTTATATAAAATGAATACTTTTATAAAGTTATTCGTTTTATTAGATTATAAATAGAATATATTATATTTTATTTAAAAGATTTTGCTTTAAATATGGATCATTCGATTAAAAGTAAATCAATCGGATCGCTCATGAATTAGTTACTATGTAGTCCATTCTTACATAAATAGAAGCTCATTCCTTCATTATTTCTTACGAATTCAATTGAAACTCTGAGAGAAAACTATAGAGAGAATTCTTCTTCTATAATCTTGGCGTATTTCTTTAGAGTTTAAAAAGCTTTGAAACGTAGTGCAAGTTTTCTTCGAGTATATCCTCGCCCTACCAGTCGGAGTACTCTTCTTTCAAAGGTAAGGGATATTATTTGTTGTACTGTAAGGGGTATTATTTCTTTTCATATTCATGAAGAGAACTTACATTATTCCATTCTTTATTATTACATTGGAATAACATGTATACGCGGGCTACCCTATACTTGGTGAAATTCTTTTGTTATTCCATTCTTTATTATTTTGTTGGAATATCATGTCTGTGCGTTCTACGCTAGACCTGGTTCCGTCTTTATTATTCTGTTTGAATATCCTGTCTATGCGTTTTACGCCGGACCTTTCCATCTTTATTATTCTGTTGGAACATCCTGTCGGTGCGAATTTCGCCTGACCTGGTTCCATTATTCATTATTCTGTTGGAATAACCTGTCTGTGCGATCTATCGCATGCATGGTGATTTCTCCTATTATTCCATTCTTTATTTCTGTTGGAATAACCTGTCTATGTGGATTACCACATGCATGGTGAATGATCTTTTGTATTCATTCCTTATTTAATTGTGCAAATGATCTATATATATGGCGTCCTCATATGTTTTGAGTATTAGTAAGTGTTATGATGAGTTATGTTGGTTATTATGTTGAAAGTCATTTGCTATTGATAATTTAGTTATCTCTTTAGTCATGATATTCTTTACAGGGCTAGTTGTGCTCACCCTTTTGCTTCACAATTCCTTTCAGGTAATAAGAGTGTAGTCGGGGTTCGAAAGTGGGGATAACAGGGAAATAATGTGATGGTCCGAGACTATCGAAGTTTCTCAATACATTATAAAACGGCATGACATACAATATATAATTGTATTGAGAACCTAAGATGTGGGTGTCGTATTTTATACGTCACTTAATAATTGATTTTGGTGAATAACAATAGAAAGAATTCTTCTTCTATAATCTTGAGCGTATTTCTTTAGAGTTTAAAAAAGCTTTGAGCATAGTGCAAGTTTTCTTCGAGTATATCCTCGCCCTACCAGTCGGAATACTCTTCTTTCAAAGGTAAGGGATATTATTTGTTGTACTCGTAAGGGGTATTATTTCTTTTGTATTCATGAAGAGAACTTCTGTTATCCCATTCTTTATTATTCTGTTGGAATAACCTGTATATGCGAGCTACCCTATACTTGGTGAAATTCTTCTGTTATTCCATTCTTTATTATTTTGTTGGAATATCACATGCATGCGTTCTACCTTGGGACTGGTTAAAATCTTTATTATTCTCGTTGGAACATCCAGCCGGTGCAATTTAATTTTGACGACACGGTTCCATTATTCATTATTCTATTAGAATAACTTGTCGGTGTGATCTATCGCATGCATGGTGATTTCTCCTATTATTCCATTCTTTATTATTCTGTTGGAATAACCTATCTATGTGGATTACCACATGCATGGTGAATGATCCTTTGTATTCATTCCTTATTAAATTGTTGAAATGATCTGTATACATGACGTCATCATATGTTTTGAGTATTAGTAAGTGTTATGATGAGTTATGTTGGTTATTATGTGAAAACATGAAAGTTTCTTAGAAATCACAAAGAGTTGAAAATCAGATTTTGGTGAAAACGAAACATGAAATTCAATTGACCATATCTCCTATTATATTTAGAATTTTTGAGTGAGGTCAAGTTCTAGAGTTAGATCTATGAGTTTTATAACTTATCCAAGTGGAATCACTGTAAAAGGTGTTGTAGATTTTCGTGTGGACTGATTTTAGCAAAGGAGTCAAAAGCTGCAAAAATCGAAAAAGCTACTGTCCAGAAATTAAAAGGGCTGTTTCGGCCACTTAATTTGTGAGAAAAATTCCGGACTTTTAGGACATGAAAGTATATGGTTTAAAGTACCTCCTGTCCAAAAATGAGCTCATTCCGACTTAAAATGAGCAAGTTATGACCATTTTAATATTTAGGTTTTACCGACGAAAAACGCTATAACCGAAGTTTTATAACTCCGATGACCATGAAATTTAAACTGAAAGCTCACGTTAACATGTGTAAGATCCTGCCAAGAATTGGGAATTTCTGGAGTTAACCTTGAGGTAGCTAATTTCTTAAGGAATTAATTAGAAATTGATTTTTGAAAAATAGTAAATTAATTTTAAAAATTCCAAGAAAAATATATATTCATTATGGGACTATATTCTGCTAAATTCCAAAAAAGAAATATTTTTGGAACTAATTTGGTATTTTTCATAAAAATAGTTTAATTACTTAATATATGAATTAAATATGTTATGTGAAGTAACAAAATTGGAAAATAGGATTTTATGGCTTGGGAATCCTATATAGGGTATATGCATATTTTTGATGAGGGATTTGATCATTGGTGATGAAATCTTATGAGTATGACATTTTTGAATGATTAAATGCATTATTTGATAAAGTGTAAACAATTGAAATAAATTGTTTATAAGTTTAAGAAATGACTAAAATATTATTAATGACAATAGATTATGAGATTATTAAGTGATTGATAACATTTGGTTATTATTGAACGCTGGATAAATTGTATTATAAAAGTTTAATATTTATCCTTTATCTCATATGATTGATTCTTTATGTCATTGTCATCATCCTCGTGCTTATATTATGTTGAAAGTCATTTGTGGCCTGTAGTGCATAGATGGACTTGGTATGATTATGACCATGGATTATTCGGTATAATCATGACCGTAATGTTACAAATGATGTGGAAAAAATCCTCATTGGCCCGTAGTGCATTGATGGACAGTTTTTGGTATGATTATGGCTATGGATTCTCTTCGGCCAAGGGTGCAAAGATGAATTGTTTTATGGCATGATCAGGATCATTGATGAAAACACGATTATCTTTGGCACGTAGTGTATGGATAATTCGTGGTCGTGATACTAAAGAATATCATTGGCCTGTAGTGCAGGGATGATTCGATGATGTGGATTAATTATTGAGCTGAGTCTCAGCAATGAAATATTAATTCATGGATGTGATAATAATGAATATCCTTGGCCGTAGTGCATAGATAATTCATGGATGTGATATTAACGAATATCCTTGGCCGTAGTGCAGGGGTGATTCGATGATGTGGATTATTTATTAAGCTGAGTCTCAGTATTATTGGTTTTACAGTTGTATATCTTTGGCCGTAGTGCAAAGATGAATTTAATTAGTATGATTATGAGCAGGAATTGTGATTTGGTATAACCATGATTTTTGATGTTTCAGGTGAAGATAGGTGATTAAAATTATCTTCGTCCTGGGTGCGAAAAGGAATTTAGAATCACAATTATGATTATGAGTTATTCATATGGTTGTGGACAAGAATTGTTGATTGATGTTACAGGGATAAAACATTATCGGTGGACTTTTAACATAGAGAAGATAATAGATCTAATGGTCTATTTGACTCTTCTAATGGATTGCTCGTTCCGCTGCAACTATGGTTGAAAAGTTTTATCATCTACCATATGTTATAAATCTCTGATTTATTATTGATGAAAGCTATTGATAATGTAGTTATCTTTAGTCATGATATTCTTTACTGGGCTAGTTGTGCTCACCCTTTTGTTTCACAATTCCTTTCAGGTAATAAGAGTCTAGTTGGGTCGAGCGGGGATAACAGGGAAATAGTGTGATGGTCCGAGACTCTCAAAGTTTCTCAATACATTATAAAACGGCATGACATACAATATATAATTGTATTGAGAACCTAAGATGTGGGTGTCGTATTTATACGTCACTTAATAATTGATTTTGGTGAAAAACAATAGGGTGATGAGAACCCGACTTTGAAAGCGTCAAAAGTGCACCTCATTAGAATGAATATGATAGTAATCTTCTCGTTCTTCTTTGGGGTCTTGAAATATTTAATGGTTGTATTTTATATGGCATTGTAATAATTTGAGTTTGATCATCGTCATATGAGACTATATTGTATTAAAACTCACGATTAATCGTAATCGTATTCTATCTGACGATTCAACGATTAATATAAATGAAGTTTGTATTTGATTTTTATAGTGTGATATCTTGCGACTCAGGATGGGTGATGTATACCTATTTTGTGGGCGTCACATCGAAGAACTTCTTAGCCTACCCCTAGAGCGTGAAATCGAATTTTGTATTGACCCCAGTACAAAACCAATTTCTAAAACCCTCAAATATTTCTTCAACCAAAACGAACGTATAATGCACCAAAGACGTTGGCTCAAGCTGTTGGAGATTACGATCATACCATTCAATATCATTGTGGAAGAGCGAACGTGGTAGCTGACGCGTTGAGTAGAAGATCATATGCGTTTACGAGTGCGATGTTGTTGACACAAAGACCCATTTCGTATAACTTATAAATGATGAAGATAGAGTTAAAGACTCTAGGGACCCACGTGAAGATAACAAATATACGATTAGAATAGACTTTAATCGATAAAGTGAAAACCGCTCAAGCTACACACCCGAAGCTGATGAATGTGAAGAAGAAGGTTCAAGAGGGCGTTATTCTAGAAGCAAGAATCGACGAAGAGAGAAAATCTCAACCCTCGATTTTATTGGCCAATTTGAAATCCTCGATCGAGTAGGAACTGTGGCCTATACATTTGCTTTATCGCTAAGTATGTTGCGTATTCATAATGTTTTTCACGTATCAATGTTACGTAAATATGTGGACGACCCGAACCACATTATTAAATTAGAACTAGACGAGATAGCAGAAGATTTAACGTATGAGGAGATACGTGTTAAAATCTTGGATAAGAAGGATCGTATCCAACACTCAAAGGTTATATCTCAAGAGTTAGAATCTAAACGAGGTATCTTCACCTCTTCGGCATACCAGGTACGTAGGTAAATTTTGAGGGCAAAATTTCATAAGGAGGGGAGATTGTGAGACCCCAAATTTTATGAATAAAGATTTAAAATTCTCGAAATATTTTTTTTGATTATTATGGTGTGGAATTGATATAATGTTATAGTTGTGGGTAATATTTAGAAATTTTACAAAGTAAGCAAGTTGTTATAAAATATTCGTTTGGTCGGGAATATTCTTTTGTCGGGAATATCCGTACGACGGCACAATCATTGGTGGACCCCACAACGGAAGTATTGTCGTAGTTAGAAAATGATAAAATTATCATTTTATAAAAATAACGGCGAAAGTGTTACCATTAAAACTATTGAACTACTCTGTAGTAAAAGTACAAAGAATGTCTGGCGTGGTTGCATAAGTAGCACCAGGTATTGATTATTGATGCTTACGTGAAGAAGTCACTCGCTTATACTCAATTATTTCTACAAGAATTGGCATTGCATCATATCTCTCATATTATTGATTCAATTATTATCACAATATCATCTGCATAATATGTTATATTATTAAATTAATAATTGAGACGACAAAGTTATTCATATTATTATTTGAAATATTGACAATGTCTAGAAGTTCTGTCAATGAGATGTTTGGTCACCTAATTGCGCGCCAATAAGGAGAAATCCTTATCGGAAAGCCCCCTCTTTCCTGGGAACGTTCTGGTCGTTAAATATTGTGAGTTATAATATTAATGATGAATAAGTTCGTGATGATTAAAGATGAAATTGATAGTTATATTGTGTTGGAATTATTAGTGTTAATGAAAATCGACATTTATTTCGATAATAATTGATGTCTGGAGGTTATATTGACCAATCGGGTAATTAACCGGATAAATGAGCAATTAATTGCTATTAATTCACATGATTATAACTATTTGTTCACATGTGTGTACTATTGATTCACATTCATTTACTATTAGGGGAATTAGTGCAAGATTGATAATACTTGCATGACTAAGTTAAAAATGGAGGTATAAATGGTGGTACTATACTGTAATTCGTATTTTCACATGTTTAGAACTATTGAGTCACATGATTTATTATTGATTCACATGATTTACTATTAGGGGAGGTGGTGCAAGTTTGATAATACTTGCATTACTAAATTAAAAATGAAGAAAAAGAGGAAGGTATTATACTGTAATATT
Source organism: Panax ginseng (assembly GCA_020205605.1). NCBI lineage: Eukaryota > Viridiplantae > Streptophyta > Magnoliopsida > Apiales > Araliaceae > Panax > Panax ginseng. Next base: position 38,492,378 of record CM035133.1, read on the forward strand.
TCGAGCCCTGCAATTATCGAAACTATATTTTCCTATAAATAGAAGCTCATTCTTCCTTCATTTCTCGCCAATTCACTATAGCTATAGAGCAATTATTATAGAGAGAAATTATAGAGAGAAAGAAGAAGAGAAGTCTGCTACCTCACTATTCTAGTATACAGTCTTCTTTTGAGGTAAGGGGTATTATTTCTTTCGTATTCATGAAGAGAGCTTCTGTTATTCCATTCTTTATTATTATGTTGGAATAACATGTCTATACAATCTGGCACCGCATACATGGTAAAATTCTTACATTATTCCATTCTTTATTATTATGTTGGAATAACATGTCTATGCAAAAGTACCACATACACGGTGAAATTCTTACATTATTCCATTCTTTATTATTACATTTGGAATATCCCATGCTGTGCGGATTACGCATGACTGGTTCCATTCTTTATTATTCATTAGAATATCACATCATCGCATGATTATTACATGACACGGTTCCATTATTTATTATTACATTGGAATAACTCATGCATCGCGATCTATCGCATGCCTGGTGAATTCTTCTTTATTCCATTCTTTATTATTCTGTTAGAATAACCTATCTATGTGGATTACCGCATGCATGGTGAATGACCTTTCGTATTCATTCTTTATTAAATTGTGGAAATGATGCATCTGCACGTGGATTACATGCATAGGTGAAAATCCATTCATAGCTTTAAGTATATTATATTATACTCGTATGAGATATCATTTCTTTTGTACTCATCATGGAATATCATTTTCTTTAGTATTTTTTTATGAGTTACTATTTATGGGTTACTATTCACTCGGTTACTATTCACTCTAATATTATTCACTCGGGTATTCGGGGCACTTTTCGTGCTGGAATACTATTCACGAGTTATTATTCACCCGATTACTATTCACCTAAATATTATTCAGTTGGGTATTTGGAGTACTTTTCATGTCAGGGTACTATTCACGAGGTACTATTCTCGAAGTACTATTCATAGGGTACTATTCACGGGGTACTATTTATCCAAAAAATATATTTCTTTTCTGTCCAAATTACTTTTGGTACATGAATATTATTCTTGAATTTTACTCCACAAAGCAGTATCATGTTGACAATTTGGACGTTATTGATTTCTGGTTAAATTAAATTATAAATCTTTAAAAATTATCCTTGAACTTGTTTTATTGAATTATTATGTCATTGTCATCATCCTCATGCTTATATTGTGATTAAAGTCATCTTTTGGCTTTACGCCAAGCATAGATGGACTTGGTATGATTACGACCGTGGATTATTCTAAGTATAATCATGGTAGTAATGTAACTAATGATGTGGTAAAAGTCCTCATTGGCATGTAGTTCATTGATGGACAGTTGTTGGTATGATTATGACCAGGGATTATTCGGTATAATCATGACCATTGATGATTACATGAATATCCTTGGCCGTGGTGTAGGGATGATTCGATTTTATTTATTAAGTTGAGTCTCAGCGATAAAGTTGATGAAAAACTTTTTAAATCATAGAAGATAGTAGATTATGCTCTATTTGACTCTTCTAATGGATTGCTTATTCCGCTGTAGTTGTTGATCTAAAACTTGTTGTCTATTGTATTCTATCAGTTGTTATATTGTTGAAGGCTAAGGATAATTTATTCTGCATTATCTTAGTCATAATATTTCTTCTTGGGCTAGTTGAGCTCACCTTTTCTTTCACCGCTTTATTCTTCTTGAAAGCGAGAATATAGCTGGGACGAGTCGGGGAACGGATTGACGGTCCAGATGGTTGTTTTAGTAGTCCTCACTATTCTGTGAAATAGTGTGATAATAATTATAATGAGGACTCCATTGAGTGTGGATATTGTCTAGATGACAATATTCTTGTTTAAATTCTCAGCTATGTTTTGTCATATATTACCCGACAGTTGTATAATTAAGTTTGTATTTGATTTATGTAGTGTGTATCTGGTGACCCAAGATGGGTGATGTATACCTGTTTTGGGGGCGACGCACTATGGGCCAAGGATATTCGTTATTATCACCAGTGGTTATGATCATGTCATATACTTGTCCATCTTTGCACGTAAGCCAAAGATATACAACTATAAAACCAATAATCAATAGTCCATCTTTGTACGTAAGCCAAAGATATACAACTAATAAAACTAATAATCAACAGTCCATCTATGCACGTAAGCCAAAGATGACTTTCATCACAATATATACATGAGGATGATGACAATGATATAAGCATTAATCAAATGAAATCAAGGATAAATATTAAAGACTTTAAATGTATCCAGAGTTTAAAAATATCCAAATTGTCAACATGATACTGCTTTATAAAGTAAAATTCAAGAATAATATTCATGTACCAATAATAATTTGGACAGAAAAAAAATATATTTTTCGGGTGAATAGTAAGTACCCCGTGAATAGTAGCCTGTGAATAGTACTTCAGGAATAGTACCTCGTGAATAGTACCCCGACATGAAAAGTGTCTCAAATACACGAGTGAATAGTAACCTATGAATAGTAACTCGTGAATAGTACTCCGGCACGAAAAAGTGCCCCGAATACCTGAGTGAACAATACTAGAGTGAATAGTAACTCGTAAAAGAAAAATACCAAATAAAACGATATTTCATGACGAGTACAAAAGAAATGATATCTCATACGAGTATAATAGAATATACAAAACGGCAAATGGATTTTCACCCGCCATGCGGTAATCCACGTAGACAGATCATTTCTACAATTTAATAAAGAATGAATACGAAGGATCATTCACATGTCTAGAACTATTGATTCACATAATTTACTATTGAATCACATTATTTACTATTAGGGGAGGTGGTGCAAGTTTGATAATACTTGCATGACTAAATTAAAAATAAAGGAAAAGTTGGAGGTATTGTACTGTAATTTTTCGAGCCCCAAAACGTGCAATTATCGAAACTATATTTTTCTATAAATAGAAGCTCATTCTTCCTTCATTTCTCAACAATTCACTAAAGCTATAGAGTAATTATTATAGAGAGAAATTATAGAGAGAAGCTGTAGAGAGAAAATCTATAGAGGAAAAGAAGCCTGCTACCTCACTATTCCAGTATCCAGTTTCTTCTGAGGTAAGGGGTATTATTTCTTTCTTTTGTCTTCATGAAGAGAACTTTTGTTATTCCATTCTTTATTATTATGTTGGAATAACTTTGTCATGCACAATCCGCATACATGGTGAAATTCTTCCGTAATTCCATTCTTTATTATTATGTTGGAATAACTTTTATCATCACGAAGCACTGCCATACATGGTGAAATTCTTATGTTATTCCATTCTTTATTATTCATTGGAACATCCCATGCATACTTTTACGCAGGACTGGTTTGGTTATTTATTATTACATTGGAATATCACATCATGCGCGCTTTTACGCCTGGGACTGGTTCCGCTCTTTATTATTCTGTTGAAATATCCCGCCATGCGCTTTTTACTGGCTGGACTTGGTTCCGTTTGTTTATTATTCTGTTGGAATATCACATGTGCGTATGCGTTCGCATGACCGGTTTAGTTATTTATTATTCCATTGGAATAACTTTTGTTTTGTCGGATGCCTATCGCATGCACGATGATTTCTTTTGTTATTCCATTCTTTATTATACTCGGTTGGTTAAAGTTTTGACTTCTATATTCCATGAAATTAGTGGAATATCCTTGATATTCAAGCTTCATCCAAATCTTTTCATGGAAATATTCTTCCGAGCATTCTTGAATTTTACTCTACAAAGAAGTATCATGTTGACAATTTGGGCGTTATTAGTTCTGGATAAATTAATTCGTGAACTTGTTTTATTGAATTCTTATATCATTGTCATCATCCTCATATTTATATTTTTTGAAAGTCATCTCATGGCTTTGTAGTGCATAGATGGACTTGGTATGATTATGACCAGGGATTATTCGGTATAATCATGACCGTAATGTTACAAATGATGTGATAAAAGTCCTCATTGGCCCGTAATGCATTGATAGAAAGTTGTTAGCATGATCATGACCATTGATGAATATACGAATGTCCTTGGCCCGTAGTGCATGGATAATTTGTGGTCGTGATACTAAAGAATATCCTTGGTAGTAGTAGTGCAGGGGTGATTCGATGATGTGGATTATTTATTAAGTCGAGTCTCAAATGATAAAAGTGATGAAAAACCTTTTAAATCATAAAAGATAGTAAATTTTGTTCTCTACTTGACTCTTTTTTAATGGATTGCATGTCCTATTGCGCAGCTTAAACTTGATGTCTATTGTATTTTATCAGTTTAACATTGTTGTAGACTAATGATAATTTATTATGCATTATCTTAGTCATAATATCTCTTACTGGGCTAGTTGAGCTCACCCTTTCTTTCACTGTTCTCTTCAGGAAATTAGAATATAGCTGGGACGAGTCGGGGAATGGAGTGATGGACCAGATGATAGTATTAGTAGTCCTCACTATTCTGTTAAATAGTGTGACAATAAATGTAATGAGGACTTATTCTGAGAGTGGATATTGTCTTGAAGACAGTATTTGTATTAAAACTCACAGCTCTCTTGTTATATAATAAAGATTGTATTTGTATTCTGTACCATGTATTTGGCGACTAAGAATAGTTGATGTATACCTATTTTGGGGGCGTCACATCTAAGGTTCCATTTGAAATGTTTTTTGAAAAATGATTTTCGATTTTCTTGTATTTAGTGTGTGAGATCCCAAATTTTATGAAATAAAAGTATTCAATTTTTTTATTTTGGTAAATAGTTAAATTGATAAAAGTTTAAAGTTAAGGGTGATATGTGAAATTTTTTTTGTCATAAAATACCCGGTAGTAATAGTACAGTAATACGCGTGGTTTCATAGTAGCACACGGTATTGATTATTGATGATTACGTGATAAGTCACTCAATTATACTCAATTATTGCTACTGTAATTGCGCGCCAATAAGGAGAAATCCTTATCGGAAAGCCCCCTCTTTCCTGGGAACGACCTGGTTGTTAAATATTGCGAATTATAACAATAATGAATAAATGTTATTAAAAATCGAAATTGAGTTCGGAGTTGAATTTGGAGACGCGGATGTGATATTTGAGTCTGGAACGATGAAATTAGTAAAAATAGACTATAAGCACAAAATTTTCCATTGTTGACTTTTTGGTCAAAAAGTCAACAATTGACTTTTTTGGGAAAAGTCAAACTTCAAAATTTCAAATTTTATAATGTTGATAAAAATAGTTCCATTGTGATGGAATTATTAGTGTTAGTGAAAATCGATATTTATTTCGATAATAATTGATGTCTGGAGGTTATATTGACCGATCGGGTAATTAACCGGATAATTGAGCAATTAATTGCTATTAATTCACATGATTATAACTATTTCCTCACATGTGTGTACTATTGATTCACATTCATGTTCTATTAGGGGAGCTGGTGCAAGATTGATAATACTTGCATGACTAAGTTAAAGATGGAGGTAGAGATGGAGGTATTATACCGTAATTCGTATTTTCACATGATTATAACTATTGATTCACATGATTGAACTATTGATTCACATTATTTACTATTAGGGGAGGTGGTGCAAGTTTGATAATACTTGCAGGACTAAATTAAAAATGAAAGAAAAATTGGAGGTATTGTACTGTAATATTTCGAGCCCCAAAACGTGCAATTATCAAAACTATATTTTTCTATAAATAGAAGCTCATTCTTCATTCATTTCTCACCTATTCACAAAAGCTATAGAGCAATTATTATAGAGAAATTATAGAGGGAGAAGCTATAGAGAGAAAGAAGAAGAGAAGTCTGCTACCTCTCTACTCTAGTATTCAGTTTCTTTCTAAGGTAAGGGATATTATTATTGTGTAAGGGATATTATTTGTTGTACTCGTAAGGGGTATTATTTCTTTCGTATTCATGAAGAGAACTTCTGTTATTCCATTCTTTATTATTCTGTTGGAATAACCTGTATACGCGGACTACCCTATCCGTGGTGAAATTCTTTTGTTATTCCATTCTTTATTATTATGTTGGAATAACTTGTTTATTCGAAGTACCGCATACATGGTGAAATTCTTCTATTATTCCGTTCTTTATTATTCTGTCGAAATATCCTGTCTGTGCATTTACCCATGACCTGGTTCCATTATTTATTATTCTGTTGGAATAACCTGTCTGTGCTGTCTATCGCATGCATGGTGATTTCTATTATTATTCTATTCTTTATTATTCTGTTGGAATATCTTGTTTGTAAGTGCGTTCTGCCGGGACCGGTTCAATATTTATTATTCGCTTAATATCATGTTTGTGTGCGTTCTGTGGGACCGGTTTCATTATTTATTATTATTTGGGAATAACTCATGCATGCGATCTATCGCATGCATAGTGAATCATACATTATTCTATTCTTTATTATTCTGTTGGAATAACATGTCTATGTGGATTACCACATGCATGGTGAATGATCCTTTATTTTTATTCCTTATTAAATTATGGAAATGATCTGGTTACGTTGATTATGATGAGAGTCATAATAAAAGCATTGGACTGATGAAAATCATGGGTATATGAAGTATTAGTAAGTGTTATGATGAGTTATGTTGGTTATTATGTGAAAACATGAAAGTTTCTTAGAAATCACAAAGGGTTGAAAAATCAGATTTTGGTAAAAATGGAACATGAAATTCAATTGACCATATCTCCTATTATATTTTGAATTTTTGAATGTGGTCAAGTTCTAGAGTTAGATCTATGAGTTTCCTAAACTTATCCAAGTGGAATCACTAGAAAAGGTGTTGTAGATTTTCGTGTGGACTGATTTTAGCAAAGCACGAAAAAGTGAAAAATAGGAAAACAGCTACTGCCAGAAATTTTAAAAGGGCATTTTCGGCCACTTAATTCGTGAAAAAAATTTTGGCCTTTAGGACATGAAATTATATGGTATAAAGTACCTCCTGTCCAAAAATGAACTCATTCTGACGTAAAATGAGCAAGTTATGACAATTTCAATATTTAGGTTTTTTCGACGAAAAACGCTATAATCGGAGTTCTATAACTCCGATAATCATGAAATTTAAACTGGAAGCTCACGTTAACATGTGTAAGATCCTGCCAAGATTTGGGAATTTCTGGAGTTAAACTTGAGGTAGCTAATTTCTTAAGGAATTAATTAGAAATTGATTTTTGAAAAATAGTATATGAATTTTAAAAATTCCAAGAAAAATATATTTTCATTATGGGACTATATTCTGCTAAATCCCAGAAAAAAAATATTTTTGGGACCGATTTGGTATTTTTCATGAAAATAGTTTAGTTACGAACATATGAGTTAAATATGTTATGTGAAGTAACAAAGTTGGAAAATAGGATTTTATGGCTTGGAAATCCTATATAAGGTATATGTAGATTTTTGATGAGGGATTTAATCATTGGTGATGAAATCTTATGAGTATGGCATTTTTGAATGATTAAATACATTATTTGGTAAAGTGTAAACAGTTGAAATAAATTATTTATAAGTTTAAGAAGTGATTAAAATATTGTTATAATATTAACAATATTAGATTATGATTAAGTGATTGATAATATTTGGATAAATTTAAAGTCTTTAATATTTATCCTTGATTTAGTTTGATTAATGCTTATAATATTGTCATCATCCTCATATTTATATTATGTTGAAAGTCATCTGTGGCCTGTAGTGCATAGATGGACTTGGTATGATTATGACCAGGGATTATTTGGTATAATCATGACCGTAATGTTACAAATGATGGGAAAAAATCTTCATTGGCCCGTAGTGCATTGATGGACAGTTTTTGGTATGATTATGGCTATGGATTCTCTTCGGCCAAGGGTGCAAAGATGAATTGTTTTATGGCATGATCAGGACCATTGATGAAAACACGATTATCTTTGGCCCGTAATGCATGGATAATTCGTGGTCGTGATACTAAAGAATATCCTTGGCCTGTAGTACAGGGATGATTCGATGATATGGATTAATTATTGAGCTGAGTCTCAGCAATGAAATATTAATTCATGGATGTGATAATAATGAATATCCTTGGCCATAGTGCATGGATAATTCATGGATGTGATATTAACGAATATCCTTGGCCGTAGTGCAGGGGTGATTCTATGATGTGGATTATTTATTAAGCTGAGTCTCAGCATTATTGGTTTTACAGTTGTATATCTTTGGTCGTAGTGCAAAGATGAATTTATTAGTATGATTATGAGCAGAAATTGTGATTTGGTATAACCATGATTTGTGATATTTCAGGTGAAGATAGGTGATGAAAATTATCTTCGTCCTGGGTGCGAAAAAGAAATTCAGAATCACAATTATTATTATAAGTTATTCATATGATTGTGGACAGGAATTGTTGAGTGATGTTACAGGGATAAAATATTGTTGGTGGACTTTTAACATGGAGAAGATAATAGACTTGATGGTCTATTTGACTCTTTTAATGGATTGCTTTCGTTCACCGCAACTATGGTTGAAAAGTTTTATCATCTACCATATGTTCTAAATCTACGAGTTATTATTGATGAAAGCTATTGATAATGTAATTATCTTTAGTCATGATATTCTTTCTTTGGCTAGTTGTGCTCACCCTTTGCTTCACAATTCCTTTCGTGTAATAAGAGTGTAGGCTGGGTCGAGCTAGGGATAACAAGGAATAGAACGGTGGTCTATAGCTGTTGAGGTTCTCCCTAAATAGTATGGAAATTATTTTATTGAGAACTTTAGATAAGTGTGTCGTATTGTATATGTCGTTTGATATTTAATTTTGGTAAACTAAATAGGGTGAGGTGAACCCAACTTTGGAAGGGTGTTTTGCCACTATCATACAAGATGTCTAATGACATACAACCTCGTGTTATCATAAGACAGGGTTGTACACATCCACTTGTTGAGTATATCTACGAGTACTACCTATATGATCTTGGAGTTTATTTGAAATATAATTTCCACTTGGAGACAGTGGAGATAGTTATATGCCAAGAGAAGACTTACCATTGAAAAGAAGATGATAGTAATCTTCTCGTTTTTCTTTGGGGTCTATTGGGTCAACCAAGGATAATTCTGTGGACATATAGTATCTACCATAACCTAGACGCATGGCATCCCATGTACGAAGGTTTCATTGAGCACTTCCCAAAGATTTTAATTCCTAAAACAGTTTTTGACTATACTTTTATGTAAAGTACCATTGTAAGGTTGTGGTCGAGGCACCATGAGAGTTATATACATTGTATTAAAACTCACAGTTAACTGTGGTAGTATTCTATACGACAGTTCAACAGTTGTAATGAAGTTGTATTTGATATTTATAGTGTGATATCTGGCGACTCAGAATGGGTGATGTATACCTATTTTGGGGCGTCACAGATGGTATCAGAGCTTAGGGATATGGTCGCTGGCGGAGATATGAGTCTAGAAGTAGGAGGGGAGAGACGAGTAATATACTTCGCTAGTGTATGACTTACCTGAGCTGAAATTGTTTACTTGATAAGTTGACAAATTGTGATATGTCAATTAACCTTTGTTTTGAAGGTATATTTTAGAATGATATCTGAAATACAGGAGATGAGCAATGGGAATATCATGATACAGAGGAAATAACCGGGAAAGTATAATCCGAATAAAAAGCAAGGTATTCTCATCTCTTCGAACTACCAGGTACGTAAATTTCGAGGGAGAAATTTCATAAGGAGGGGAGATTGTGAGATCCTAAATTTTATGAAATAAAAGTATTCAATTTTTCTATTTTGGTAAATAGTTAAATTGATAAAAGTTTAAAGTTAAGGGTGATATGTGAAATTTTTTTTGTCATAAAATACTCGATAGTAAAAGTACAGTAATACGCGTGGTTTCATAGTAGCACACGGTATTGATTATTGATGATTACGTGATAAGTCACTCAGTTATACTCAATTATTGCTACTATAATTGTTGCATCATATCTCTCATATTATTGATTCAATTATTGTCACAGTATCATCTGCATTATATGATATGTTATTAAATCAATAATTGAGACGACAAAGTTATTCATATTAATAAATTGCAATATTTACAATGTCTAGAAGTTCATCGAGGAAAGGTTTGGTCATCTAATTGCGGCATGATAAGGAGAAATCCTTATCTGGAAAGCCCCTTTCCCCGGGAACGACACGGTTGTTAAATATTGCGAATTATAACAATAATGAATAAATGTTATTAAAAATCGAATTTGAGTTCAGATTTGAATTTGGAGACGCGGACGTGATATTTGAGTCCGGAACGATGAAATTAGTAAAAATAGACTATAAGCACAAAATTTTCCATTGTTGACTTTTTGGTCAAAAAGTCAATAGTTGACTTTTTCTGGAAATGTCAAACTTCAAAATTTCAAAATTTATATTATTGATAAAAATAGTTCAATTGTGTTGGAATTATTAGTGTTAGTGAAAATTGATATTTATTTCGATAATAATTGATGTCTGGAGGTTATATTGACTGATCGAGTAATTAACCGGATAATTGAGCAATTAATTGCTATTAATTCACATGATTATAACTATTTGCACATATGTGTGTACTATTGATTCACATTCATGTACTATTAGGGGAGTTGGTGCAAGATTGATAATACTTGCATGATTAAGTTAAAGATGGAGGTACTATACCGTAATTCGTATTTTCACATGATTATAACTATTGATTCACATGATTGAACTATTGATTCACATTATTTACTATTAGGGGAGGTGGTGCAAGTTTGATAATACTTGTAGGACTAAATTAAAAATGAAAGAAAAGTTGGAGGTATTGTACTGTAATATTTCGAGCCCCAAAACGTGCAATTATCAAAACTATATTTTTCTATAAATAGAAGCTCATTCTTCATTCATTTCTCACCTATTCACAAAAGCTATAGAGCAATTATTATAGAGAAATTATAGAGGGAGAAGCTATAGACAGAAAGAAGAAGAGAAGTCTGCTACCTCTCTACTCTAGTATTCAGTTTCTTTCTAAGGTAAGGGATATTATTATTGTGTAAGGGATATTATTTGTTGTACTCGTAAGGGGTATTATTTCTTTCGTATTCATGAAGAGAACTTCTGTTATTCCATTCTTTATTATTCTGTTGGAATAACCTGTATACGCGGACTACCCTATACGTGGTGAAATTCTTCTGTTATTCCATTCTTTATTATTATGTTGGAATAACCTTTTTATGCGAAGTACCGCATACATGGTGAAATTCTTCTATTATTCCGTTCCTTATTATTCTGTCGGAATATCCTGTCTGTGCATTTACGCATGACCTAGTTCCATTCTTTATTATTCTGTCAGAATATCCTGTCTGTGCATTTACGCATGATCTGGTTCCATTATTTATTATTCTGTTGGAATAACCTGTCTGTGCGGTCTATCACATGCATGGTGATTTTTGTTGTTATTATATTCTTTATTATTCTATTGGAATATCATGTCTCATGCGTGCGTTTCGCGGGGGACCGGTTCCATTATTTATTATTCGTCGAATATCCCACATGCGTAACGCTTACGCCGGGACTGGTTCCATTATTTATTATTCTCGTTGGAATATCCTCGTGCAATGCGTTTACGGGGGACTCGGTTCCATTATTTATTATTCGCTGGGAATAACTCTCGTCTGCATGCGATCTATCGCATGCGCATGGTGAATCCTTCATTATTCCATTCTTTATTATTCTATTGGAATAACATGTCTATGTGGATTACCACATGCATGGTGAATGATCCTTTATATTCATTCCTTATTAAATTTTGGAAATGATCTGTTTACGTTGATTATGATGAGAGTCATAATAAAAGCATTGGACTGATGAAAATTATGGGCATATGAAGTATTAGTAAGTGTTATTGTGAGACCCCAGATTTTATGAATAAATATTTAATTTTCTCGAAATAATTTTTTGAATATTATGATGTGGATTTGATATAATGTTATAATTGTTGGTAGTATTTATAAATTTTGCAAAGTATGCAAGTTGTCATATAATATTCGATTGGTCGGAGAATATTCGTTTTAACAGGGAATATTCGTACAACGGCACAATTATTGGTGGACCCCGCAACAGAATTATTGTCAAATTGAGAAAACGACAAAAATATTTTATGAAAATAACGGCGGAAGTTTTACCGTTAATACTGTTGAACTACTCGGTAGTAAAAGTATAGTAATACGCGTGGTTGGATAGTAGCCCATGGTATTGATTATTGATGCTTACGTGATAAGTCACTCAGTTTTGTTTTATTAGTATTATTAATGTAATAAAACAGAAAAGTTTTTATAAAACAGAATACTTTTATAAAGTTATTCTATAAATAGAATATATTATATTCTATTATGCATAGTGTTTTACATAATAAAATCTTTTTATATAAAATGTAAATACTTTTATAAAGTTATTCTATAAATAGAATATATTATATTTTATTATGCATAGTGTTGCATAGTGCATGCATAGTGTTTTTGTAGTAGTAAAATTTTTTTTATATAAAATGTAATATTTTTTATAAAGTTATTCGTTTTATTAGATTATAAATAGAATATATTATATTTTATTTAAAAGATTTTGCTTTAAATATGGACCGTCCGATTAAAAGTAAATCAATCTGACCGCTCATGAGTTAGTTACTATGCAAATCCATTCTTCTATAAATAGAAGCTCATTCATTCATTATTTCTTACGAATTCAATTTGAAACTCTGTAGAGAGAAAACTATAGAGAGAGAGTTTTTCTTCTATAATCTTGAGCGTATTTTTTTTAGAGTTTAAGAAAGCTTTGAGCGTAGTGCAAGTTTTTTCTTCGAGTATATCCTCGTCCTACCAATTTAATACTCTTCTTTCAAAGGTAAGGGATATTATTTGTTGTACTCGTAAGGGGTATTATTTCTTTTGTATTCATGAAGAGAACTTCATTATTCCATTCTTTATTATTCTATTGGAATAACTCAGTATCTGTGGACTAACCTATACTTGGTGAAATTCTTACATTATTCCATTCTTTATTATTATGTTGAATAACCTATTTATCAATCTGCATACATGGTGAAATTCTTCCATTATTCCATTCTTTATTATTATGTTGGAATATCACGTTAGCTTAGGTATTACTTTGACACGGTTCTCGCTTCTTTAATATTATGTTGGAATAACCTGTTTATGCGAAGTACCGTATACATGGTGAAATTCTGTTGTTATTCCATTCTTTGTTATCCTGTCGGAATATCCTCATCACGTGCGTTTACTGTGGGACTGGTTCCATTATTTATTATTCCGTATTTATTATTCTCGCTTAATATCCTCGTCTGTATGCGTTCTGTGGGACCTAGTTCCATTATTTATTATTCTGTTGGAATAACCTGTTTGTGCGGTCTCTATCGCATGCATGGTGAATCCTTCTGTTATTCCATTCTTTATTATTCTGTTGGAATAACCTGTCTATGTGGATTACCACATGCATGGTGAATGATCCTTTGTATTCATTCCTTATTAAATTGTGGAAATGATCTGTATACGTGGATTTCTGCATGACGGGTGAAAATCCATTTGCAGTTTCATATATTCTTTGTTATACTCAGTTGATTAAATTTTTGGCTTCTATACTCCGTGAAATTATTGGAATATCCTTGATATTTGCGCTTCATCCAGTATCTTTTCATGGAAATATTCTTCTGAGCATTCTTGAATTTTACTCTACAAAGAAGTATCATGTTGACAATTTGGACGTTATTGGTTCCTGGATAAATTAATTCTTAAACTTGTTTTATTGAATTATTATGTCATTGTTATCATCCTCGTGTTTATAATATGTTGAAAGTCATATGTGGCCTGTAGTGCATAGATGGACTTGGTATGATTATGACCAAGGATTATTCGGTATAATCATGACCGTAATGTTACAAATGATGTGGAAAAAGTCTTCATTGGCCCATAGTGCAGTGATGGACAGTTTTTGGTATGATTATGGCTATGGATTCTCTTCGGCCAAGGGTGCAAAGATGAATTGTTTTATGGCATGATCAGGACCGTTGATGAAAACACAATTATTTTTGGCCCGTAGTTCATGGATAATTCATGATCGTGATACTAAAGAATATCCTTGGCCCGTAGTGCAAGGATGATTTAATGATGTGGATTATTTATTAAGCTGAGTCTCAGCGATAAAAGTGATGAAAAACCTTTTAAATCATAAAAGATAGTAGACTTTATTCTCTACTTGACTCTTCTAATGGATTGCTTGTTCACCGCAGCTTAAACTTGATGTTTGTTATATTGTATCGCTTTTAACATTGTTGAAGGCTAACGATAATTTATTCTGCATTATCTTAGTCATAATATTTCTTACTGGGCTAGTTGAGCTCGCCCTTTCTTTCATTGTTCTCTTCAGGAAATGAGAACATAGCTGGGGCTGGTCGGGGAACAGAGTGATGGTCCTAGATGGTGCATTAATAGTCCTCACTATTCTATGAAATAGTGTAATAATAAATGTAATGAGGACTCCATTGAGTGTGGATATTGTCTAGATGACAATATTTGTATTAAAACTCACAGCATATGTTTTGTCGTATTTTACACGACTGTTGTATAATTAGTTTGTGTTTGTATTTTGTACCATGTATCTGGCGACCCAAGATTGGTGATGTATACCTAATTTTGGGGGCGTCACAGTTGGTATCAAAGCTTAGGGATATGATCCCTGGCTAAGATGTAAGACAAGAACTAGGAGGGGAGAGACGGAGAATTCCTTCGCTAGTATGACCTACCTAAGTTTATTTGGTATTTAATTGGTTGGTCAGAGTATAGGGATAATATGTGATATGTTAATTAACCCTTGTTTTGTGACAGTATTTGAAAATGGAATCTAAAAATGTTGAGATAAACAATGGAGCACAAGAGATCGTTGAGTCTCCACAGATCAATAATCAGGACAATGTGCAACAGGATGGCGATAATCCTCCTGTAAATAACAACACTGACCAAATTACGAATGACGGTACGTTTAGGAGCTTTTTAGAATTCATGCAACATCAGGCGAAGGCGGCTTCTATTCATAATGCAGGTGAAAATAATGGCAACCCACGGTTGGTCACCGCTAAGCAATTCAAGGAGCTGGGACCACCAAAGTTTTTTGGGAAGCCAGAACCACTTAAGGCGGAGACGTGGTTAAAGCAGATCACTAAGATATTTCATTTCTTAGGATGCTCCGAGTAGCAAAAGGTTCCCTTCGCCACCTTTATGTTGCGTGAAGAGGCAGATTACTTGTGGGAATCTATAAAACGTACCCAGCCTGACGCACTCAAGATGTCTTGGGAGAAGTTCCAAGAGTTGTTCAATGACAAGTACTTTCCCGAAAGCATTCGTAACATGAAGGAGGTGGAATTTATCAAGTTGGAGCAAAACAACATGACCGTGTCGCAGTACGAAGCCATGTTTGCCGAGTTGTCCCGATTTTCGTCCCATTTGGTTGATAATGAGGAGAGAATGACGCGAATATTTCTAAGAGGTTTGAAACCTGAGATACGTCAATATCTTATCTCTCATAAACTGTGTTTGTATTCAGATGTTGTTAATAGGGCTCAATTATTGGAGCGCAATAATGAGTCAACCCAACCAAAAGAGAGCGCATTTTAAAATGATAATAATACCGGGTGATAATTGATCGTACAAGCGGTGACAATAAGCATGGAGGGAATCAACATGCCAGAATGGTAACCACTTCGGTGGTAATCATGGCCAAGATAATAGAAGTGGAAATTTCAAGAAGAGAAGGTCACCTAGCCCGATTTTGTCGTGCACCAAAGTCAAGTCCAGCTGGGACGGTGGCACCAAAGGCGGATACGGACAAAACAAAATCGGTGGTTTCAGGAAGAGTGTTTTTCGTGACTTCTCAAAAAGCGAGTAACCCGAACGAAGTTAGCATGGGTTAGTTAATTATAAAGTCTTGCGAAGTATATACCTTATTAGATACTGGTTCTACCCATTCTTTTATCTCTCTTGCTTGCGCTCAATGTTTAAATTTAACTCTAGAAAAGTTAGACTTTGACTTATTGGTTGAAACTCCGTTGGGAGAAACCTTCGTTACCTCCATTATTTATAAACCTTGTTCAAATCAACACTTTCATGTTACCTGTCGATCTTATCTCTTTAAAAATACTTGCCTTTGATGTGATTTTTGGAAACGATTGGTTAACTACTCATCATGCTTTTCATAAGGTTGTTAGCTTTCATACTCCTAACCAACCTTTTATGCGAATTCAAAGTAACCAAACCACTAAAGTCAATCATTGTCATATCAAGCCATAAGTAAAGAGCCTGATCCTTTCATTGTTGACTTTCTTGTGTGGAATGCACCAAAACCAGACTTTCTGTAGGCGACATCGTGAATGAAGATGGCAAGTTGATAGGTATCAATGTGACGTACTATCCAAGTCTTGGATGAGGGTCACAGTTTTGAATGATATTTCTATCGTTAATAAATTTCTTGACGTATTTTTGAAGACTTCTTAGCCTACCCCTAGAACGTGAAATCGAATTTTGTATTGACCCCAGTACAAAACCCATTTCTTAAACCTCAAATATTTCTTTACTTAAAACGAACATATCATGCGCCAAAGACGTTGGCTCAAGCTATTGAAGATTACGATCGTACCTTTCAATACCATCGTGAAAAAGCGAACGTGGTATCTGACGCGTTGAGTAGAAGATCGTATGCGAGTGCGAATATACGAACTTACGTGAAGATAACGAATATACGAGTAGAATCGACTTTAATTGATAAAGTTAAAGTCGTTCTAGCTACACACCCGAATCTGATGAATGTGAAGAAGAAGGTTCAAGAGAGCGTTATTCTAGAAGCAAGAATCTTTAAGAGAGGAAATCTCAACCCTCGATTTTATTGGCCCATTTGAAATCCTCGATTGAGTAGGAACTGTGGCCTATAGACTCGTTTTACCGCCAAATATGTTGCGTGTTCATAACATTTATCACGTACCGATGTTATGTAAATATGTGGACAACCCAAACCACATTATTGAATTAGAACTAGACAAGATAGCAAAATATTTAACGTATGAGGAGATACGTGTTAAAATCTTGAATAAAAAGGATCGTATTCAACACTCAAAGGTTATACCTCAAGAGTTAGAATCTGAAATGAAGTCAAGGTATCCTCACCTCTTCAGCATACCAGGTACGTACGTAAATTTCGAGGACGAAATTCCATAAGGAGGGGAGATTATGAGACCCCAGATTTTATGAATAAATATTTAATTTTCTCGAAATAATTTTTTGAATATTATGGTGTGGATTTGATATAATGTTATAGTTGTTGGTAGTATTTATAAATTTTACAAAGTATGCAAGTTGTCATATAATATTCGATTGGTCGGGGAATATTCGTTTTAACAGGAATATTCGTGCAACTACAAGACAATTATTGGTGGACCCATGATGTAATTATTGTCAAATTGAGAAAACGACAAAAATATTTTATGAAAATAACGGCGGAAGTTTTACAATTAATCTTTGTTGAACTACTCGGTAGTAAAAGTGAATGTCTGGCGTGGTTGGATAGTAGCACACGGTATTGATTATTGATGCTTACATGATAAGTCACTCAGTTTTATTTTATTAGTATTATTAATGTAATAAAACGAAAAAGTTTTTATAAAATGTAATACTTTTATAAAGTTATTCTATAAATAGAATATATTATATTCTATTATGCATAGTGTTTTGCATAGTAAAATCTTTTTATATAAAACAGAATACTTTTATATAGTTATTCTATAAATAGAATATATTATATTTTATTATGCATAGTGTTGCATAGTGCATGCATAGTGTTTTGCATAGTAAAATTTTTTTTTATATAAAATAGAATGTTTTTATAAAGTTATTCGTTTTATTAGATTATAAATAGAATATATTATATTTTATTTAAAAGATTTTGCTTTAAATATGGACCATCCGATTAAAAGTAAATCAATCTGGACCGTTCATGAGGTAGTTACTATGAAGTCCATTCTTCTATAAATAGAAGCTCATTCCTTCATTATTTCTTACGAATTCACTGAAACTCTAGAGAGAGAAACTATAGAGAGAGAGTTTTTCTTCTATAATCTTGAGCGTATTTCTTTTGAGTTTAAGAAAGCTTTGAGCGTAGTGCAAGTTTTCTTCGAGTATATCCTCGCCCTACCAGTCGGAATACTCTTCTTTCAAAGGTAAGGGATATTATTTGTTGTACCCGTAAGGGGTATTATTTCTTTTGTATTCATGAAGAGAACTTCTGTTATTCCATTCTTTATTATTCTATTGGAATAACCTGTATACGCGGACTAACCTATACTTGGTGAAATTCTTCTGTTATTCCATTCTTTATTATTATGTTGGAATAACCTGTTTATGCGAAGTACCACATACATGGTGAAATTCTTCTATTATTCCATTCTTTATTATTACATTTGGAATATCACATCGGTCATGTATTACACTTTGACCTAGTTTCGTTCTTTATTATTCTCATTGAATAACTTTGTTTATCTGAAGTACCGCATACATGGTGAAATTCATTGTTATTCCATTCTTTATTATTACATCTTAATATCCCGTCTGCATACTGGTTCCATTATTTATTATTCCGTATTTATTATTACTCCGGAATATCCTCGTATCATCTTGTTTACTGTGGGACTGGTTTGCGTTATTTATTATTCTTTTAGAATAACCGTCTGCATGCGGTCTCTCGTCGCATGCATTGTGAATCCTTCTATTATTCCATTCTTTATTATTACATTTGGAATAACTTTTGTCATGTGGATTACCACATGCATGGTGAATGATCCTTTGTATTCATTCCTTATTAAATTATGGAAATGATCTGTATACGTGGATTACCGCATGACGGGTGAAAATCCATTTGCAGTTTCATATATTCTTTGTTATACTCAGTTGATTAAATTTTTGGCTTCTATACTCTATGAAATTAATGGAATATCCTTGATATTTGCGCTTCATCCAGTATCTTTTCATGAAAATATTCTTCTGAGCATTCTTGAATTTTACTCTACAAAGAAGTATCATGTTGACAATTTGGACGTTATTGGTTCCTGGATAAATTAATTCTTGAACTTGTTTTATTGAATTATTATGTTATTGTCATTATCCTTATGTTTATATTATGTTAAAAGTCATCTTTGACCTGTAGTGCATAGATGGACTTGGTATGATTATGACCAGGGATTATTCGGTATAATCATGACCAGGGATTATTCGGTATAATCATGACCGTAATATTACAAATGATGTGGAAAAAGTCTTCATTAGCCCGTAGTGCAGTGATGGATAGTTTTTGGTATGATTATGGCTATGGATTCTCTTCGGCCAAGGGTGAAAAGATGAATTATTTTATGGCATGATCAGGACCGTTGGTGAAAACACGATTATCTTTGGCCCGTAGTGCATAGATAATTCGTGATCGTGATACTAAAGAATATCCTTGGCCCGTAGTGCAGGGATAATTTAATGATGTGGATTATTTATTGAGCTGAGTCTCAGCGATAAAAGTGATGAAAAACCTTTTAAATCATAAAAGATAGTAGACTTTATTCTCTCTTGACTCTTCTAATGGATTGCTTGTTCATTGCAGCTTAAACTTTATGTTTGTTATATTGTATTAGTTTAACACTGTTGAAGGCTAACGATAATTTATTCTTCATTATCTTAGTCATAATATTTCTTCTTGGGCTAGTTAAGCTCACCTTTTCTTTCATTGTTCTCTTGAGAAATGAGAACGTAGTCAATGGGTCGGGAACAGAGTGATGGTCCTAGATGGTGCATTAGTAGTGCTCACTATTCTACGTGAAATAGTGTAATAATAAATGTAATGAGGACTCCATTGAGTGTGGATATTGTCTAGATGACAATATTTGTATTAAAACTCACAACATATGTTTTGTCGTATTTTACATTTGTTGTATAATTAGTTTGTGTTTGTATTTTTGTACCCATGTATCTCAAGCACCCAAGATTGGTGATGTATACCTAATTTTGGGGCGTCACATTAATATCAAAGCTTAGGATATGATCCTGCACGAGATGTGAGACAAGAACTAGGAGGGGAGAGGCGGAGAATTCCTTCGCTAGTATGACCTACCTATGTTTATTTGGTATTTAATTGGTGAGATGAGTATAGGGATAATATGTGATATGTTAATTAACCCTTGTTTTGTGGCAGTATTTGAAAATGGCATCCGAAAATGTTGAGATAAGCAATGGAGCACAGGAGACCGTTGAGTCTCCACAGATCAATAATCAGGACAATGTGCAACAGGATGGCGATAATCCTCCTGTAAACAACAACACTGACCAAATGACGAACGACGGTACGTTTAGGAGCTTTTTAGAATTTATGCAACATCAGGCAATGGCGGCTTCTGTTCATAATGCAGGTGAAAATAATAGCAACCCACGGTTGGTCACGGCTAAGAAATTCAAGGAGCTGGGACCACCAAAGTTTTTGGGAAAGCCAGAACCACTTAATGCGGAGACGTGGTTAAAGAAGATCACTAAGATATTTCATGTCTTGGGATGCTCCGAGGAGCAAAAGGTTCCCTTTGCCACCTTTATGTTGCGTGAAGAGGCAGGTTTCTTTGGTGGGAATCAGAAAAGCGCACCTACCTAACGCACTCAAGATGTCTTGGGAGAAGTTCCAAGAGCTGTTCAATGACAAGTACTTTCCCGAAAGCATTCGTCACATGAAGGAGGTGGAATTTATCAAGTTGGAGCAAAACAACATGACCGTGTCGCAGTACGAAGCCAAGTTTGTGGAGTTGTCCCGATTTGCGTCCCATTTGGTTGATAATGAGGAGAGAATGACGCGAATATTTCTAAGAGGTTTGAAACCTAAGATACGTCAATATCTTATCTCTCATAAACTGTGTTTGTATTCAGATGTTGTTAATAGGGCTCAGTTATTGGAGCGCGATAATGAGTCGACCCAACCAAAAGAAGAGAGCAAATGCAAAATGATGATAATACCTGGGTGATAACTTGATCATCTGGCGGTGACAATAAGCATGGAGGGAATCAACATGCCAGAATGGTAACCACTTCGGTGGTAATCATGGCCAACATAATAGAAGTGGAAATTTCAAGAAGAGAAGGTCACCTAGCCCGATTTTGTCGTGCACCAAAGTCAAGTCCAGCTGGGACGGTGGCACCAAAGGCGGATATGGACAAAACAAAGTCGGTGGTTTCAGGAAGAGCGTTTTTCGTGACTTTTCAAAAAGCGAGTAACCCGAACGAAGTTAGCATGGGTTAGTTAATTATAAATTCTTGCGAAGTATATACCTTATTAGATACCGGTTCTACCCATTCTTTTATCTTTCTTGCTTGCGCTCAACATTTAAATTTAACTCTAGAAAAGTTAGACTTTGACTTATTGGTTGAAACTCCGTTGGGAGAAACCTTCGTTACCTCCATTATTTATAAACCTTGTTCAAATCAACACTTTCATTTTACCTATCGATCTTATCTCTTTGAAAATACTTGCCTTTGAGTGATTTTCAGAAACAATTGGTTAACTACTCATCATGTTTTTCATAAGGTTGTTAGCTTTCATACTCCTAACCAACCTGTAATGCGAATTCAAAGTAACCAAACCACTAAAGTCAATCATTGTCATATCAAGCCATAAGTAAAGAGCCCGATCTTTTTCGTTTTTGAGTTTCTTGTGTGGAATGCACAGAAACCAGACTTTCTATAGGCGACATCGTGAATGAAGATGGCAAGTTGATAGGTATCAATGTGACGTACAATCCAAGTCTTGGATGAGGGTCACAGTTATGAATGATATTTCTATCGTTAATAAATTTCTTGACGTATTCTTGAAGACTTCTTAGCCTACCCCTAGAGCGTGAACGAATTTTGTATTGACCCCAGTACAAAACCCATTTCTTAAACCTCAAATATTTCTTTACTTAAAACGAACATATCATGCGCCAAAGACGTTGGCTCAAGCTATTGAAGATTACGATCGTACCTTTCAATACCATCGTGAAAAAGCGAACGTGGTATCGTCGGCGTTGAGTAGAAGATCGTATGCGAGTACGAATATACGAACTTACGTGAAGATAACGAATATCTGAGAATCGACTTTAATTGATAAAGTTAAAGCCGTTCTAGCTACACACCCGAATCTGATGAATGTGAAGAAGAAGGTTCAAGAGAGCGTTATTCTAGAAGCAAGAATCTTTAAGAGAGGAAATCTCAACCCTCGATTTTATTGGCCCATTTGAAATCCTCGATTGAGTAGGAACTGTGGCCTATAGACTCGTTTTACCGCCAAATATGTTGCGTGTTCATAACATTTATCACGTACCGATGTTATGTAAATATGTGGACAACCCAAACCACATTATTGAATTAGAACTAGACGAGATAGCAAAAGATTTAACGTATGAGGAGATACGTGTTAAAATCTTGAATAAAAAGGATCGTATTCAACACTCAAAGGTTATACCTCAAGAGTTAGATTCTGAAATGAAGTCAAGGTATCCTCACCTCTTCAGCATACCAGGTACGTACGTAAATTTCGAGGACGAAATTCCATAAGGAGGGGAGATTATGAGACCCCAGATTTTATGAATAAATATTTAATTTTCTCGAAATAATTTTTTGAATATTATGGTGTGGATTTGATATAATGTTATAGTTGTTGGTAGTATTTATAAATTTTGCAAAGTATGCAAGTTGTCATATAATATTCGATTGGTCGGGGAATATTCGTTTTAACAGAGAATATTCGTACAACGACACAATTATTAGTGGACCCCGCAACGGAATTATTGTCGGATTGAGAAAACGACAAAAATATTTTATGAAAATAACGGCGGAAGTTTTACCGTTAATACTGTTGAACTACTCGGTAGTAAAAGTACGATGTCTGAGTGGTTGGATAAGAGCACACACCAGATGATTATTGATGCTTTACGTGATAAAGTCACCGGTTTTTGTTTTATTAGTATTATTAATGTAATAAAATAGTAAAGCTTTTTATATAAAACAGAATACTTTTATAAAGTTATTCTATAAATAGAATATATTATATTCTATTATACATAGTAATAAATAGAATATATTATAGAATATATTATATTTTATTACGCCGGACCTGGTTCCATTATTCATTATTCCGTATTTATTATTCTGTCAGAATATTCTGTCTGTGCGTTTACGCCGGACCTGGTTCCATTATTTATTATTCTGTTGGGAATAACCTGTCTGTGCGGTCTCTATCGCATGCATGGTGAATCCTTCTGTTATTCCATTCTTTATTATTCTGTTGGAATAACCTGTCTATGTGGATTACCACATGCATGGTGAATGATCCTTTGTATTCATTCCTTATTAAATTGTGGAAATGATATGTATACGTGGATTACCGCATGACGGGTGAAAATCCATTTGTAGTTTCATATATTCTTTATTATACTCAGTTGATTAAATTTTTGGCTTCTATACTCCATGAAATTAGTGGAATATCCTTGATATTTGCGCTTCATCCAGTATCTTTTCATGGAAATATTCTTCTGAGCATTCTTGAATTTTACTCTACAAAGAAGTATCATGTTGACAATTTGGACGTTATTGGTTCCTGGATAAATTAATTCTTGAACTTGTTTTATTGAATTATTATGTCATTGTCATCATCCTCATGTTTATATTATGTTGAAAGTCATCTGTGGCCTGTAGTGCATAGATGGACTTGGTATGATTATGACCAAGAATTATTCGGTATAATCATGACCGTAATGTTACAAATGATGTGGAAAAAGTCTTCATTGGCCCATAGTGCAGTGATGGACAGTTTTTGGTATGATTATGGCTATGGATTCTCTTCGGCCAAGGGTGCAAAGATGAATTGTTTTATGGCATGATCAGGACCGTTGATGAAAACACAATTATTTTTGGCCCGTAGTTCATGGATAATTCATGATCGTGATACTAAAGAATATCCTTGGCCCGTAGTGCAGGGATGATTTAATGATGTGGATTATTTATTGAGCTGAGTCTCAGCGATAAAAGTGATGAAAAACCTTTTAAATCATAAAAGATAGTAGACTTTATTCTCTACTTGACTCTTCTAATGGATTGCTTGTTCCGCTGCAGTTAAACTTGATGTTTGTTATATTGTATCAGTTTAACACTGTTGAAGGCTAATGATAATTTATTCTGCATTATCTTAGTCATAATATTTCTTTCGGGCCATTTGAGCTCACCCTTTCTTTCATTTTTCTCTTCGGAAATAAGAACGTAGTCAAATTTGGTGGGGAAACAGTGATGATGGTCCTAGATAGTGCATTAGTAGTCCTCACTATTCTGTGAAATAGTATAATAATAAATATAATGAGGATTCCGTTGAGTGTAGATATTGTCTAGATGATAATATTTATATTAAAACTCACATCATATGTTTTGTCGTATTTTACACAACTGTTGTATAATTAGTTTATATTTGTATTTTGTACCATGTATCTGGCGACCCAAGATGAGTGATGTATACCTAATTTTGGGGGCGTCACAGTTATGATGAGTTATGTTGGTTATTATGTGAAAACATGAAAGTTTCTTAGAAATCACAAAGGGTTGAAAAATCAGATTTTGGTAAAAATGGAACATGAAATTCAATTGACCATATCTCTTACTATATTTCGAATTTTTGAGTGTGGTCAAGTTCTAGAGTTAGATCTATGAGTTTCCTAACTTATCCAAGTGGAATCACTAGAAAAGGTGTTGTAGATTTTCGTGTGGACTGATTTTAGCAAAGCACGAAAAAGTGAAAAATAGGAAAACAACTACTGCCAAAATTTTTAAAAGGACAGTTTCGGCCACTTAATTCATGAGAAAAATTTCGACCTTTTGGGACATGAAAGTATATGGTATAAAGTACCTCATGTCCAAAAATGAGCTCATTCCGACTTAAAATGAGCAAGTTATGACCATTTCAATATTTAGGTTTTTTCGATGAAAAACACTATAACCGGAGTTCTATAACTCCGATGACCATGAAATTTAAACCAGAAGCTCACGTTAACATGTGTAAGATCCTGCCAAGATTTGGGAATTTCTGGAGTTAAACTTGAGGTAGCTAATTTCTTAAGGAATTAATTAGAAATTGATTTTTGAAAAATAGTAAATGAATTTTAAAAATTCCGAGAAAAATATATGTTCATTATGGGACTATATTCTGCTAAATCCCAGGAAAAAAATATTTTTGGGACTGATTTGGTATTTTTCATGAAAATGATTTAGTTACGAACATATGAGTTAAATATGTTATGTGAAGTAACAAAGTTGGAAAATAAGATTTTATGGCTTGGAAATCCTATATAAGGTATATGCAGATTTTTGATGAGGGATTTAATCATTGGTGATGAAATCTTATGAGTATGACATTTTTGAATGATTAAATGCATTATTTAGTAAGGTGTAAACAATTGAAATAAATTATTTATAAGTTTAAGAAGTGATTAAAATATTGTTGTAATATTAACAATATTAGATTATGATTAAGTGATTGATAATGTTTGGATAAATTTAAAGTCTTTAATATTTATCCTTGATTTAGTTTGATTAATGCTTAAATATTGTCATCATCCTCATATTTATATTATGTTGAAAGTCATCTGTGGCCTGTAGTGTATAGATAGACTTGGTATAATTATGACCAGGGATTATTTGGTATAATCATGATCGTAATGTTACAAATAATGGGAAAAAGTCCTCATTGGCCTATAGTGCATTGATGGACAGTTTTTGGTATGATTATGGCTATGGATTCTCTTCGGCCAAGGGTGCAAAGATGAATTGTTTTATGGCATGATCAGGACCGTTGATGAAAACACGATTATCTTTGGCCCGTAATGCATGGATAATTCGTGGTCGTGATACTAAAGAATATCCTTGGCCTATAGTACAGGGATGATTCGATGATGTGGATT
This sequence comes from Panax ginseng, assembly GCA_020205605.1. NCBI lineage: Eukaryota > Viridiplantae > Streptophyta > Magnoliopsida > Apiales > Araliaceae > Panax > Panax ginseng. The sequence continues at coordinate 38,518,479 of CM035133.1, forward strand.
AATTATTGAACTGAGTCTCAAGAATGAAATATTAATTCATGGATGTGATAATAATGAATATCCTTGGCCGTAGTGCATGGATAATTCATGGATGTGATATTAACGAATATCCTTGGTCGTAGAAGTGCGGGGGTAATTCGATGATGTGGATTATTTATTAAGTCGAGTCTCAAAGATTATTGGTTTTATGATTTGTATATCTTTGGTAGTAGTGCAAAGATGAATTTATTAGTATGATTATGAAAGCGGGAATTGTGATTTGGTATAACCATGATTTGTGATATTTCAGGTGAAGATAGGTGATGAAAATTATCTTCGTCCTGGGTGCAAAAAAGGAATTCAAAATCACAATTATGATTATGAGTTATTCATATGATTGTGGACAGGAATTGTTGAGTGATGTTACAGGGATAAAATATTGTTGGTGGACTTTTAACATGGAGAAGATAATAGACTGATGGTCTATTTGACTCTTTAATGGATTGCTTTCGTTCAAACGCAACTATGGTTGAAAAGTTTTATCATCTACCATATGTTCTAAATCTACGAAGTTATTATTGATGAAAGCTATTGATAATGTAATTATCTTTAGTCATGATATTCTTTCTTGGGCTAGTTGTGCTCACCCTTTTGCTTCACAATTCCTTTCGGTAATAAGAGTGTAGTTTTGGGTCGGCCGGGATAACAAGGAATAGAATTGTGGTCTATAGTTTGTTGAGGTTCTTCCTAAATAGTATGGAAATAATTTTATTGAGAACTTTAGATAAGTGTGTCGTATTGTATATGTCATTTGATATTTAATTTTGGTGAACTAAATAGGGTGAGGTGAACCCAACTTTTGAAGGGTGTTTTGCCACTATCATACAAGATGTCTAATGACATACAACCTCGTGTTATCATAAGACAGGGTTGTGCACATCCACTTGTTGAGTATATCTACGAGTACTACCTATATGATCTTGGAGTTTATTTGAAATATAATTTCCACTTGGAGACAATGGAGATAGTCATATGCCAAGAGAAGACTTACCATTGGAAAGAAGATGATAGTAATCTTCTCGTTTTTCTTTGGGGTCTATTGGGTCAACCAAGGATAATTATGTGGACATATGGTATCTACCATAACCTAGACGCATGGCCTCCCATGTACGAAGGTTTCATTGAGCACTTCCCAAAGATTTTAATTCCTAAAAGCAGCTTTTGACTATACTTTTATGTAAAGTACCATTGTAAGGTTGTGGTTTAGGCACCATGAGAGTTACATACATTGTATTAAAACTCACGATTAATCGTGGTAAGTATTCTATGACGAGTTCAACGATTAATAATGAAGTTGTATTTGATATTTATAGTGTGATATCTGGCGACTCAGAATGGGTGATGTATACCTATTTTGGGGGCGTCACATAGTGTGTTAGAGTAATTGGATAACAAAAATAGTTTTCTAAACAACAAAAATTCATTTGTTATTCTTTCATTGTTTTATTTTAAATTTATTAGATAATATGTTTGTTTTTACATTTGTTTTAATTTTTGATTTTTTTAATAATGTTAGGGGTGTTAAATTTTTAATCTTAAATGTATCTCAAACAACACAATATCGAATTTTTTAATAATAATTTATGTTATAGTCAATCATCGAATATTTTAATGATAATTTATGTCATAACATTGTTTTGAAATCTGATCCGGATAGATCAGTTCAATTGATTGAACCGAAAAAGCTAGATTGAACTGACGGAACTATTTTTGTTGTACTAATTTTTTTATATATATTAAAAGGAAGACATATATATATACGCCAGATATATTACTGAAAATGCTATATGACGATGATTATTTGAAATATAGCGATGGTAAATCCTGTCATATATATATTTGAATAAATAATGACGAAGGGTGAAACCGTCGCTCCCAAAAAACTGTCGCCATAGCCTACTGTGTAATACACAACTGTGTACATATATTTTTCCCTAAATTAAATATTTTAATAATATTATAACTCAATTTTAAATTTTATTATGTTTTAATTCATAAAAACGAATTTTTTTAAAATTTTAATAATTATTAATAATATATATTTTTATATATTTATAACTTTATCAGTTTAATAATAGTTCAACCAGTGACCCATTTAGCCGTTATTTTTTTTGGTTCAATAATACTGAATCAGATAAGATATATACTTTTTGAGAAATTGAGATCCCTAACATAAATTTTATTTTAGTATTATTTTTGGTTGGCGTTTTAATTGTATACACAACACACTAGTGTGTAACGAACACAGTTCTATTCAGTTGTCCGGCGCTTCTTTCCTTCCCACAACAACTTATTCAAACAATAAAATTGGAAGATATCGTAGCGAAATGGAGGATTAACAACGAAAATTGCATCTTCATCAATTATTCAGCTAAGAGATGGAATTGAAGAAACAGACTCTGAAATTGGAGAATTAGAGGATGCGATTTCGGTATTGATCAATTTCTGTATTTGGGGATTCTACGATATCATCATTGTCAACTGAGAAGGAAGGTAAAGCCTCTTCCGCTAAAGTACTCCATTCCTTTGTTCCACAAAACGAGTCCCGTTTGCAATTTTTTTGCATACTTTAAGGTAATATACACATAAATGTGTGTATGTGTGTGTGTGTGTGTGTATATATATATATATATATATTTGCTTCTTTGCTACAGGTAGTAGTTCAATAGGACATGTTCTTATTAAAATGTGTTAATTCATTGGACATGTTCATATTAAAAATCTAAAATATGTGTTGTTTTTGACTTTGATCTTTCTATGGTACATTCCATGTACAAATAGATAAATATCTTTATTTTTTATTTGGTACATGATAGATAAATATACCTTCCAAAAATAGAGATATATATTTCTAAAACGACAAACTTTTAAACAAAATATATTTTTTCAAACATATCCCTAACATTAATATTTGCTAGAAATGTAGTAGTTCTCAATTTATCTAGTGTATAAGTAATGGCATGGTAGTAGCTTCATGTAACTTTATAATCTAATAACAAAAATGTATCTCTCATTTTGGAACGTACTACGGAAACAATAAGTATCTCTAATTTTTGTAAGTGGGAGTAAAAGAATGTGGTAAAACTATAAACTTGATAATTTTCTGAAAATGTTCAATCAAATTCAGTGCTTTCAGATTGAAGTTGCTGTTTTCTTACAATTCAGCACTTAAGTTTCAGTTTGATCAAACGAAAGTATAAATGGTTTACGTATGTTGGTGGTTTGAACTTGGAAATGGTTTAAATATTTCATTCTGACTGATGTGCTCTGTTGTGTTTTGTTATATGTTTCGGTTGTAGTGCTAACATATTTAAATCATTTATTGCAGCTTTGCTCTCCCCACTATGGCTGCCCCAAAGTTGTTACTGTCAAAGCTTCTTCGTCACTCCCGACAAATACAGACCATTTCTTCTTTTACCAATTCTTCTTATTGTTCTCTCTACAATTCATATTTCTTCTTCACAGACCCATCACCAAATCCTAGTCCACATTTCTCATCAATACCTATTAATTTCTCTTTCTCCCACGCCTTCTCAACTCGTGGCTCGCAACAAGGAAGTCTCAACCTTGACACTGACAAAGTGCTGACTCAATCAGAGGTCACAGACTCGGGGTTTGGTGGTACAGAAATTGGGGATTCTCTGGGTAACGTTAGTGGTGAGGACTCAATTCTTCCAGTTCGTGCATTAATTTTGTTGCTCGATGGATATCATGATCTCACTGGTTTTCCTTGGTTAGTTGTTTTATTTCTACTTTATCATATTCGTGTACAGATTATATTTAAAACCTGTGTGTCTCATTACTAGAGTAGAAAAATGAAGGAAGGTATTAAGAAAATTATTAGAACACTGATTCGTTTAGGAGGAGAGGAAGAATGCTGAGATAGTTTGAATCCACACCTAAATATACCTGGTAATATTTCAAGGGCATTGTTAAAATTCATTGAGAAGTAAGGTACTATTATGTTTTATCTGAACAAATGATGTGATGATCCACGTCATTAGGTGTATAAATTAAGTATACAAATTAGTTTTGTGTAGATATGTAAAATAAAAATTAAAAAAATATCTTTTTACTCATTTTATATAATTAAATTAGTAAAAATGAAGTTGGAATAAGTGTGAGGTTGTGAGAGGTATTTAAGTAATAGGACAAAAATTTGTTGATCGAAATCTAATTACGCTCGCATGCAAGTGCACGTGGTCGACAAGTAATATAATGATAAGCAAAAGTATCGTTTCCACAAAGATTAGCAAGAAATTAAACCTCTTAATTACCAGCTTTCTATTAATCCAAATTTTATTAAACTATCCAAATCAATGATTATGACTATTAAAAACTAAAATATTTAAAATACCAATCAATCAACACAACCTAAAAACCGTAATTTCAAGCAAATAATAGAGAATTAGGCTTACAACTTCACTTTAAGTATCACTCCAATTATCATACCTTATTCCAGTTTAATTCACTATCTCAGTTTATTACTCAAGAACACTTATGTAGAATTAGCCATCTCTCAATGCACTAATACCATATTAACTTAAATCCACAAATTAGATAGAATTAAGCCAAACACCCTAATCAACTAATTTACTATATCTCTATGTGAATTAAAATCAAATAAGGTTTAAATTCAAGTTCTCTACCCGATTACATGCAATGCTAGGTATATCTCTATCCTAACATAAATCAAGATTCCATTCAAACACAGAATTCAAGAACACATGCTAAAGTGACTAAGTCTAGATTCATACATCATCTCTTGAATCCATACAAATCCACACAGAATTGGTGATCAAGCAATTCATAAATTAAAGCACAAATCACAATAGATAAACTGAATTGATAGATTATTAAACTGAATCCAAGGTATGATAATCATCGTTCAACAATAAAGATCCACATAAGCCTAATAAGTAAGTTAGTTCATCATAAATGAAATAAAAATTGAAATCATAAAAGAATTCATCATCCCAATTATAATAATTGAATTAAAGAAGTAGAATAGATACAAAACCACCCTTCTTCTTTGCTCCAACTCGTAACCTTCGTGATTCTGACCTTCAATTCTTTCCTCCAATGTCCTTCACTCCAATTAGGGCTCAAGCTTGATATTTGAATGAATTGATGTTAATTTTTTTTCTGTTGTTATGTTATATCCAGCATAAAACATGTAATTAGTCCATAAACCGACGCCAAACAAAGTCCCAAGCCATGCCAACTTGTTTCCTTCACGCTGCTGCAAAATTACAATTGAAACAGAGCTCTTGATCTTGCCTCGTACCCCCGCCCCGGCGGGGGTTTTTGCTCTATAAAGGCCCGCCCTGGTGGGGGTTCATTCTGTTCCTGCTCAAGTACCCCCACCCTGGGAGGGGGTAGTTCTGCAGCTGCACAATTTTCGCTCCTTTTGTTGCCACTTCAGGTCCAATCGCCACCTTTATGCCACGAATGCTACGCCATGCCACCTAAACATAAAACAGACATAAACAAGTAAAAACGAACATAAATATACAGGATTAACACAGTTTAAGCTCGAATTAGAGGCTGATTCGTAGGTATAAAACCCACTCATCAAACTCCCCCAAACTTAAAACCGTGCTAGTCCTCGAGCACACAATAAAACAAAAATGCTATGCAATGCAATGGAATGTCATTAATCTACATGCCTACGATTCCAGCAGTAGTGATAGAAACAAGTCTGTTCAACCGGCCTCAGAGAAATCAAATAAACATGATAATACCTCATATTAAAACAAATCAGTAATTTTTCAATCAATCATCAAATCTTAAACTGTTATCACTAATATAGTGCGTGTATGCTTAACACCCATGCTAACGGATACAACATCAAATTTAACACATAATAGGTTTCTTAGAAGTCATCATTCAGTGTAAATTCAAGAAATCCAAAAATAGTCAAGATCCAACTAAAATCAAACAATTACCAATATTAAGGGTCCAAATAGGGTACTTATGCTTTATTTTTCAACTACGGGGGCTTTTTGCTCTTATTTCCCGTTTTATTCATTTCTCTCTCTCTCTCTCTCTTTTTATACTCATGGCTGTGCAATGTCTAAGTCACTTAGGCTTTTCAATGCTACTTTAACGAGTTTTCGACCAACGACTCCTAGACCATTAAGACCTTAGGGCGCTAGGTGTAAAGACACTCCCTCGGGCTTACTTACTCAAGTAACAAAGGCCACGAAACTAGACTAGCCATGATAATTTATATATATATATATATATATATATATATATATTTTAAAGCCTGATAACTTATATATCCCAAATTTTCTCCCAAACTTAGGTTCTTGCCTAACTTTAGCCTTCACTGTCTATTCTTGTCATTCTTTCATTCAAACTAGCATTATCCTTTAGAGGTCCATTATGTATCAATTTGAACTTAATCAGTCAACGTAGTTGCTTATTACTGTGCTATTCTTATTATAACAGTTTTAAACAGAAAAAGATTCAATTCATAACATAAAATCACATCAAAGTTCTAATATTCAGTACTATACTTATCTACTCGAAGTCAGTCTCTTCATTGGCCAAACTAGACTGTACTATCTGACAACTGGACTCATGCAAGATAAACAAAGTACAAACTAAAATTTTTGAGATTTTTATTATTATTTTTTTTTATAGATAATATGGAATAAAAATAACAGAGATAGAAACTAATTACAATACTACACTACTATGCAAACTATTATGCAATTACATTACATGAATGCAACATATAATAAACCTAAAACTAAACATGACAACATATGCATAAATATAACAAACTAAACTAAGCATGCAATAAAACTAAACTAAACTAAACTAAACTAACTCCCCCAAACTTAATAATTACAATGTTCTCATTGTAGAAATAAAGCAGTAAGTGTTAGATGACTTCCCTGTAATCATCTAAGTTTGAGGTGATGGTGGCGATGGCGGTCGTGGCTCAAAAACTTGGCGCTCTTCATTGTCAGAATTAGAAGGTGGAAATTGTGGCATGGGCCTGGTCATTGGTATGGAAACCCAGTGGTGGTAATTTGGATTCGAGTTTGTAAGGCCGCATTTAGCGAGGCAAAGGGCATGTTCATGACATTGAACATGTGGTCCTGCCTGGCCGCCAGTCTTCTCATCTGTCGATTGGCTTCTTTGTCCCTTTTGTCCACCAGGCGCTGGAGACTACGAAATTGGTTGCTGAACATAAATCTACCCGTCCTTTAACTCTCTGCAGTCTCATGCTCTCCAGTCATCTCATCGGCTTGAAACTCGTCATCTTCGGATGTGTCTTCAGCCTCTTCCTCCTCCGAAGCCGGTGGGAATATAAAATCGACACCTCTTGGGTGCGACTCCCCCCAGGCCATACTGTAAACCGACACCTCTTGGGTTTGAAGTCGTCTCCGTTTCTATGCTCTGCGAACCCAATATGGTGAACTCCACTGATTTCTCCTTCAGTGATGATATTGATGTAGTGGGTAATGCCAATTTGAAGTACTTCCCTTTCCTTGTTGCAAACCCTAACTTCCTGTGGCTTGAAATCCAAAATTGGTGTGAAAGTAATAGAGTTAGGGTTTGGGTTTAAATAGAGAAGGAAATTGTGTGCAAATTTCGTGGATTCATTGAGAGGAGAAATGGGGAATGTGTGGGATGATGGAGGAGAAGTTAGGAGTTCGTGGGTTTGTTGTGAGAGAGAGTGGGTATTTCAGTTATAAGAGAAGAAAAGAAGTGGGGAAGTGGGTCTTAATCAGTTTTACTGTAGAATAGAAACCTTTCAGTTCCGTACCCATACAGGCGAAGTGGGGAGTGTATTGTAGGAGTCCGCTTGATGGGGGTATATCTTGTTTTGGTCCAAGACCCCGCCTGGTGGGGGTATCCTTCATTAAAATGTCATTTTACGGGGTATACTGCAGCTGACTTTAATTTTTCCAATTCCTCTCATCAAACATATATCCAAAAGTTTCCCAAATACATGAAACACATTGAAATCATAAGTATAAGATAAAATCGTGAGCATTGAACATGTAAGGTCGAATTTACTAGTAATCATGACTCAACTAACTTCCTAATGGACCGAAATAAACTTACACTCTAAACTACAAATTGACTATCATACTTAAAAAAATATTGTAAATGAAAGTAAAATTGAGTTGCCTCCCAATTAGCGCTTGTTTTCGAGTCTTTCAGCCTGATTACTCCCTGTTTATGGCGCATCGGTAAGTGTGATTGCGGTGGCTTCATTGTCGATGTCGCCACCCCAGTAGTGCTTCAACCGTTAACCGTTGACTTTAAATGTCTCAAGTGGATTCCTACTGTATAGTTCAACAGCGCCATGTGGGAAAACCTTCTTAATCGTGAATGGCCCCGACCATCGGGATTTGAGCTTTCCTGGGAACAACCGTAGTTGTGAGTTGAACAATAGCACTGATTGTCCCGGTTCAAACTTTCTCTTCATAATCTTTTGGTCATGCCACTTTTTGACTTTTTCCTTGTACAGCTTTGAGTTCTCATATGCTTGTAGTCGAAATTCGTCAAGTTCATTCAATTGGAGCAACCTTTTCTCTCCTGCAGCTGCTTGATCAAAATTGAGTTTCTGAATGGCCCAATATGCTTTATACTGTAATTCCATCGGGAGGTGACACGCTTTCCCGTAGACCAATTGATACGGAGACATCCCAATTGGTGTCTTGTATGCTGTTCTGTAAGCCCAGAGTGCGTCATCCAACTTTAGAGACCAATCTTTTCTGTTTGGGTTTACTACCTTCTCTAAAAATTTCTTCACCTGTTGGAAACCTCAGCTTTACCACTTGTTTGGGGGTGATATGCTGTAGCCACCCTATGATTGACCCCATATTTCGCCAAGAGAGCTGTAAACGATTTATTGCAGAAGTGACTTCCCTCGTCACTTATGATTGCTCTTGGCGTGCCAAACCTTGTAAAGATATTCTTTTATAAGAACTTGAGAACCACCTTGGCATCGTTTGTAGGGAGTGCTACGACTTCAACCAATTTCGACACATAATCTACAACTATCAAGATGTACAAGTTATTGAATGAAGGAGGAAATGGTCCCATAAAATCCATCCCCCATACATCGAAAATTTCCACTTTCATGATATTGTTGAGCGGCATCTCATTCCTCTTTGATATATTGCCCACCCTTTGACATCTGTCGCAGATTTTCACGAACTGGTGGGAATCCTTAAACACAGTAGGCCAATAGAATCCTGACTGAAGTACCTTGGCCGTTGTCCACTCACTACCATAATGTCCCCCATACGCAGATGAATGGCATTCGTGTAGAATATTATTCACTTCACTATACGGCACACACCTCCGAATCATCTTGTCTGCACACTGTCTGAATAAGTATGGCTCGTCCCACATGTACCACTTGACGTCATGTAGGAATTTCTTTTTCTGTTGTCGTGTCAGATCAGGGGGAAGGATTTTGCTCACCAAGTAATTGACAAAATCCACATACCATGGAAATTCTGAGTTGACCCCAAAAAGCTGTTCATCCGGGAACGATTCATTTATTACACACTTATCCGCTCCATCTTTATCTCGATTTTCCAGCCTCGAATGATGATCCGCCACTTGGTTTTCTGTCCCCTTCCTATCCTTTATTTCCAATTCGAATTCCTGAAGGAGAACAATCCATCTGATTAGCCTAGGCTTAGCATCCTTCTTCAAAATCAGATAACGAATTGCCGAGTGATCCGTGTATACAACCACCTTTGTTCCAATTAAGTAGGCTCTGAATTTGTCAAAGGCATATACTACTGCAAGTAACTCCTTCTCGGTGGTTGTGTAGTTCAATTGGGCATCCGTAAGGGTTTGGCTTGCATAGTATATGACGTGGAATATTTTCTCTCGGTGTTGACCCAAAACAACTCCTACTGCATAGTCGCTTGCATCGCACATTAACTCAAAAGGCATAGTCCAATCCGGTGCGACGATTACTGGAGCTGTAGTCAACTTGGTTTTCAACATTGCATCTTTCTCTAAAAGACTGGACAATGGTTTTGCAATCTTAGAGAAATCCTTTATAAACCTTCTGTAGAACTCGGCGTGTCCAAGAACACTGCGTATTCCCTTCACTGAATTTGGTGGTGGAAGATTCTCGATCGTGTCTAACTTTGCCATGTCAACCTCTAAACCTTTAGCAGAGACCTTGTGCCCCAGAATTATTTCTTCTTCAACCATAAAGTGGCACTTCTCCCAGTTGAGTAGGACTGATCATTTGGTTATAACCGAACCGAATAGGCTATTTGGTTATAACCGAATACCGAAATATTCCTATTTTCAATATCCGAACTAATAACCGAATTTTGGTAATAACCGAATTACCGAATTGTAAATTCGGTATTTCGGGTAATAACGGAACACTGCTATCAAATATAACACCCAAAAATGAGAGAGAGAAGACCTAAGCAGGCGGACAGCTGAACTTGAGAGAAGAAGCCAGTGGAGGAGAAGAAGACCACCGTGGCCAAGAAAGTTCCTGCTTTGAAAGGCGAATCATCGAGTATGTATAATCCAAGCCATCCAAGCTCTCAAAAGGGCCCACAGATCCACCGATGACGACTCTCTCTCTTAAACCCTTTCCTGTCTCGTTAAATCCGACCTCATTATCACCTTCAACGAGCTCCTACGGCAAGACCACACCGACTTAGCTCTCAGAGTATGCTAATCTGGTCTCGGCATTGGCGAGGAAGGGTTTGAAAGAGGATATTGACAGTTTGATTTGTGGTTTGGAAGGGGAGGCCCGGAGGGTGTGATTCAGTGATTCCCAGTGATGGGAAGGGATTCAGTGATAAAGGCGTTGATTGCTGCTGGGAGGGGTTTATCGACAGTTAGGAATTATGGGATGATGAAGAGGAGTGGTTGGGGTCGGGATTTATGGGATGATGAAGAGGAGTCTTATATATGTAGTTGGGGGTTAATAAAATTTGGTTATCAACGGTCCGTTCCTTGTTTATTGCGCTGTCCCTCTCCGGAATCTTCGAGGAGTAGTTTGTGGGGCCCACCTTTTCCTGTTGCTTACAGCTGGAATCTACACATCACCACATTTTATATTCCAACACGTATCAACACGTCATCATCACATGCATACTTGAGGAGCTATGTGAGGTTCGGTTATTCAGTTATCCGAATAACCTATTTTTTAAAACCATACCCGAAACTGAATACCGAAAATTAAATCGGATATAACCGAAATTAGGAAAAAAATCGAAAAACCGAAATAATTCGGTAAAAATAATTCGGTTGGGTTCGTTAAATTGGTTTTATCTATTTTTTGCTCACTCCTATAGTTGAGCACCAAATTAGTTTCCACACATCGCTTCAAGACCATGACCAAATTCTCTAGACACTTGTCAAAAGTGTTTCTATAGACTGAAAAGTCGTCCATGAAAACTTCCACATTCTTCTCCACCATGTCCGAGAAGATGGCCATCATACATCGTTGGAACGTAGCTGGTGCATTACATAACCCAAAGGACATCCTTCTAAATGCAAAGGTGCCGTATGGGCATGTAAAAGTGGTCTTCTCTTGATCCTCCGGAGCTATGACTATTTGGTTGTACCCCGAGTATCCATCCAGTAGGCAATAGTATTCATGTCCAGCTAGTCGGTCCAACATCTGATCAATGAAGGGTATAAGAAAGTGATCCTTCTGAGTTGCCTTATTCAGCTTCCTGTAGTCCATGCAAACCCTCCATCCAACCACTTAAGTATTTCTTTCTTTACCACTTCTTTCATGATTGAATTTAGTCGTCTCTGTTGTTCCACTGTTGGCTTTGCATCCTCTTCCATGAGAATCTTGTGCATGCAGAAGGATGGATTGATTCCCTTTATGTCGGCAATTGTCCAGCTTATTGCAGACTTGTATTCTCTCAAAATCCTCAACAATTTACTTTCCTGCAATTCGTTAAGCGCATATGCAATAATAACAGGCAAAGTATTTGAATCACCCAAATAAGCATTCCTGATGTGTTTAGGAAGCGGTTTGAGCTCAAGAGTGGGTGGCTCCTCAAGTGAAGGTTTCATCCGAGCTGACGCTTTTTTCGTTTGTGTGTAGTGGCTCGAACGGAACCTTGCATCTACTAACTCTAGGCAAAGAATACAACATATGTAAGTAATCCACGAACTCTGGATCATCCAAATCCTCATCCCCCAGTACCAGTAGTGTGGTTTCTAACGGATCACTGCCCAAACTTTTTATCATATCATCATTAACTATCCGGTCGATGACATCCACCTGGAAACACTCCTCTTCATCAGTAGGGAACTTCATGGCTTTAAATACATTGAATGTGACTTCTTGATCTTGAACCCTCATGGTTAATTTCCCTTTTTGAACATCAATGAGAGTCCTACCCGTAGCAAAAAATGGTCTCCCTAAGATGATTGGGATGTTCTTGTCTTCTTCATAATCCAAAATTATGAAATCTGCTAGAAAAATAAATTTGTCCACCTTAACCAAAATATCTTCCACAATTCCTCTTGGATAAGTTACCGATCTGTCTGCTAACTGCAACGATATGTTTGTAGGCTTGGGAGCGGATAGACCCAATTAAGTATAAACAGATAATGTCATGAGGTTTACACTTGCCCCCAAGTCACATAAACACTTTTTGAAGGCCATGTTACCGATCGTACAAGGTATGGTGAAACTCCTCGGATCCTTCAACTTTGGATGTAACTTTCTCTGTAAAACTGCGCTGCATTCCTCCGTCAAAGCCACAGTTTCGTAATCCTCTAACTTTTTCTTCCTTGACAGAATACCCTTCATGAATTTAGCATAACTTGGCATTTGCTCTAGGACTTCTGCGAAATGAATATTGATTTGAAGTTTCTTAAAAACTTCCAAAAATTTGGCGAATTGCTTGTCTAATTTCTGCTTTTGGACCCTCTGTTGAAACGGTGGTGGAAGATACACAACTGGCTCAACATCTGACTTGGTCTGTTCATCTTGCTTTTCCTCACCCTGTTTCTCTTCAACCACTTTGTTTTCATTTTCTTTGACATCCTTCTTAGCTGAATTTTCTGCATTTTTCCCTTCAAGATGCTTTCCACTCCTCAAAGTGATTGCTTGACATTGCTCATGATTTCCCTTCGGATTCTTTTCTGTGTCACTAGGCAGAGTCCCTTGCGGCCTATTATTCAGTGCTAAGGCAAGCTGTCCCATCTGATTTTTTAAGTTTTTGATGACCATTGCTTGTGATTTCATTGTCGCCTCGTTTCCCGATATATATATATTTCAACAAAAGCTCTTCTAAATCCGTCTTCTTCTCTTGATGCGGAGCTACTTGTTGATGCTGATTTTGGAACCCGGGGATAAGAAGGTCGTGGAGCCTGCTGATTTTGATTGTTACTCCACGAAAAATTGGGATGCCCCGGGTTGTAGGCATTTTGATACATGTTGTACGGAACCCTATTGTAGCTGCCCACAAACTGTACTGATGTTGGGTTGATGGCACACTGTTCTGTAGGATGTTCTCCTGCACATAACTCGCAAACATATGCCACCTGCTGTGGTTGTGCACCTGTCAGAGCATCCATAATGATAAGGTTGAAATATGTGCCGCCAACGCCATTACCCAGTTTACCTCGAATACCCCAGCTACCTTGGGCTGTGTCATCCTCGCTGTAGGCCCCTGGTAGTTATTAGCTGCCATTGTTTCTATTAACTCATATGCCTCCTCATAGCTCTTAGCCATAAACACTCCACCCGAAGCTGCATCTATGTTTGTCCTGAGATTCCCATTCAACCCGTTGTAGAACGTATTCATCTGCAGCCATTTAGGTAGTCCATGATGAGGGCACTTTCTGAGTAGTTCCTTGTACCGTTCCCATGCCTCATATAAAGACTCCCCATGCTGCTGCTCAAAAATGGTGATCTCGTTTCTTATCTTCGCAGTTTTTGCTGGTGGGAAAATTTTTGCCAAGAACTTCTGAGCAAGGTCTTCCCAAGTAGTTATTGAACCTGGCGGTAGAGAATTTAACCAACTTTTCGCCTTGTCCATGACTCATATAAAGACTCCCCATGCTGTTGCTCAAAAATGGTGATCTCGTTTCTTATCTTCGCAGTTTTTGCTGGTGGGAAAATTTTTGCCAAGAACTTCTGAGCGAGGTCTTCCCAAGTAGTTATTGAACCTGGCGGTAGAGAATGTAACCAACTTTTCGCCTTGTCCCGCAGTGTGAACGGGAACAAGTGAAGTCTGACTGCGTCATCTGACACCCCATTGTATCTAAAGGTATCACAGATTTCCAGAAAACTGACTAAATGCTTGTTAGGATCGTCATTGGCTAATCCCCCAAACTGTACCGAGTTTTGTATCATCTCTATGGTCCCAGGCTTGATCTCAAAAGTATTTGCAGCAATCGCCGGCCTGGTGATACTCTACTGAAGCTCAATCACCTTGGGAGTAACATAATCTCTCAGCGCTTTCTGATCTTTTGCAGCCATTGTTTCTTCCTTATCAGAGTTCTCGAAGTTTTCCCTCGTGTCTTTAATCCACTTACTTAGCCTTTGATACCGTTTCTCGATATCGTCCTCGAAAGGAAGCAAGTCTGGCTTCTTAAACCGAGTTTGCATGAACTAACTCAAAGAACCTGAAACAGGAAAGAACAAAACAAAAGAAAAATTGTTTAAGTAAAACTGAACTAATTAAACTGATATCGAAAAATATTAAATTCAATACTATTCCCCGGTAACGGCGCCAAAAAACTTGTTGATCGAAATCTAATTACGCTCACACGCAAGTGCACGTGGTCAACAAGTAACATAATGATAAGTAAAAGTATCGTTCCCACAGAGATTAGCAAGAAATTAAACCTCTCAATTACCAACTTTCTATTAATCCAAATTTTATTAAACTATCCAAATCAATGATTATGACTATTAAAAACTAAAATATTAAAAATACCAATCAATCAACACAACCTAAAAACCGTAATTTCAAGCAAATAATGGAGAACTTCACTTTAAGTCTCACTCCAATTATCACACCTTATTCCAGTTTAATTCACTATCTCAGTTTATTAATCAAGAACACTTATGTAGAATTAGCCATCTCTCAATGCACTAATACATATTAACTTAAATCCACAAATTAGATAGAATTAAACCAAACACACTAATCAACTAATTCACTATATCTCTATGTGAATTAAAATCAAATAAGGTTTAAATTCAAGTTCTCTACCCGATTACATGCGATGCTAGGTATATCTTTATCCTAACATAAATCAAGATTCCATTCAAACACAAAATTCAAGAACACATGCTGAAGTGACTAAGTCTAGTTTCATACATCATCTTTCGAATCCATAAAAATCCACACATAATTAAATTACCAGCTTTCTATTAATTCAAATTTTATTAAACTATCCAAATCAATGATTATGGCTATTAAAAATTAAAATATTAAAAATACCAATCAATCAACACAACCTAAAAACCGTAATTTCAAGCAAATAATGAAGAATTAGGCTTACAACTTCACTTTAAGTCTCACTCCAATTATCACACCTTATTCCTGTTTAATTCACTATCTCAGTTTATTAATCAAGAACGATTATGTAGAATTAGCCATCTCTCAATGCATTAATACATATTAACTTAAATCCACAAATTAGATAGAATTAAGCTAAACACCTTAATCAACTAATTCACTATATCTCTATGTGAATTAAAATCAAATAAGGTTTAAATTCAAGTTCTCTACCCGATTACATGCGATGCTAGGTATATCTCTATCCTAACATAAATCAAGATTCCATTCAAACACAGAATTCAAGAACACATGCTAAAGTGACTAAATCTAGATTCATACATCATCTTTCGAATCCATACAAATCCATACAGAATTGGTGATCAAACAATTCATAAATTAAAGCACAAATCACAATAGATAAACTGAATTGATAGATTATTAAACTGAATTCAAGGTATGATAATCATCGTTCAACAATAAAGATCAATCATAAGCCTAATAAATAAGTTAGTTCATCATAAATGAAATAAAAACTGAAATCATAAAAGAATCCCTCATCCCAATTACAATAATTGAATTAAAGAAGTAGAATAGATACAAAACTACCCTTCTTCTTTGCTCCAACTCGTAACCTTCGTGATTCTGACCTTCAATTCTTTCCTCCAATGTCCTTCACTCCAATTAGGGCTCAAGCTTGATAATTGAATGAATTGATGTTAATTCTTTCTGTTGTTATGTTATATCCAGCATAAGACAGGTAATTAGTCCATAAACTGACGCCAAACAAAGTCCCAAGCCATGCCAACTTGTTTTCTTCACGTTGCTGCAGATTACAATTGAAACAGAACTCTTGATCTTTCCCGTACCCCCGCCGGGGGTTTTTGTTCTATAAAGGCCCGCCCCGGCGGGAGGTCATTCTGTTCCTGCTCAAGTACCCCTGCCCCGACAGGGGTTTTGCTTGTATAATGTCTGCCCCGGCGGGGGTAGTTCTGTAGCTGCACAATTTTCGCTCCTTTTGTTGCCACTTCATGTCCAATCGCCACCTTTATGCCACGATTGCTACGCCATGCCACCTAAACATAAAACAGACATAAACAAGTAAAAATGAACATAAATATACAGGATTAACACAGTTTAGGCTCGAATTAGAGGCTGATTCGTAGGTATAAAACCCACTCATCAGACAGGTCCAGAACTAAATAGCATTTGCCAATTCATTGTTTTGGTAGGTATACAAACTACTGAAACATTAAGTCTAAATAATATGCTTAAAACGCTTAAACAAACAACATAATCTTTTTCTACTAAATTATTTGAGTGGGAAGACCCAGGTTCTTTTTGGGTCAAAAATAACATGCTCAATTCTTTTACAGTTTGACCACTATTTCTAATATATTAGGGAACCAAAGGTTAGTACCATTTTTCTTTTTCAAAATAAGGAGGGCAACATAGTGAATTACTAACCATCGCCCTTATGTTCTTAGAAACTAATTACTTAATATTTTGGTTATGGTTTTATTTTATTTTTATTGAAAGTCGAGGTGGTTGATTGCCCCTTAGCTAGTGGGTAGCCCCACTCAAGCATGCAAGTTAGAACCTTCAGTGTTGTCCAATACCTATCAGGTTGTTACTTTTTATTTAGTAGTTATCAGCTGAGTCTAGAACATGCTAATCAAAAGGTTAAAATACTTTTATTGAATGCTTACACCTCTGTTTGGTTGGTTGGAAACTTTAACGAAAAAGAAAATCAAGAAATAATTATTCTTTTTATTTTGGGTAAAAGAAGTCTACAAAGCTGCTCCTTTGTTTTTTTTGACTTTTTCTAAAGCTTTACTTTGATTAGGCACATTCAGTTTCTTGTTCTGTTGATCGTCTTTCGTGCAAATGATAAACACATTCTATTTTTTATTTTTATTTTTTTTTGGAAAAAAAGGTTTGCTTGCTGTAGCGATTGTTAACATTTTGTACATTTATATGGTTCCAAATTGGTATTTGGGCAAGAGCCAAAGTACGGTTTTTCTTTGCTATATCTTCGTTGGTCTAAATCAAATTTAGGACTTAGTTTTTGTCCACTTTACATACTTTCTTTCACTTTTTTTCTCTCAAAAGCTTAAAGTTTGAAGTTATGGCTAGAAGCTACAGTTTTTATATCTTACTAATTTTAGTTGTTTCATGATGCAAGATCATTCAGTTTCTTCTCTTTTCTTTGGTGTAATGGTGCTCTGGTAATTTTTCCATTTCCATTTTACTTTTACTTATTAATAATTTATGATTTTGCAGGTGGGTAATTATAGGGTCCTCCACGTTGGCTCTCAGAATGGCATTATTTCCCCTGCTTATCTTGCAACTAACTAAGTTAAAGAGGATAGCTGAGTTGTTTCCTAAATGTGAGTATTCACTTTTGGTTGCAAATTGGAAACTTAACTTGCTTTAAATATCGTTTATTAATTTTCACAGCAAATGTGAAATATGCTGCCCTATATGCCATGTGCGGTATAATTTAGTTTGATTCATAGTGCATGTATTAGCTTCATTTGAAATTTCACCAACTCGACTTAGCTCCACAAGCCTTACCACAAAATTTCTGGTGGCTACATCAATTCTTCCTTGCATTCATCCCCTGATAGGTATATCATTGATGCATTAGGCAACTAAATTTTCTCACATCCTTTCCTAAGGTTTTTCAATCACAGATGTGAACATGTTAGTAGGATCAAGTATGCACCAATAATGAGGTGAGCTAATGGTTCTTTTGGTGAGCCAGTTATGATGTTAGTTGTTCTAATACTTTCAACTGACGCTTAATGTTGGCTTGATAATTGGTAGTTCTTTTAAAATTAATTTTTCGTGCTTAAAAATGATTTAAAAAATAAATTCCTGATGACTACTGTCTCCATCAAGCCAGTAAACTGCAATCATTTTTTTTTTATGTAAAGTAGAGTTCATTGTTCAACTCAGTTATCTGGATTGCAGTTACCATGTTGGCATCTATTGACATGCATTTGGAAATGCAAACTTGTGTCTTTCAAGAAAACCCTTGTTTGATATGTGCATGTCAAATTTGAGGATAACTGAATTCCTGTCCAAGTATTTTCCCCCATCCAATATAGTGTAAATTAACAGTATCCTTTTCATTAAGATTAACACTAACATGGGTGGTAAATGAGTGTGTTTTCCGTCAATTCCTACAATTGAAAAGGGGAAAAGGAGAATGTAAAGCCTCCTGGGACGTTCTAGTTTGTAGGGCCATGTTGCAAACTGTAGTATTTTCTCAATTCGGAATGGAGAATAGGAGTGATATACAAAGGTTTCCCATATAATTCCAATATCATTTGAAAATTTAACTTGCACTTTATTTATTAACATTGTTATGGTTTCTTAAAGTGCCTCTTCCAGTACCAACACCTCTATCAGAAAGGAGTTACAAAGATCAATTCATGCTCTTTATGAGCGAAAGACGAGCAGTTGGATGTCCTTCATTTTTATGGTTCATTGCATACATATCCATCCAGGTGATATTTTTGTCTTACTCTATGTTGACATTTTTTTACTTATTTCGAAAGTGTGTCATTTCTTCTTCTAGATCATTCTCTGCATTATTATTGTGGCAATAAAAGAACTGGTTAGAAGTAGTATTGGTTGAGGATATCAGTAGCCACAATCTCTGTGAGGGAGTGCAGGGGAAATAACTAGGGAGTATAAACCCTAAACTGTTGGTATGTTTTAACAAGCATGCTATGCGTTGGTTTTCTAAGAGATGTATTGGACTAGTCTGTTAACAGCATGGACTCTGATGGAATATTTGGTTAGAAGTCTTTATTCTGTTGTCCAGATCGTAAGATATGAGGGACATCCCGAAATGGATCACAAAATTAGATATGGGTACATAACATGTGTTGCATATAATATTTCATACCTTAATACATTAGTTATAATGTTTCATGCAAAAACTTACTTGTTTATTGTTCTTGAGCTTACCTGAATAGGATTATAATTTTTGAGATGTACTTAAAAAGTGTTAAGAGTTTTAGGTTAGCTTAAAGATGTAAGATATGTAGTGCATGTTGGATTGGCCATCCACGAAGCTATAAAGCATGTGGGAGTAATGATTGACTGTGCTCAATTATATTTAAAACTGTCATCTTTCTTTCAGAGAAGATATTGCTTAATAGTTTTTTGGATTTGGAAACAAAAGAAGTGATGGTTGCACAGTAGTAGTGATCACTAGTTTCTTTTTAACTTTCCCTTCAGTACAGAGGGTATTTGAGTATCTGCTGTTAAATGTATGTTGAGGGTAATAGACCTATTGATTTGTGGTGATCTTCTTTAATTCTTATTTCTTAATGAATGTACAAAGAGTTGCTCTAACATCTTTTGGCGATATACAGCACCTAAAACATGCCAACTGTCTCACTAGT
The DNA here is from genome assembly GCA_020205605.1 of Panax ginseng. Taxonomy (NCBI): domain Eukaryota; kingdom Viridiplantae; phylum Streptophyta; class Magnoliopsida; order Apiales; family Araliaceae; genus Panax; species Panax ginseng. Next base: position 38,538,442 of record CM035133.1, read on the forward strand.
CAAAGTATAACAGTAAGGCACTCCACCTTTCCCGCTATCTGATTGCACACTGTCCCAACCTTTTCCGTTCAAAAGATTTGGAAATTACACTCGAGTATAGTTTTGGTTGAATTGGAGGTGTCAATTAGCACGTTAGGAAGGAAATATGAATGTTGGTTCTTAAGTAAGTAATCATTAATTGATAACATAAACTGGGTTAGGTGGTAAAGTATTTCCCTCTATCCCATATTGATGAATAATAATGTGGTGTTGAGGTCTGTGAGTCTCAAAAACTGAGGTTTCAAATACATTATATAAAAAAATAATTAACATTGATAAGACATGGTATTTCTCCCTCCACTAAGGGAAAATTTCACTAAATGTGCTTTGTCATGTGTGCCTATGTTCTGAAGATAAAGCCACAGAAACAGTACCAAAATACAACATCAAAGTTGGTAGGCCATTTCCAGTAAAAGCTTAATATGAGTACTTTTTAAATTGCTTGTGAAAGATAAATATATGGATCCTTAAATACCCTACCCTAGCATTTAATTGGTCAAACATATCAAATAAATGAAATAATGATAGATAGCATACATCTAAAGAGCTTTGTCTTCTTCTACCTGTGCTTCCTACACTTAAATGTAGGAGGGCCCAAATTTCTCCGCAGTTTCCATACTAATGGACAATGTAAGAATAAATGACCATGGGTTTAAATTATTCATTTGACACATCAAAAACTGATATGGAGACAGGGATTTAATGGATTGCATTGTCTACAGAAAGTCGGTACCGTTGAATATATTTTGTTTTCTGTAATTTAATTTTTTTGTGGATTAGAACAGAGTGAATGTCTGTTATTTGTACCCTCAAGTATAGTTGAAAATTGTACATTGAATTCATAAATTTACTTCTATAATTGTTCTTATTTGCCTTTTGTATTCTTTAAGCAGTTTCCATGCTTTCTATTGTGGATGACAACTATCCGGAGGATGTCATTGGATCATCACACTGGCTTTGATTGTGTAAGTCATTGAGATAGGAGAAAAAAAAAATTTGCATGAGAAATATGATATATTTTATAAATTTTTTCCGTCACTTTGTATTCCATCAATGAAGCCTCTTGGCAAATGAGAAGCTTATATAAAGCTGATGCATTCCTGGAAGTTACGTCATTTACATTGTTTTTGAGGTCCATAAACTAGAATTGAATAATTCTTTTTCTTTGAATCATATATATATATTAAATACGATAGGATGCTTATGCTGATCTCTTTGATTTCATTCTTGAGGACCATGTCCAGAATTGACATTCTGCTGTGTTCAAGACATCTATTATTTTTTATTAGAATTGGTGAGGTAGACCGAAGAATTATATATATTGTTTCTGTTTTTTCTTGGCACTAGTCTTGGTTTTTTGATAGTCTAAATGTTATCTAAGGGCATTGTTGATTGTGATGGAAGCCTTGTGTGTCGGTCAATAGATAGAAATATAAAGTAAGGCTTGACCTTTCTAATTATCATCAAAAAGAAAAAAAGAAACATTTTTCCTGCATGCCCTAGCATGCCCTATGTCTTACACTATTTAAGTCAGCTTAATCAGTGAGAAAGTATATTGCTGGGGTTTCATCCTTGCCATTGGTCAATGTTAGGAAGTTTTCTATATACATACGAGTAATGCTAGGATCCCAAACGGGATCGTAAATTGATGTGTCATTATCAATTAGTTGCTCAACATGTAATAAATGCAAGTGCTGAGCAACTAATGTGATAGTAACTTATCAATTTGGGAGCATTACTCTTGCCATATACCCTTGACTGATAGAAAATAGAATCTATAACATTTCTACAAAATAACAATCCTGAAATAAATGTGATAATAATTTCAATTAAGATACAATTAAATATTCACATGGTCCCAAGAGAATCCATTGAAAAGTTGACTCTCTCTCTCTCTCTCTCTCTATATATATATATATATATATATATATATATATATCCATCCTCTCTATATCTGCTTTCTCTTGGGTCTCTTAACGCTGAACCACTAGCGTCTTCTAATAAGTGTACTTTTATAGATTATGAAGGTCTAAATACTTGCAAATATTGTTCTTGAGATGTAGCAGATATTGGTCTATATGTTGTTATTAAATCTATTACATTATTCTTTAAGAAGCAGGGTGAAACTTTGATGGCAGTTCTGAAAATATCTGTAGCCTTTACATAGTTTTTTTTCTGTTCTTTTTAAATTTATTTCAGGGGGGCACTCTATGGTTCCAGAATTTGACTGAATTACCTCATGGTGTTTTAGGTGCCATCTTTCCTCTACTAATTGCTGGTTTGCATTTAAGTGAATGTTCAGGTAGAAACTGTTTATTTGTTGATGAGTGAAACTTAAAGTTCCTTATTTAATTCTATCTATATACTGCAGCCCTCTCCTGTACAGATAATTGCAGATTTAATCTTGCACAAGCATTTGTAGCTAACGGGAAATATTCTTGTGCAGCTATATGCTGGAAAATGTAATTTCCCCCTTTAGAAAAGAGAATTGTAGGAAAAGGTCAAAACACTGAAGATTAAGCTATTGTCATGCATGCCGGATAAAATAAACTAAATAATTTTAGGAAGTAGGGAGAGTGATGAAAGATGTACGGTCAGGTTAAAGAGGTTGGATAAGATCTTGGAACTTTTTTAATCCCAAGGGGTGGGAGAAATGGCAGAGAATTTGAGGAATAACCTTAAGGTCGCCGGTTGCAATCCCCACACTTGGGGCCAAATTTACCCATCAAACAATAAAAAGTAAAAGATCCAGGGACTTTTTGAATTCCATTATTCAGTTGGGTGTTTAGTTCCAGATTGGTCGCCTTCAGGCCCCTGATAGCATCACGTTAGGGTGGTCATCTTTCTTCATCTGTTCTGGTTTTTGATGCAGGACATTGGTTTGTTTCATTCCTATCCATTGTTTAGTACCTCAATAAATAATCTGTTAACCATCAGCATTTTTTGAAATCTGAATTATTCTTTTTTGGTTCCCAAATAAAAGAAACATGAATTAAACACACAATTGATGGTGGTTTTTGAACAGTATTTTTATTTGTTGGCACACCTTACTCTATTTTATTTTCTTTTTATTTATTGCTTATGATGTTTTCTCTGAGGTACTTGAGTGACAATGTGGTATAACATTTAAGGTCTAATTCTTTTTTACTTTTCTTGGCACTTATTAATCGTATCCCGATAGTGGCGTTAATTCTATTTTACATGTTTAATTTAGTTCGCCCCTGTTATTGGTGCCCGTGGTGAAATTATTTACCTATCAAAAGTAAAAAATATAATGATCCTCTTTATACAGGTTTCATTTCGAACCACTTCAGCTGGAAAAGTGACTGGCTTGTTTGGTTTTTTAGTTAAGGTGCGTAAATCAAGTCCTGTGCTAGATCGAGTCATGGATATTAATACATCTCATGTATTTGATACAACAAGCATATACTTTCTTTATGATAAATGGACTGGGCTAAATTGTGATATAGATTTTTCCAAACAAGAGTAATAAAAATCCTCTTTAAAGAATTTTGATTAAATAGTTTTTGGGCTTAATCCCAATTTGAATATCTACATATATTTGATTGATATGTTTTTAAGTCACTCATGACACCTTTAGATGAGAATGCTAATCATTGACTTGTTATCTCAGAGCTACAAGCTTTATTTGGACGTGTTAACACTGCCTATCCTTGTCGCTGGTTTCTGTGTTCCGCAGGTAACTTATATATCCTATCCACATTTTCCCACTGTATTTTGGGATCACTTAACTTACGTGAATAAATTTCTCCCTAATATTTTGTGATAAATTTTTGATTTTTAAGGAACTACTTCATTTTCTTATGGTTTGCCTATCTACAGATGCATATATTAAGTATGAACATTTTACATATATTCTGTGCCTTTATGCATGATCCATTTCAATGCTTTTACTTGTTCAAAATATGCGGCATAATTGAAGTATATATGTTGAACAACATTGATTCACCCAAAGAAATGATTTACTTGTATCCGAGATGTGTTTGTTTTATCTTTATTATTCTTTGTTATTTATATTTTCAGGTCTTTATGATAGGCTTAAATATAATTTACTACCCTAAACTATAGGCCAGATTCCACTTCGGTTATCCACCTTTCAATTTTGTCAATTAGATGATTGAACTATCAATTTTTTCCACTTTGGTTCAATTAAGTCTGCCACGTCATAAATTGATGACGTGGGTCGCTGACTAGACAAATTTATGCTGATGTGTACTAAAAAAAATTAAGTTTTCAAATTTTTTTTTATTATATTAGAGGGCAAAAATATAAATAAATAAAAAATCATTAACCAAAAAATTATTTGTTTTAAACTGTAAAAATTAAATGTAAATTAAATTTTAAAATATTTTAAATGGGCAATATAAAATTAATTATTAATTATTTACAAAATATTTTAAAATTATTAAAATATTTTAAAATATTAAAATTATAATCATTGCTATATATATTTATTATTATTTTGATAATAATAAAATATAATTGCATATATATATATGTATATAACCACTGCTATAATATAACCACTGCTATATTGCCCATTTAAGTTAATTATTAAAATATAATTGCATATATATATATATATATATATATATATATATATATATATATATATATATATAAGAAGACTAGAATTAAAATAATAATAAAATATATAGCAGCGATTATAATTTTAAAATATTTTGTAAATAATTAATAATTAATTTTATATTGCCCATTTAAAATATTTTAAAATTTAATTTACATTTAATTTTTACAATTTAAAACAAATAATTTTTTTGTTAATGATTTTTTGTTTATTTAGATTTTTTCCCTCTAATATAATAATTTCGCGCTAAAGATCTAGAGACACTATCTATATGGGGAGAAAGTGGAGATATATTCAGACCATAAAAGCCTCAAATATTTATTCACCCAAAAGGAACTCAACATACGGCAACGACGTTGGCTCGAGCTATTAAAAGATTATGACCACACCATTCAATACCATCCTGGAAAAGCAAGCGTGGTGGTACGCGTTGAGTAAAAGATCATATCACGAGGAGCGAGTGCGATGATGTCAAGTATCTGCGCATAGAACCAACTTTAATCGATAAAGTTAAAGTTACTCAAGCTACAGACCCGGAGCTGATGCGTATGAAGAAGAAAGTACAAAAAGTTGCTATTCCAGAAGCAAGAATCGATGAAGAAGGAATACTTCGAGTCCACTCCAGACTTTGTGTTCCTAACGACTTTGATTTGAAGTACAAGATCATGATGGAAGCACACAATATACCATTTTCAATCCATCCTGGAAGTACCAAAATGTATCGTGATATTCGACATACATTTTGGTAGAATAATATGAAGAGAGAGATTGCAAAGTTTATCTCGAGGTGTTTAACTTGTCAACGTGTAAAGGCGGAGCATCAAGAGCCTAAGGGTCCATTGCAACCACTTGAGATTCCGAAATGGAAGTGGGAACACATTACCATGGATTTCATTACAGGTCTTCCCACAGTTTCTCAAGGCATAGATGCGATTTGGGTTATTGTTGATAGATTAACTAAGTCTGCTCATTTCTTGCCGATACGGGAGACTTATTCCCTTGAACGTCTTGCTCGTATGTATGTAAATGAGATTATGAGATTGCATGGCATGCCAATATCCATAGTTTCGGATCGTGACCCAAGATTCACTTCACGATTTTGGGTTAGCTTGCAAAAAGCTATGGGCACGGATTTACGATTCAGTTCGGCATACCATCCTCAAACGGACGGAAAATCAGAGAGGACTATTCAAACTCTTGAAGATCTACTAAGACTATGTGTCCTAGACTTCAAAGGGAGTTGGGATAAGTATTTACCATTGGTGGAATTCTCCTACAACAACAGTTATCAGGCAAGTATAGGTGTGGCTCCATTCGAAGCATTGTATGGACGAAAGTGTCGCTCTCCAATATGTTGGGATGAGGTGGGTGAAGCAACATTGTTGGGACCCGAGTTGGTACGTATGACTACGAAAAAGATCCAAATGATTCGACAACGTATACAAATGGCATAGGATCGACAAAAGAGTTATGCGGATCTTCATCGAAAAGATGTGAAATTTAGTATTGGGGATCATGTATTGTTGCGTGTTGCTCCATGGAAGGGAGTTACAAGATTTGGGAAGAGAGGAAAGCACAATCCAAGATTTATTGGTCCATTTCAGATTCTTGACCGAGTAGGAAATATGGCCTATAGACTCGCGTTACCTCCAAGCATGTCTCGTGTTCATAATATTTTTCACATATCTGTGCTTCGTAAATATGTGAAAGACCCGAACCACGTTATTGAGTTAGAACTAGACGAGATAGCCGAAGACTTAACGTACAAGGAGGTACCTGTCAAGATCTTGGATAGGAAGGAGCATGTCTTACGTACAAAGGTCATACCACAAGTCAAAGTTTTGTGGAGGAACCATGCTATAGAGAAAATGACCTGGGAGTTGGAAACGGAAATGAAAGCGAGGTATCCTCACCTTTTCGAAATACCAGGTATGTACGCCAATTTTGAGGACGAAATTTCATAAGGAGAGGAGGTTGTAAGACCCCAACTTATTATTAAATGAAATTGAATTTTCTCTATTTATTATTTTGAAATAGTAAGGGTTGATTTGATTAATGTGGTTAGTTATGAGTAAAATGCGCAAGTATCTTAAATAAGCAAGTGGTTATAAAATATTCATTGTTGTTTAGGGAATATTACGTTTGGTCGTGGAATATTCTTACTTGTCGAAGAATATTAAATGCGATGGCGCAAATTTTTATGTGGGCCCCATAACGGAAAGTGATTGGATGAAGAAAACGACCAGTAAAAGTTGTTTATAAATAACGATGTAGTTGTTATCGTTAATACTGTTAGAATACTCGGTGGTTAAAACACAGTAGCACACAGTATTGCACCAATTATTGATTCTTACGCATGAAGGCACTACTCAATAATTGTTACAGTAATTACTGTTCAATATTTTATTTTATTGATTCAATAATTGCTACGTTGATATTTTATATTATTGTTATTTCAATAATTGTCACTGCACAATATTTTTCATTATCCGATCAATAATTCATATTATTTGAATAATATTATTAGATGGCATTATTGGAAATGTCTAGAAAGTTCTGTCTAAGGAGAGGTTTGGTCACCTAATTGCTTGTTATTTAGTAAGAATGAATCCTTATTGGAAAGCCCCCTTTCCTGGAACTACTCATTGTCGATATTGTGATTTTGTAATATTATTTGTGAATAATTAATTATTGATTTGTATGATAAGAAAAATATTCATTTTATGTGGATATAGATGAAGAAAATTTTAAAGTGACAATTGTTGAAAAATTGATATTTTATCTTTTCTGATAAAATAATTCATTTAAATATATTATTATATTTTAATAATATAATAATGGTGATATTTTTACAATGAATGTGGGATATATGAGTATATGAGGAGGAAGAGTATTTTTGTTACTAAAATATTTAAAACATGTTTTTTATGTTCGTGGACCCCATTTCTTTACTGAATTTTGATTATAGCCTGCAAAATCGTCCGTATGTGGATTTCGGTCAACTTCGGTTTGGAATTTGAAAAAACTTTCTTCTGCAAAATTATAGAAAATTAAATTTCCTATGGAATGGACATAAGATTCAAATTTTTCTGATAAAAGTGCTATTTATTGTGAATTATTAAAGTTCCGGAATAATTAATTTTTAAAGTTTTAAATATTTTTTTTAATAAAAGCGTTTTTTTTCATTTTGTGGCCTACACTAACATGTGCAAAGTCTTTGAAATCATTGGTAAAAGTGGGTGTAGGAAATTTATATATATATATATATATATATATATATATATATATATATATATATTAATATTTTATTAAATTTTACGCTTTGTTGTTAAGCATTTTCCTATAAATAGGGTGCTTAGGTTAGAATTGAAAATCACACCACAAACTGAAGTTTTCTCTCTCGATATTATCGAGCGTATTCTTGTGAACATTTTGATACTTTGAGTGTTGCTATACGGTGCAAGTTCCTTCAACGTTATATCTGATATTCCAGCCAGAAGTACTATTCTTTTCGAGGTAAGGGATGTTATTTTTTTTAAAAAAATGATATTATTTCTTCTAATATCATTATGTCGGAATATTGGTAAGATTTTTCTTATGAAATTCTTGTCTTTTAGTGTCGAAGTTACTATTCACATATACAATATTATTCATGTATATGACACTATTCACGAATATGGCACTATTCACAGCAAAATTAAATTTTTATTTTTTGTCCAAGATATCTATTATGGATACTAGCTTTGATTGTATCCATGTTTTGATCATTCTTGAATTTTACTTCACTATGATTATTTATGAAGTATTTTTGAACTCGGAATGTTTAAAGTACGAATCCTTAATATTTGTTCTTTTGTTTCACTGGATTTGTTTTCTTTAAAATATTTTTCATCATCTTCAGTCTTAAATGATGATATTACTGAATATCTTTGGCCTGTAGTGCAAAGATTAATGATTTTTTGATGAATATCTTTGGCCCGTAGTGCAAAGATGAACAGGTGTTGAGATGAACATGACTAACTGATGAATATCTTTGGCCTGTAGTGCAAAGATGAATATTTGATTCAAGATGTATATTGATTGATGTTACAGGGATAAAATATTGATGATAGACTTTTAAATTCATAGATAATAGTAGATTTTATTCTTTACGTAACTCTTCTATGAATTATTGTTTTCGCTGCGAATATTGATCTGAAACTTGTTGTCTATTGTATTTTATCAGATTTTTTTCCCTGTTGAAGACTAACGATAATTTGTTCTATATTATCTTAGTCATAATATTCTTTACTGGGCTAGTTGAGCTCACCCTTTTCCTTTTTGTTCCATTTTTCTTCTCAGGAGGCGAGAATGTAGCGAGTTCTAGTCGGGGTATAGAATGATGGTTCTAGAGAGTTGTTTTAGTAGTCCTCACCATTTTTGTAAAATAATATATCAATAATTGTAATGAGGACTTATTTGAGTGTGGATATTGTTTAGATGACAATATTTGTATTTAAACTCACAGTTTATGTGTTGTCATATTTTGCACGACAATTGTATTAATAAAGTTGTAGTTGTTTCTGTACCATGTATTTGGTGACTCAGAATGGGCGTTGTATACCTATTTTGGGGGCGTCACAAGTTATGCTTAAAATTTACCTAAAGAAAACTTTCACTAACATGTTCAAATGATGGAAGAATTTGTTCAAATACATGTTCTAGTTTAGTTGACTTATTTGTAGTGGATCTCAACAGCTCATTGACCTTATCTAAATATTCGGATTAATTCCAATTTTGGTCAACGTGATTTAAGAAAAAATTAATTGGATCTTTTTCAATCAAGAGTCTATTTTCAATTATTTCTTGGGTTATTGACAACTCTTGTATCATGTTTACTTTAATGGGTTGGTCTGATTTTTTGGGAGTAAGTCTTTCAGGGTATGGAACTTTAGGCTTATAGACTTTTTCAACCGACTCATTAAATGCAACATGATTAATTTTAGGCATAGGCTCATAATTTTTAAACTCCTCAAATTGAATTGACTCAAACTGTGTAGAATTGAATATAAGATTTTCATTTCCTCATCATTTCCACAACCATCAAAACTTTCAAAATTAACCTCAGAGTTACTAGAAAATTCATTCACCTCTTGTTCATTTATTATAGTGGCTAATCTATTCATTTGAATTTCTAGACGCGATATAACTTGATCCACGCTAAATTAATTTTTCATTAAAACTTCCATAGTTTTCTCTAAGGCACTAAGTCTTTCCTCTTCTTCATTTGTTAATTCTTGTGGATATTGAGGTTCTGGATCCGAATATGGATATGAATATGGATATGGACTTAGATAAAAAAATTCATAAGTTGAAAAACATTGATTTACTTGGTGTGCATTAAAATTTTTGTAGGGTTCTTGATTCCAAGCAAAATTATTATTCCAACTATAATAAGAATTCATTTTTCGACAAATCAGAAAACAAACAAATAACTAACCACGAAAGTCGCACAAAAAAAATATTGGAAAAAAAACAAAAAACTAAACTACTATTTTTTTTAATTTTTTTTTTTAAAATATGGAGATACGAAGTACCGAAGAAAGCGCTGCAACAAATTTTTTATCTTTTCGCTCCTTCGATCCGCTTCTATAATCTTGGAAAAAAAATGAGTTAAAATTAATTCGAATAAATAAAAATTAAGGAATAAATAAATATTAATTCTAATCCCCGGTAATGGCGCCAAAAACTTGATGTGATAAAAATATGTACTGCAAGTGCACAGTGTCTAATTGAAGAACTGAAAAGTACAGGTCGAACCCACAGAGACTAGATTAATTTTAATATTTCCTTAATATCTATTTTAGGCAAATTAGAAATAAAGATTGAGAATTAATTAACTAGAATATGAAAATAAATAATGAGAAAACAATCTAGGAATCTGAATCCATTAGATAATAAACATAACATATAATTTAATCTCTTCTATTTTTATAACTCAACTATGATTTTGATCTCCCTTCCCTTTAATTTAGTAATTTACAATTAACATGGGCAAGCATAGACTATGAAAATTTAAGGATTAACTATAACCCATCAAAACTTCTTTGAGCAAGTATGGATTATGAAAAACTCACATCTTAACAATAATCTATCAAAACCTCTTAATTAATTTAAAATCACATAAGAACTATAAAACGAAGGTATTTCAATAACGAAACATAAAGGCAAAATCAATTAAACATAAAAGCATAAATAATAGAAGAGATGAAAAATATTATCACGAATAATTATTTAATTTCATCTTCATCCTAGATATAAAAAAATTAACTAGACATGAAAAATAATTAAACTAACTAAAATAAAGAAAAAATAGAAGATTGAAAATAAATAAGAAAACTCCCTTTATTCACGATCCTCCAACAAGCGTACAATGAAACGTAATTTAATTTACTCCTACTCCTAACCTAAAGTAATACAATACCTAATGCTTCCTCTCTCAAACAAGAGATCTATTTATAGGAAAAATAACTTTGAACCCTAATTTAGATTCATTGAACTTGAACATTTTTGTTCCCTTTTCATGTAGGTTTCAACTTCCTAGTGACAATCAACTTCTCGAAAAGATCTTCTAGATAAAGAGATGTTCTAGATAGATTTTTCTTTCTCTTGTTGGATTTGACTTGCACACCAAAATTGTTCCACCTCTTTCCTTCACCTTATAGGATTCTTCTTGGATATTCCTTACATGAATAAGAGCATTAAATATCGCTTGATCACCAAGATTTTGACTTTATTGCAACAAATATTAAATCCTACAAAATAAAATAAAATATATTAATTTAATAAATTAATATAATTAAAAGGACAAGATTAGGGATAATAAAATGTATGAATTACGTGTCTATCACTTGGCATAGGGTGATAACCAAAAACTCCTCGTACCAACTACTCCTCAACTCTAAGACCCGTTTTTTTAGCACCAACTCACTGGATCGAGTCTAAAATCCGAAGAGCCCTCTAAATCACTATGCAATCCACTTAATTTTGAAGAATATTTGATAGAAACCCAAAATTACCATGAAATTGCCTAATTTCACTCCCTCCAAACCCAAAATCTCATGATACAACCGAGCCTCATTTGTGTCTTTTTCAATTTATATATGAAGGACAAATATGTCTTTAGCAATTTAAAGTCCTAACGTTAACACGAAAACTTTTTCACTTTATTCCACTTTACTTCACTTCAAAACCTCAAGTGTTTGTGTATATTTTTAAACAACGGGTGATTAAGTGAAAAAATCTTTTAATTAGTAATACTTTTAAAATAGTTTATAATATTATGATTGTATTAATTATAATTAAAATTAAAATATTTATATCGAATTGAAAATATTTTAAATTAAATTCAGTCTTTTGGAACGGTGGTAGTTTATTTTTCACGTGCAGTCTAATCCCTCGACCAAACATATTTTCGCTGGATTTCTCTTATCGGATCAAGGTAAAGTCGGGGTTCTTCTCAATTGCTTTCACGCTCCCCCAAATCGGTCTTTGAGCTTTCCCCGCCTTTAGGTATATCCCCATTCTCTCTCTATAATTTCTCCGTCGAATCTCAAATTATCAATGTATCTTATTCTTCCTGTTCGCCTCTATGCAATTTTTTTTTGTTGATGTGGGTTTATTTTAGGTTTTGCACTTCTTTGAAGAACTAATTTGAAATTTTCTTATTTTTTGATCTTGAATCATTTTGTATTTGACGGACCTCTGTAGTTTCCGTCTGTCATATGGTTCCTCTGAATCAAAATTCATTTTCCCTTCTATTTTTGGTTATAAATTTCTACTTTATTTTTTTCTTATTTTCTGGATAGTGTCATTGCTGCTTGGGACGAAGCATAAGATGATTTTCAATGTAACTGACTATTTTTTTTGGGTTGTTCGGAAATTCTTGAGAAATTGTTGGTGTTGGGAGCCTTTTGAAAATTGTGTTTTTTTTTCTTTCTTTGGGTCCATCAGCTTGAATATTTGTGTTTCTTGAAAAATTAAAGTATGTTGCTGTTTGTCTTCTATGTGAGGTAGAGCAATTAGGTTACTCTTTATTAGTGAACTAATGTAAATATTCAACAAGCTCTCCTTTATTCACATGACATACCTGTCTATGGCACTTCGAGCCAAATGGTTAACACTACCAAATACGGGTGAGACTGTGAGAGCAAGAAAAGCTTTGGAATACTTATCAAGGCTGAGGATGTAAAAGTATGGGGAAGATTTGAACAAGCATTGCAGTAGCAAGGTTGGTAGTTGGTACTAGGAAGGGAGCCTTGAAAAAATCTGAAGTTAAGCACTTTGGATGTGAAGCCCACTTTTAGCTGTAACCATCGGTGATGTAGGACAACCTTTGTAAAACGAATTTTGTTATTAATCGATAGATATGTAGTACTAGGATATAAGCTATGCACTTAAATTCTAGGGTTTAGAGTCTATTAACTCTAGTTAAATATTTCCACAATATAAGGAAGGCCAATAATAATTGTAATATTCAAAATAATGTCCTTCATGTGAGGATTACATCAGTATTTAAACAAAACAATCCTAAATTGGACTTGGAGACCAAGAAAATAAACAAAAATACCTCAACTAATTAAAACAAGTGCATAATAATGAAATAAACAAAAATAAATAAACGAGGTAAATAAATCATCGATCCTCATCAATCGGCACCGGTTTAGTCCAATAAACTTAATAACTGCTTTCCTTTATTGGCCCAAGTCTCTTATATTTCGATACTGTTGGGTATCAAAGGATGATTAAATGAACCTCAGGTTTAGCGGAGCTCCTTTACCATGTAACTGTCCCTGAATTCGTTGGTAACCAGTTTCCTTTATGTGCATTCTCTTTTTGTCTTTGTAGTTTCTCTCTTCACTTTTCTGTTGACAAGTGTCTTCTTCCTTCATACCCAGTTGAAGACTCGAAAATGTTCAACATATATTCTCTACTCGTTTGGGAATTCCGTCTTGCGCATGTAGCAATCTTCTACCTGTATTTTTTTCCATGACTCTGTCTAATATATCAGCTTCTTGACAAGCATATTCCCCCTTTGCAGTATGCTTTGCAAGAAGTCTCTTGTTAACACAAAAAAGGGTGGGAGGGAAAGTCTTGTGAAAGCATCATAGGATATGTATCTTTTGTTCCTACCATGGTTTAAAGTTGAGGTAGTGATATATTTTTTGGAAGGTCACGCTAGTTAGGAGCATTGTTGTTATGGCGTCGTCATGGCGTCACCTAGGCATCCCAAAGATGGAAGAAATGTCATTGCATGAGTCGACTTGAGGCAGAGCTATCAAGGCGGGCGCCTTGGTAGCTCGGCGTATCATGTCGTCGCATGTAGAGGAAATCTTAAAAGAAGTAATAGAAAGATGCTTGATTGAAAAGTTATGTATCGTTTAACCAAAGTGGAAAGTGTGCAGATGAATATCCAAAAGGGAGAGTATTAGGATAGGGCTGTATTTTGCTTACTTCAATCCTCAATTTGTTAGTAGTTGAAACTGTGGAGCTTTGAACTCAGAAAAGATGCTAAACAAAACATATAACTGCATTAAGCTTCGCTGTGATAACTTCAGATTGTCATCAAATGAAATGATTTTCAGCAACCTATGAATTAGAACTTTTGCTTCTCAAGTATAACATGATATCTGTATTTATCCCTAGAATCATACATTGTGAATATCTAATGGTTTTCACCCATTTCACTCTTTCCATTTCTACATGACTCTTATTTTATTTGCAGATTTTGGAGGACAATCATTTGAGATTGTTTGTTCGGTGACAAAATTCGAAAATATTACTGTAGGAAAATAAACTTCTCTGGCTGCATAGATTATGGCAGGGGAGAAGGAGAAAGAAGCTAATGCTACCGAGCTTCACTCAAAACCATTACTGTTATCTGACGGAACTGGACAGGCATTGAAGCCCAAACCTAAAATTCTGAAGAAATCTTTACATAACAAACTCACAAAAGTCGACAAGTCCAAAGTTACTAAACAGAGAAAAGATGAGAAGAAAAAAAAGATTGTATCAGAGAGCAAAGTAGAAAAAGATAGTATTGTAAAGGATGACGAAAAGAAACGTAATTCAAGTGAGACGAAGCAGAAAAGTATTGAAGAACACAATGACAAGAGCCAACAAAGTCAAAAGACCAAAGAAAATCTCGGTGACTTGCAAAGAAAGAAGGAAAATCAAAAGAAAAATAAAAAACACAGTGGTTTGGAGAAGCTAAAGAGTCGTAAAAATAAAGAAAAGTATGTCGAGTTAGAGATGAATCAATGGAAAGAAAAGAAGTCGGAGAAGCTTGGTGGTCTTATCTTCATGTGCAGTGCAAAGACAAAACCTGATTGTTTTCGTTATGGTGTGATGGGCGTTCCAATGAGCAAGAAAGAACTTGTCTTTAGTGTCAAACCTGGACTTAATCTTTTCCTTTATGACTTTGAGCTAAGGCTTATGTATGGGATCTACAAAGGATCATCTTCTGGGGGTCTGAAACTTGAGCCAACAGCTTTCAATGGTGCTTTCCCTGTTCAGGTCAGCTTTGAATCTGGCAATGTCTCTTTGGAAATGCTCTTATGTTTTTAGTTTTTCCCTAGTTGAATTTCTGCTGATTATCTAGTTTTCAGGTTCGCTTCAATGTTCAGGAGGATTGCTATCCCCTGACTGAGGATATTTTCAGAAAGGCAATCAAGGACAACTATAATGAAAAGCAGAAGTTTGATACGCAACTTAATGTTAAGCAAGTGAGAAGACACTTCATCCATTAGGTAGTCTACAATTCTCATCATAGTTCTGCTTTGACAATAACTGATCTTCACTTGCAGGTTAAGAAGCTCATTGAACTTTTCAAGCCTGTTGATTTGCGTTCGAAATCACTTGCCATTGACCCCCAGCCAATTGTGAGTGTTCAGAATAGGAAATTCATTGAGAAGGCAAGAAAATCAAGGCTGTATTCATATAAAGAACCATCTCTGCATTCGTATGATGAAGTCAGGAGGTATACTGTGCGGCCTCATGAAGATCATCAGCGTATACCACATAGAGAGGTCCCATTAACAGAAAAAGATGAGTTACATCAAAATACTTTCCTTACTGAAAAGGAATATCGAATGTATGGTCTTCGTGGAGAAAGAGCTAACCTGTCTCAACTATCTGATATAGATCAATACGCACATGATGAAGTTGGGAGGTATTATCTGCTGCCTCATGAAAACGATCGCCATATACCCTATAAGAAGGTCTCGTTAGCAGAAAACAATGATTTGTGTCAATATACTTTTCTTAGTGAAGAGGAGTATCGAACTTATGGTCTTCGTAGAGAAAGACAATCTGTCTCAACCTACAAGTCATATTGTTTCTGCTTTAGAAGCTTACCCAAAGAGTTATGTGAAGGAGGACCTTTTGAGGCAGCCATCTGCCATATTTAGAGGCATTGCTTCTCAAGAGGGAGAACCATCTCGTCATCGTCCGCTTCTAATGAATGAAAGGAAGTATCAAGATTATGGTTTCGGTACTAACCAGGAACTACGGCAGTCAATTCCTTCTGTGACTGCAGCTACTGGTTCGACTCTAGACTCTTACCCAAGGTATCAATGTTACTCCTCTCATTATGGCACTTTATCCGTGGACCCATATGCACCAATATCAAGGAGAGATGAAGTCCCCTCAGGTTCGCATAATCTCAGTGGGAACAGAGAAACATACCCTGTTGAGACGGATCATTTACGGATGAAAGGAATTTACTTGACTGAGACCAACCATTTGAGCAGGCGAGGAATTTACCCAACTGATATTGATCCCTCAAGGAGAGAAAGTGATGGTGTGGAGAGGTTATATTCAACCTATGCTTCGCGTGAAGTATCTGACTATAATAGGAACCATAATTATAAGGGGACAATGTCTGAACGTTCCCATGCACCAGTTTCATACTCTTTTGCTGGGCCATCTTTGTCATTTGAGTGATCCAATTTTGCACCGCTATCCTATTTTGTGTTTTTCCTCAAGTTTAGCATTGCACCGGGTTGGTAGCCAAATTTTTGCGAGGATGGCACAATTGCAAGTGCGCGGGTTATTATAGTTTGACATGTAATTATAGCTATACTTATGCTTTTCTGAATTCCGGTTTATGAATGCTAAATATTAGATTAATGCTGCAGAACAAAGATCGTGCGAATGGAACTTAATTATTTACTTGAAACTTGAGACATTTTTAATTGAAACCTTGAAATCCAGTGAATTAGTTATACACTCCTTACTTGTCTGAGTATATAATGGCTTACTCTCGGAAGTTTATTATTCCATTTCTTTCTTGTATTATTTCATAGATTTTTTTTAGGGAAAAGATAAAAGAATTATGTGCCGAGGGAGCGTATAATCCAGTTCCATCTTGTTTTACTGTTCCAGAATTTATGACATTTTGATTTTGCTGATATCTTCTCTAGCTTTTTTTTTTTTGACAATTATTACTTTTTGAGTGTCTTACCATTTTTATATACTTCATTTTGGAATACTAAGGCATTAGTTTCAGTAGTTTTCTTTTCAGCTCCTAAACCGTAACATGTGGACGCCTCATGTCTAATTGGCTATGTCATTGTACTTAAGAATTTATTCAGATCATAATATAAGTTTTTAAATAATTTATCATAACTATATGACTATTGCTAAGTTATGATTATACACGGCTTGATTTAATTTTTCGTTAAAAATAATGTGAAAATGAAAAAAAATATAAACGTGTTGGGTTTAAGCTTAAGTTTGACTCGACTTACTTAAGTCTGACTTGAACTCGAGCTCGACACGGCGTTTAATTTTTAAATCAAGTTCTCGAGTTTTCGTTTGTGAAGCAAAATATTGGAGACAAAAAAATAACCATTTTTGAAAAGCTGAAAGAGTAAAGTTGTTAATTATTAGCTATCTTTTAACAGATGTGCCGCCCCAGCCAAACTCCTATGTCTTCCGCCCGGATCAGTGCCCCTTGAAACAATTGATTTTATTAACTTCCTGTCCACGGACATATTTTCATTTGGATAAGGTATTTAAAGAGACTTCCACGCAAATGGGAATTTTTATAAGAAATTAATATTTTTACATGATTTTTTTGATATTTTTATATAAAAATCGTTCTTTATAAATTTATAATATTAGCGGCATTTTTTATGTGAAAATATCAAAATTGTTGTATCAATTTCTTTTATACTCTAACGTGGGCAAAAAAGGGAGTAGTCAAGTACTTCTTCCCTATTTAAATGACGTTTTTAGAGTTTTTTATTTGTTTTAATTAATTGGCGTTTGTTTAAATCTAGGAGAATTAATGATAATTTTCCAAAATACCCCTCATTACTATATCTAATTTTTTTGGTACTTTAAACTCTTGTGCTATGATAAATTAAAAAAGGTATTATAGACAATTGAGTACTATATTTAATGTCATTATCTTAATTTTTGCCTCTAACGTGGGCAAAAAAGTAGTCGTCAAGTAACATTCATTGTGTTTTCTTTGGGTTCACCTTTAACTTTAATTTGATCATTTCTATTCATTTTCTTTGTTTTCTTAGGTTATGTTTGTTTGTAAGGATTATAATCTCGGGATTATAATTCATGAAATTATAATTCCAAGACTATTAATTCTAGGATTAAATAGTCATAGTCACATGTTTGTTTATTATGGGATTATTCATGGGATAATTTAAAATAATTCCATTTTATGTTTGTTTTTTACAAGATTAATTAAATGATTGGATAAAAAATATCATTTGGACTATTATACCCTTACCAATACTAAGATATTTTAAACTATAATTTAAACTTATTTATATGAAGTGTTTAGATAACCAGATTTTTATCGATTGTAGCATAGGAATATCATTCCCTATCAGTAATATATCATCAATATATAATACAAGGAATGAAGCAGCGCTCCCACTAACCTTCTTGTACACACATGGTTCATCCTCATTTTTGATAAAATCAAACTCTTTGATTGTCTAATCAAAATGGATGTTCCACCTACGAGAAGCTTGCTTCAATCCATAAATGGATCGTTGTAGCTTATATACTTGATTTGTTCCAACTGTTGAAACAAATCCCTCTGGCTGTGTCATATATACATCCTCCTCAAGTTTCCCATTGAGGAAGGTCGTTTTCACGTCCATCTGCCAAATTTCATAGTCGTGGTAAGCTGCAATTGCAAGCAAAATCCGAATGGACTTGAGCATCGCTACTGATGAAAAAGTTTCGTCATAGTCAACTCCTTGTCTTTGTTTGAAATCTTTTGCAACTAGTCAGGCTTTATAGGTCTCTACCTTACCGTCTGCTCCAGTCCTTCTTTTAAAGACCGATTAACACCCAATATACTTAATACCTTCAGGTGGTAAAACCAAAGTCCATACTTGGTTTTTGTCCATGTGAGTCCATCTCGGATTTCATGGCTTCTTGCCACTTCTCTGAGTCTTTACTACTCATAGCATGTTCGTAATTTAACGGATCATCATCATCTATGATGCATACCTCATCATCATCCACTATGATGAATCCATACCTATCAGGTATCTTCGGTACTCTTCCCGATTCACGAATAGGGTGTGTTACAATAGGTTCTTCCACTTGGTTAGATACCTGACTTTGATCTGTAGTATTTTGTGGTTCTTGAACTTCTTCAAGATATATCTTACTCCCACTGACCCCTTCAAGGATAAACTCATTTTTCAAGAAGGCAGCATGTTTCGCAACAAACAACTTTTGATTAGTTGGATGATAGAAATAATACCCTGATATTTCTTTAGGGTATCCCACAAATCTACACTTGTCGGATCTAGTCTGTAGCTTATCATTTTCAAACGTTTTGACATAAGCTGGACAACCCCAAGTCTTAACATGCTTAAGATTTGGTTTCCTCCCTTTGTCCATAACTCATATGGGGTCTTAGAGACGGATTTGGTAGGCACCTTGTTAAGTAGGTATGCAGCCGATTCTAGGGCATATCCTCATAATAAAACTGGAAGATCGATAAAACTCATCATGGATCGAACCATGTCCAACAATGTTCGATTTCTCCTTTCAGTTACACCATTGAGCTGTGGCATCCCTGGTGGAGTCCATTGTGAGATTATACCATTTTCTTTGAGACAATTGAGAAACTCACCGCTTAAGTATTTACCACCTTGATCTGATCGAAGAATCTTAATACTTTTTCCAATTTGTTTCTCTACTTCACTTCTGAACTCTTTGAACTTTTCAAATGATTCGAATTTGTATTTCATTAAATACACATATCCAAATCTTGAGTGATCATCAGTGAATGTAATAAAATAATAATACTCTCCTCGTGCATTCGTTGTCATAGGTCCACATACATCTGTGTGAACCAACGCTAACAACTCTGTAACTCTTTTTCCTTTTCCACTAAAAGGAGATTTAGTCATTTTGCCCATGAGACAAGATTCACACGTTGGATATGATTCATAATTCGATAACTCTAGGAGCCCATCTTTATACAACTTGGATAATCTTGTTTCATTAATATGACGAAGTCTAAAGTGCCACATATAGGTATAATTAACATCATCTCTTTTCTTTTTCTTAGTTTGTTCAATTTGAAGTATATTTTCATGCAAGTCAAGTATATAAAGTCCATTTCACAAATTACCAACACCATATAAAATATTATTATTATATATAGAATAACTGTTGATCTTTATTATAATGTCAAAATCATCCATATCTAATACAGAAATTAAAATAATATTTCTAATGATATTCAGAACAAAATAACAATTATTTAAATTAATGAACTTGCCCGTAGGCAATGTTAAACAATAAGTCCCTACAGCTAATGCATCAACCTTTGCTCCATTTCCCACTCGTAGGACAACCTTGTGACAACCCGAATTTTCATAAGTTATTAAAATAAGAATTTAATAAATGAAATTCTTATTGCGATGTGATTAATGTAACAATCCAGAATTTTAATTATAATTATAAATATTTATTAAATTATATAAATATTTAATAGATGTGTTATTGTTGAATAAATATTTGTTTGTTGTTGAATAAATATTTGTTTAATTTGATTTGATTTGATTTGGTTAATTATTTGTTTAATAAATAATTAATGGGTTAAGAAATTAATTGTTATGAGATAATAGTCTAATTTAATTTAATAATTAAGTTAGAGAGTTTATAATGATTAAATGATTTATTCAATAAATTGTTATTAGAATTAATTAAATTAAGTATGAAAACTTAATTAAATAAAGTGTGATAAATAACTATATTATAAAGGAGTTATTAAAATAAATTAAAGGAGTTTAATTTAGTTTTTCTAAACAAGGCTTAAATATATTAAGTCTTTAATTTTTAAGGAGTTTTGCCAAACAAAGCCTTATGGCTTTTGAATTTCTAATTTTTGAATTTAAATAAAATAAATTAAAATATAATATTTATAGAATATACGTTAGATTTGTAACTGATGTTTTATTAAGTGTGGCGTATTAAGGATTAGCAATTTTAGTTTTTCGTATTATAGCTATCAGTTTGGTTTCTTTTTACGCATTCTAGTTGCTGAGAAAAGAGAGAAGAGAGTTCAGAGGGAATTGAGAGAGAAGGCGTGAGGGAATTGGGAGAATCTTAAGAATCTTTGCAAAGAA
The DNA here is from genome assembly GCA_020205605.1 of Panax ginseng. Lineage (NCBI taxonomy): Eukaryota > Viridiplantae > Streptophyta > Magnoliopsida > Apiales > Araliaceae > Panax > Panax ginseng. The sequence continues at coordinate 38,559,754 of CM035133.1, forward strand.
ACTCAAATTAGTGATAGCAAGAATTTCAAGCAAATTAAAGGTATTTTACATAACCTTAGTATGGTATATATATACATATGCATATTTGTGTTTACGACAAAAACTATATGCTCTGTGAATTCCATATTCTTGAATTGTAGCTATACAATGAATTGTGGGGATTATTCATGTTGGTGAGGTGTTAGTTGGGTTATAAACAAGAAATTGTATGCTTAACATATAAATATGATTGTATGCTAAATTAAGTCTGCAAGAAGAGAAATTTGTTTTTACAGTGAATATATGTATGAACATAGTTTGAATATAGGTATGAATGTGTATATATATATGATTGTGAACTAATAGTGAAATTGAACTGTGATTATGTTAATTAGTTTGTTAAGAATTACAAAGAACGTAGTTGAAAGGAATCAATTTGATGTATAATAGGAATTACAGTGTTAAACTTTGTCAAACACCGTCAATAAAGGAGTTTGGTTTTAAAAAAAAAATTGGCTTTCAAGGATTTAAGTTTTCTAAAATTTTTGTTTAGTTGTTTAAATTGGTACATATATGCTTGGTAATATTTATGTGTGCTTTACATGGATTATACATGTTAATTGGTGTTAGAAATTAAGACACAATAGCTTGGTTTTGTTTTTGGTTTTAGGTTTTCTGTAATTCGGAGCCCCAGCGCCAAATTTCGCACCCCATCACCACTGTCTGACTTATATCTCGCGCCCCAGCGCCGGAACAGTAGTCTGGGTCAGACAGTTTTGACCTCCTGTAGTAAAATGGCCATAACCTTTGCATACGAACTCCGATTGAGATGATTCAAGATGATACGGAACGAGGACGAATAGACCTACAACTTTCGTTCTTTAAGTTTTTCAATTTGAGGTCGGAAACAGGGGTCAAAATGGTCATTTGTGGGATTGATATGTATTAGGAGGCAATCAGAGGGTGTCAGGAATGCACATATGCAAATGTAGTGCTCCTGACGATAAAAGATGTTGTCCTAAGTTATAAAACATGAATATTAGTAAATATAATTATGCTTAACATTAATAAATGATGTATTAGATAAGTTGTATAAGCATACTAAGCACACACAAGAGAGATGAATCGGGCGTGTGACGAATGAACGTCGAAACGTCGTGCCAAGTGTTAATGAACTTAAAAAGTATTTCAATTCAATTAAAATGAATATTATAAGATATGGAATGGATTTAATATAAAACCAATAAGTAGTCCTAGCAAGACTTAAGCACTTGAATGAACTTCGAGTTTGACAAAGAAGAAATATAGTGAGTTATAAGTCTAAAGTTAACACAATCAAATTGAACATTGTGTATTGATTAATAAGAAGCTTTATAGGATGTAGGCTAAAGTTTACATTACAACTACTATGCGTTGCTATGTGACTAATAGTTGATGTGAATGGTTATATAATTGTGTAGGGCACGTGAAGTACAGATAACTGTAAGCTATTAAACTGTTATTGGTAAACAACGATCAAGGCAAGTCTTTTAGTTCCTATTTTCTATGTGAACTTGATGATTAACTGTTTTAAACCTTTATTTTAAAGAATATGATGTGTTATATATATGTTGAAAGTATGAAATGTTAAAGTCAATTTATGACTATGTTGATTGATTAAAGCATGCTGATTGAGTAAGGACTCAATCTTTATACTTGTTATATGAACTGTAGCATGTATGTTATATGTTGAGCATGTTATTAGGTTCTATGTTATGCATGAAAACTGTTAGATTTTGCTGGGCTGTCGAGCTCAACCTTGCAAATAACCACTTTTGCAAGTTCAAGGTTCAAGGTAAAGTTATGTGTTACTTGAAAGACATGAATCAGATGTGATACTTCAAGATTTATACACTTTGGTTGTGTTAATATTATTTGAACCATGTTTAAGGTTCCGAATAATGTATTAATGTTGAATTGTAATATCGTTTTGCGATGTAAACTATTGTAGTATTAAAATGAGTCTGAGATATTTAGATGTAAAGGTTGAAGGTTTTGGGAACGAGGATAGTTTGTAATAGAAAATTTTAATTATTCCGCAAATTTCAATGGTTGTATTATTGTTTAATGATGTAAAATTTGAGGTTGATTGTATTATTAGCGACCGAAGTCGAGAATTAAAATTGTATAAATTTTGGAGTTGTTACAGACCTCATCCTTGCTCAGCTTTCAACTTCTGACCAGTCCCTGCATATTATTACATATGTGAGAACCACAGACGGTATCCAATACCCAAGTAGAAGATTGACTTTCAGAAAAATTAATTTCAATTATAAACAAACCTTGATTAGGATTTGTAGCTTCTCCAAGCTTCTTCTGCTTTTGTTTCGCAAGATAATCCTTGAAGTTCCTCTTCCAATGACCCGACTTGTTGCAATGGAAGCAAATTCCTTTGCTAGCTGGATCAAGTTTATTTTGATCCTTCACTTTCACCTTACCCTTAGTCTTCTTGGATTTCTTCTTTTCAGAAGATACCTTGGGCCTGTTCCTTTTCTTGAAAGAATCATCCACTATTAAAATATAGTCCTTCTTGGATGGAAAGTGACCTTCAGCAGTTTTCAACATGTTAAGTAATTCAGGCAAGCTGACATCTAACTTATTTATGTGAAAATTTACAACAAATTGTGAGAAGGTGTCTAGGAGTGACTGCAAAACTAAATCTTGACTCAACTCCCCATCCATGATGAACTCAAGTTGTTCAAGACGTTTAATCAGATTGATCATCTTTAAGACATGAGTCTCAACGGTAGTAGCCTCGGTAATCTGAGATCGGGAGAGCTTTTTAGATATCTTATATATAGCAGTCCTACTTTGCTCACCATACAGCTCTTGAAGGTGTAGCAATATAGCAGGAGCATCCATAGTTTCATGCTGACGCTAAAACTCGTTACTCATGGATGCGAGCATGATGCATTGAGCCAAAGATGAATCATCTTGCCACTTCTTAAAAGTAGCAATCTCTTCCTCAGAGGCTGTTTCAGCTAGTTTTTGAGGGATGGGCGAATTTAGGAAATAAAAAATCTTTTCAGCAGTGAGAACAATTCTCATATTCCTTAACCAATCCGTTAAATTTGGTCCGGTCAGTTTGTTAGCATCAAGTATGCTACACAGTGAAATTAGTGAATGTGACATTTTCAAAATTCTGCATGTAAAAAGACAATATTTTAGTAAACATTCATTTAATTAATTTATTTTACCAAAATAAATTAGGTCTTATTTTATATTGGTATCTCCCACTATTTTCTACAAACTATATTACCCTCATATATATAGTTCGATAAAATCTAATCAAAGTTTTGCAAGTGAGAATAAGGATCTCATTTCAAATGTATATAGCCTTGTGGTGACACAACAAATTATATATAAATAAATAGGTAGACAACTCCTTGTCAATTACATTGTAGACACTCAAATTTTCTCACACATTACTAACATTGCGGGAGAGGCGATTAAATCTTCGAGAGATAACCCCGAAAGATATTTCATAGCCATTCCGGATACCACCGGAAGTTCAGTCTCAACCCCGGAACACACACCAGGAGTATCAGTTCCAACCTCGGAGATTATGACGCCCCCAAATCCAGGTTCTGTAACCTCAGATTCAGTGCTCACGATCTATCATCATCATCATAAGCATTCTATAACTATTACGAAATAATAAACATACATTGTTCATTATAATAAAGTCTCATAACATGGTCCCAAGGTCTTTATAACCTTAACTTTAAACACACCATTCAATTTACAAATAGTTTACTTAAGAAATTCCATCAGAAAATAATTAAATTAACATTCATTCTAAACTACTCCTGGATCTTGCCCTTGCCCTTGTCCTTCGTGTTGGATCCTTCGGGCTTAACTGAAATAAATGTCATGATATAGCAAGGGTAAGCAACTAATTTGCTTTGCAAGTTTATATACAAGGGAGATATATCATGACTTAGAAAGAAATATTGCGTTCAATGTTCAACAATAGTATAAGATTGTGAAGGAACATGAATTAATAATCAACAATTGAACATTTGATAATTGAATAACATGAACTGAGTGGTTTTGAAATAACCATGAACATTTGCCAAGGTGCTCAGTTATTTACACTAGACCTCTTAATATGTTTTTGGTATTCAAGGGGATCAGCCTTTCATACCTCGTGATTTATGCATAAACACTTAATAATCCGGCATTGATATCATGCCTTAATCAAATTTGTCCTTTTCTCAGTCAAGAGTTCTTATCATATCAATTTAATAAGAACAACTATTTAAAATACATTTAATTTAATAAATTTAGACATGCTTGATCTAGCTGATACAATTAGCATAGATCTATCTCATAAACAGTTCATAAATGAAAGAACTTTAATTTAATTCACAGTTCAATAATAGTAGAACAAGAATTCAATTGCACAAAGTGCGAATTTCAATAATCGATATAGATATGAATAATCATCAATAATTATTCACTAACATGCTTTGAAACATAATAACTCGAGTTTGAGTTAGGAAACTTGCCTCGTCTGTAGGCTAAGCAATTAATTTATATCCACTATGCAGTTAACTTATCTTCCTTTGAGAGACCTATAATTTATCTTTCAATTAGTCATAGTATAACCTTAGGTTATGTAATCACATAGATACATTACCTTTAGTTCTTATAAACATTATCCTGCCTCGATAATGTTACTATTAATTAACAACTACCTTTAATTCACTTAATATTATTAATCTTGATAATATTTAATTCACCTTTTAGTATTATTAGTTCCCTAATAATACTTTCATTCGCTTACTAATATTATTAACATCTTAATAATATTTTAATACCTTACTAATATTATTAATCCTCTTTAATAATATTTTAATCATGTATTAATATTATTACCTTAATAATATCTTACTTATGCTTTAGTATTATTAATAAATTAATAATACTTTTAATCATTTATTAATATTTTATTCATTTACTAATATTATTAATCATTTAATAATATTTTATTCATTTACTAATATTATTAATCATTTAATAATATTTTATTCATTTATTAATGCTTAAATCAAATATTATTAATCATTTAATAATATTTTATAGAAATTTTAATCTTAATATTTTTATTTACTTAACAATATCATATTCTAATATTATTAATATCATAATAATATTTTAATGGATTAATAAACAATTTATTCTAATTGTTCACCATTTAATAAACCTTTTATTTAATATCCATAAAAGGTCATAAATGATATTTCTTATCATAAATTACCAAAATGCCCTAAGATAGTCATGATGTATCATATTATGAGTATTCAAGCATAGAAACCACATTTTTATTATTAAAGACATGATTTAACTATTTATTTCTTTTTATTCATAACTTAATTATTTTTAGGAAAATTAGTAAACTGACTCCACAAATTCTCAACTTCTGGATTTTGACAAAATATGAACCACGTGGGGAAGAGTTGGAGTGAGTATGGTAATTGACATGTTTGTGTGTTTGGTGTTGGTACTAATTAAATGGGAGACCCGAGGCGCCCGCCTCTAACGTTGGTAGTTGGGGGATGGTCGAGGCTCAGGTTGGTGATTGATCGGCATATATGTTAAAAATGTGTGTAATTTAGCTTGGCGTATAACCGACTTATCCACGTAGTCTATCATTATGTGATCCTGTGTTTCGGAGGATATTTTAGTGGGTCTGTCTCAGTATAATTTCACGTTCTACTCTTCGTTGAATAAAAAAAGTTTAATTAATCATTAAATATTTACAAACATTAAAGTTTTATATTTGGTCCCCTCATAAAATTCCTAATAATCTCTTTGTTCAACATAAAAAAAATCTCATTTTATAAAAATTTTAAGTTTATGTATTTTGTTTTTCTGTATAAACTAGTTTTTAATTAAAAAAAAATCAGTTAAAATATTTACAAGTACAAATTGTGACCACAAATTTAAAATTATTATATCATTCCAATAACAATTAAACACAAAATTTTCATTTCATAAATATAAATATAAATCATTACATTCTCAACTTCATTCTTCTAAATCCAAACTGCATTAGTTTTGATTTGAAAATTCCATACTCACAAATTTCCCAAATTTTCCTGGAATTTTAGAAAATGATTTACTATTTTTAAAGTGCCCAAAACACTCGGATCTTGCTATATTTTTCATAAATTGAGTTTTGCTCAGAAAAATATGAAATTTTCAGGGTATGCTCTCCTAACATACATGAACCTACTGTAAAAAGTTCGGAATTTTCCAGTGTATACACAGTGAGATATTCGAAGGTTAATATTTCGGAGTCCTTTACGAAAATTGCCATTACTCACAACCTATAAATCGAAACGCGTCCGTTCTTTTTCCTACATGTAGAAAACTTCTTAAGGTACCTCTGTGATTTTCCCAAATTTTTAAAAGACAAGCAATCAATCAAAACGACCTCATGAAAAAAGCGGATCAAGAGTCGCTTAGGTTTTCAAAGTCTCAATGATAAAAGTGGACTGTTTCGGGGAAAACAGTCCCAAAGCTTTCGAAAATTGCTAGATTTGTGTTCTATCACTTGGGTTTACTAGGTAACTCATGTATCTAGCACCCCATTTGACGGATCACAAATCCAAGTTGTAAAACTTGAGTTACACAAGATTTAGTGGAAGAAAAACAAGAGTTTTCACCCTTGGAGAACATATGCTCATTTTCTTCCTCTAAGCCTTAGATCCAACACTCAAGATACTTAGTTTCATACATGATGATATGTAGAACTAGGGTATCTTGAGTATTTGAACATAACCCCAACAAAACTCAAGCTAGAAAAACAAAGTAAAAGAGGAAGATGAAGGTAGGTTATACCTTGACTTAGTTGCTACCTTTCTTGATTTTCCAAAGTAGGTGATGAACTTAGAATGCATGAACAAACTAGCACTCCTCTCTCTCTTTCTCTATAGCTGAACCTCTCTCTCTCTCTCTTTCTTCTCTCTTGAAGTTGCTAGTTTGGGAGAAAAAGTTAGAAGAAGAAGAATGAGAGAAAGTGGAGTAATCTAGCAAAAGAGATGGTTGATTCCTTATTATCCCCCCATACTTTCCTTGACCCATGGATAAAAGCTTTGCCTTATCACTTCAATTAGTCTAATCATGATTAAGGGTGCTTAAAAGAGTGGCAACCAATGGGAGCTTGACAACCATGTCCTTGTGTGTAAGAGTTACTACTAATAGACATTGATTAACTTAATTTGTTTCTTTATTTAGCCTAATATGGCTGGTCCCTCTAGACCATTTTATCCCCCATTTAGCTTTTATTTTAATGCACAAGTTTGATTAATCAAAAGTCTAAAATACCCTTAATCAAGTGGGCTAAGTATTGGGTTGCTTTTTATTTCATTTGGGCTCCCTCCTTAATTGTTTTGGGCTATGTAATAAACATAGTCTAGCAATTTTAATATATGTTACCCAATTTGATTATTTAGGGTTTCCATTCTTAAACTTATGAAATTTAATTACCTATACATGTGACTTTAGCTCATAACCTAATTAGATTTACAAGAATTAAGTTTAAAATTATTAGTCACTTGAAATAATAAGTTTACCCACTTAAGTTAGTATACATATTAAATACTAACTTTTCCTTACTACCATAACCCTTAGGTTATTTAATTGTCTCACCTAATGTATAATTAGGTTACGAAACTTTCATTTTTAATGAAATCTATAAATGTATATATCAATAACTATAGCATATATGTTAATTGACCCATGCACCACTTCACATAGGTTACCACATATTAAATCACTGTATAACACAAAGTTTTAAATATCAATAAAATACATACATATATAGTGACTTAAAATTCACGGTTATTACAGAGATAACCCCGAGTTTCATCCTTGGAGATAACCCCAAGGAATGCCATTGCAGTTCCGGCGATAATGTGACGCCCCCAAAATAGGTATATATTACCCATTCTGAGTCGCCAAATACATGGTACAGAACTTAAATACAAACTTAAATATACAACAAGAGCTGCGAGTTTTAATACAAATATTATCTTCTGGACAGTGTTCAAACTCAAAATAAGTCCTCAATACATTTATTATCACACTATTTTACAGAATAGTGAGGACTACTAATGCAACCATCTGGATCGTCAATCCATTCCCTGACTAGTCCCAGCTGTATTCTCAATTCCTGAAGAGAACAGTGAAAGAAAGAGTGAGCTCAACTAGCCCAATAAGAAATATTATGACTAAGATAATGAAGAATAAATTATCCTTAGCCTTCAAAAGTATAACAACTGATAGAATACAATAGACAATAAGTTTTAGATCAACAACTGCAGCGGAATAAGCAATCCATTAGAAGAGTCAAGTAGAGCATGATATCTACTATCTTCTATGATTTAAAAGTTTATCATCAATTTTATCCCTGTAATACTCATCAACGGTTCTTTATTATACCCAAGACAAATAGAACTTTCATCACCTGTCTTCACCTGAACCACCAAAGATGTTAGTTAAATTCATAATTCATTATAATAATGTGAATCAACAATTTCTCCTTGCCACAAAGGCTTAATAGAACATTTACTCAATATTCGTACCCCAAAGGCTAAAGATATTCAAATGTAATAACAATGATCATACCAATCAGTTGTCTATCTTTGCACTACTGGCCAAAGATATTCAACTATAAAACCAATGATCATGATCATACCAATCGATTGCTGTCGATTGCCACTACGACCAAAGACATTTAACTGTTACTAATAATGGTCATGATCCTACCAATCACATCATCGAATTATCCACCACTTTCGACCAAGGATATTCATTAGTATCACAAGTGGTCATGATCATGTCATACACCTGTCCATCTTTGCACTACGGGCCAAAGCTATCAATTAACAGTTCATCTTTGCACTATGACCCAAGATATCAATGAACAGTTCATCTTAGCACGTAAACCAAAGATATACTACTGTAAAACCAATAATCAACAGTCCATGTTTGCACGTAAGCTAAAGATATACAACTGTAAAATCAATAATCAATAGTCCATCTTTGCACGTAAGCCAAAGATATACAACTATAAAACCAATAATCAACAGTCCATCTATGCACGTAAGCCAAAGATGTCTTTCATCACAATATAAGCATGAGGATGATGACAATGATATAAGCATTAATCAAACGAAATCAAAGATAAATATTAAAGACTTCAAAATTTATCCAGAGTTTAAAAATATCCAAATTGTCAACATGATATTGCTTTGTGGAGTAAAATTTAAGAATAATATTCATGTACCAAAAATAATTTGGACAGAAAAGAAATATATTTTTCGGGTAAATAGTACCCCGCAATAGTACCCTATGAATAATACTTCGAGAATAGTACCTCATGAATAGTACCCTGACATGAAAAGTACCTCAAATACTCGAGTGAATAATATTTGGGTGAATAGTAATTTAGGTGAATAGTAACACGTGAATAGTAACTCATGAATAGTACTCCGACACGAAAAGTGCCCCGAATACTCTAGTGAATAATACTAGAGTGAATAGTAATTGGGTGAATAGTAACCCATGAATAGTAACTCGTAAAAAAAATACCAAAGAAAATGATATTCCATGACGAGTACAAAAGAAATGATATCTCATATGAGTATAATAGAATATACGAAACTGCAAATGGATTTTCATCCGCCATGCGGTAATCCACGAAGACATATCATTTCCATAATTTAATAAAGAATGAATACGAAGGGTCATTCACCATGCATGCGGTAGTCCGCGTAGACAGGTTATTCAAATAGAATAACAAAGAATGGAATAACAGAAGAATTCACCATGCATGCGGTAGTTCGCACAGATAGGTTATTCCAACAGAATAATAAAGATTGGAATACAGAAGAATTCACCAGGCATGCGGTAGTCCGCACAGACAGGTTATTCCAACAAAATAATAAAGAATGGAATAACAGAAGAATTCACCAGGCATGCGGTAGTCCGCATAGACAGGTTATTCCAATAGAATAATAAAGAATAGAATAACATCAGAATTCACCAGGCATGCGGTAGTCCGCACAGACAGGTTATTCCAAGAGAATAATAAAGAATGGAATAACAACAGAATTCACCAGGCATGCGGTAGTTCGCAGAAACAGGTTATTCCAACAGAATAATAAAGAATGGAATAACAACTCTTACGAGTATTGAAAGAAATAACTTCTCTTCATGAATACGAAATAAATAATACCTTTTACCTTAGAAGAAAACTGGATACTGGAATAGTGAGGTAGCAGACTTCTCTTCTTCTTTCTCTCTATAATTTCTCTATAATAAGTGCTCTTGTGAGACTTAGTGAATTGGTGATAAATGAAGGAAGAATGAGCTTCTATTTATAGGAAAATATAGTTTCAATAATTGCACATTTTGGGGCTCGAAATATTACAGTATAATACATTCCTCTTTTCTTCATTTTTAATTTAGTCCTGCAAGTATTATCAAACTTGCACCACCTCCTCTAATAGTAAATCATGTGAATCAATAGTAAATTATGTGACTTAATAGTTCTAAACATGTGAAAAAATTAATTATAGTATAGTACCTTCAACTATACCTCTATTTTTAATTTAGTCATGCAAGTATTATCAATCTTGCACCAACTCCCCTAATAGTAAATCATGTGAATCAATAGTACACACATGTGAACACATAGTTATAAGCATGTGAATTAATAGCAATTAATTGCTCATTTATCCGATTAATTACCCGATTGGTCAATATAACTTCCAGACATCAATTATTATCAAAATAAATGTCGATTTCCACTAACACTAATACTCCCAACACAATGGAACTATCAATTTCATCTTTAATCAACACAAACTTATTTATCATTAATATTATACCTCACAATATTTAACAATCAGGTCGTTCCCAGGAAAGAGGGGGCTTTTCGATAAGGATTTCTCCCTATTGGCGCGCAATTAGATTATCTAACCTCTCCTTGATAGAACTTTTAGACATTGTCAACATTTCAAATAATAATATGAATAACTTTGTCGTCTCAATTATTGATTTAATAATATAACATATTATACAGATGATACTGTGACAATAATTGAATCAATAATATGAGAGATATGATGCAGCAATTACTGTAGCAATAATTGAGTCTAACTGAGTGACTTCTTACGTAGGCATCAATAATTAATACCGTGTGCTACTATGCAATCACGCATATTACTGTACTATTACCACCAGGTATTTTATGACAACTTGCTTACTTTGCAAAATTTTCAAATATAACCCTTAACTTTAAACTTTTATCAATTTAACTATTTACCAAAATAGAAAAATTAAATACTTTTATTTCATAAAATTCAGGATTTTACAATCTCCCCTCCTTATGAAATTTTGCCCTGAAAATTTACGTACTTGGTAGTTCGAAGAGATGAGAATACCTTGCTTTCTTTTCGGATTGTACCTTCCCGGTTATTTCCTCTCTATCATGATTTTCCCATTTCTCATCTCCTGTATTTCAGATATCATTCTAGAATACAGTTTCAAAATAAGGGTTAATTGACATGCCACATATTATCCTTATACTCTGACCGACCAATTAAATAACAAATAAACTTAGGTAAGTCATACTAGCGAAGGAATTCTCCGTCTCTCCCCTCCTAGTTCTTGTCTCACATCTCAGACAGGGATCATATCCCTAAGCTCTGATACCAACTGTGACGCCCCCAAAACAGGTATACATTACCCATTCTGAGTCGGCACATACATGGTATAGAACTAACATACAAACTTAAATATACAACAAGAGCTGTGAGTTTTAATACAAATATTGTCTTCTAGATAGTATTCAAACTCAAAATAAGTCCTCAATACATTTATTATCACACTATTTTACAGAATAGTGAGGACTACAAATGCAACCATCTGGATCGTCAATCCATTCCCCGACTAGTCCCAACTATATTCTCAATTCCTGAAGAGAACATTGAAAGAAAGGATGAGCTCAACAAGCCCAGTAAGAAATATTATGACTAAGATAATGAAGAATAAATTATCCTTTGCCTTCAACAGTATAACAACTGATAGAATACAATAGACAATAAGTTTTAGATCAACAACTGCAGCGGAATAAGCAATCCATTAGAAGAGTCAAGTAGAGCATGATATCAACTATCTTCTATGATTTAAAAGTTTATCATCAATTTTATCCCCGTAATACTCATCAACAGTTCTTTATTATACCCAAGACAAATAGAACTTTCATCTCCTGTCTTCACCTGAACCAGTAAAGATGTTAGTTAAATTCACAATTAATGTTTATAATAATGTGAATCAACAATTTCTCCTTGCCACAAAGGCTTAATAGAATATTTACTCAATATCCTTACCCCAAAGGCTAAAGATATTCAAATGTAATAACAATGATCATACCAATCAGTTGTCTATCTTTGCACTACTAGCCAAAGATATTCAACTATAAAACCAATGGTCATGATCATACCAATCAATTGCCTATCAGTGCACTACGGCCAAAGACATTCAACTATTAACTAATGGTCATGATCCTGCCAATCACATCATCAAATTATCCCTGCACTATGACCAAGGATATTCATTAGTATCACAAGTGGTCATGATCATGTCATACACTTGTCCATCTTTGCACTACGGGCCAAAGCTATCAATTAACAGTTCATCTTTGCACTACGACCAAAGATATCAATCAACAGTTCATCTTAGCACGTAAGCCAAAGATATACTACTGTAATACCAATAATCAGCAGTCCATGTTTGCACGTAAGCCAAAGATATACAACTATAAAACCAATAATCAACAGTCCATCTTTGCACGTAAGCCAAAGATATACAACTATAAAATCAATAATCAACAATTCATCTTTCCACGTAAGCCAAAGATATACAACTATAAAACCAATAATCAACAGTCCATCTATGCACGTAAGCCAAAGATGTCTTTCATCACAATATAAACATGAGGATGATGACAATGATATAAGCATTAATCAAACGAAATCAAGGATAAATATTAAAGACTTTAAATTTATCTAGAGTTTAAAAATATCCAAATTGTCAACATGATACTTCTTTGTGGAGTAAAATTCAAGAATAATATTTATGTACCAAAAATAATTTGGACAGAAAAAAAATATATTTTTCGGGTAAATAGTACCCCGCAATAGTACCCTATAAATAGTACTTCGGGAATAGTACGTCGTAAATAGTACCCCGACATGAAAAGTACCCCAAATACCCGAGTGAATAATATTCGGGTGAATAGTAATTTGGGTAAATAGTAACCCGTGAATAGTAACTCGTGAATAGTACTTCGACTCGAAAAGTGCCCCGAATACCCGAGTGAATAATACTAGAGTGAAGAGTAACTGGGTGAATAGTAACTCGTAAGAACAAATACCAAAGAAAATGATATTCCATGACGAGTACAAAAGAAATGATATCTCATACGAGTATAATAGAATATACGAAACTGCAAATGGATTTTCATCAGCCATGCGGTAATCCACGAGATGCATCATTTCCACAATTTAATAAAGAATGAATACAAAGGGTCATTCACCATGCATGCGGTGGTCCACAGTAGACAAAGTTATTCCAACGAATAATAAAGAATGGAATAACGAAGAATTCACCATGCATGCGGTAGATTCGCGCAGCATGTGTTATTCCAATGTAATAATAAAGAATGGAATAATAGAAGAATTCACCGGGCATGCATGAGTCCTTACGCATGTGTTATTCCAACGTAATAATAAAGAATGGAATAATGAAGAATTCACCAGCATGCAGGTAGTCCTCATGCATGAAAGTTATTCCAACAGAATAATAAAGAATGGAATAACATCGAAATTCACCGAGCATCATGTGTAGTCTCGCATGCATGTGTTATTCCAATGTAATAATAAAGAATGGAATAACAGCAGAATTCACCAGGCATGCGGTAGTCCACACAGACAGGTTATTCCAACAGAATAATAAAGAATGGAATAACAACTCTTACGAGTGTTGAAAGAAAATAACTTCTATTCATGAATAAGAAAGAAATAATACCCTTTACCTTAGAAGAAAACTGGATACTGGAATAGTGAGGTAGTAGACTTCTCTTCTTCTTTCTCTCTATAATTTCTCTATAATAAGTGCTCTTGTGAGACTTATTGAATTGGTGAGAAATGAAGGAAGAATGAGCTTCTATTTATAGGAAAATATAGTTTCAATAATTGCACATTTTAGGGCTCGAAATATTACAGTATAATACATTCCTCTTTTTCTTCATTTTTAATTTAGTCCTGCAAGTATTATCAAACTTGCACCACCTCCCCTAATAGTAAATCATGTGAATTAATAGTAAATCATGTGATTCAATAGTTCTAAACATGTGAAAAATTTAATTATAGTATAGTACCTTCAACTATACCTCTATTTTTAATTTAGTCATGCAAGTATTATAAATCTTGCACCAACTCTCCTAATAGTAAATCATGTGAATCAATAGTACACACATGTGAACACATAGTTATAAGCATGTGAATTAATAGCAATTAATTGCTCATTTATCCGATTGGTCAATATAACTTCCAGACATCAATTATTATCGAAATAAATGTCGATTTCCACTAACACTAATAATCCCAACACAATGGAACTATCAATTTCATCTTTAATCAACACGAACTTATTCATCATTAATATTATAACTCAGAATATTTAACAACCAGGTCGTTCCCAGGAAAGAGGGGGCTTTTCGATAAGGATTTCTCCCTATTGGCGTGCAATTAGATTATCTAACCTCTCTTTGATAGAACTTCTAGACATTGTCAATATAGCAAATAATAATATGAATAACTTTGTCGTCTATATTATTGATTTAATAATATAACATATTATACAGATGATATTGTGACAATAATTGAATCAATAATATGAGAGATATGATGCAGCAATTACTGTAGCAATAATTGAGTATAACTGAGTGACTTCTTACGTAGGCATTAATAATTAATACCGTGTGCTACTATATAACCACGCGTATTACTGTACTATTACCACCAGGTATTTTATGACAACTTTCTTACTTTGCAAAATTTTCAAATATCACCCTTAACTTTAAACTTTTATCAATTTAACTATTTACCAAAATAGAAAAATTGAATACTTTTATTTCATAAAATTCGGGATCTCACAATCTCCCCTCCTTATGAAATTTCGCCCTAAAAATTTACATACCTGGTAGTTCGAAGAGATGAGAATACCTTGCTTTCTTTTTGGATTGTACCTTCCCGATTATTTCCTCTTTATCATGATTTTCCTATTTCTCATCTCCTGTATTTCAGATATCATTCTAGAATACAGTTTCAAAATAAGGGTTAATTGACATGCCACATATTATCCCTATACTCTGACCGACCAATTAAATAATAAATAAACTTAGGTAGGTCATACTAGCGAAGGAATTTCCCGTCTCTCCCCTCCTAGTTCTCGTATCACATCTCAGCCAGGGATCATATCCCTAAGCTTTGATATCAATTGTGACGCCCCTAAAATAGGTATACATTACCCATTCTGAGTCGCCAAATACATGGTATAGAACTTAAATACAAACTTAAATATACAACAAGAGCTGTGAGTTTTAATACAAATATTGTCTTCTAGACAGTATTCAAACTCAAAATAAGTCCTCAATACATTTATTATCACACTATTTTATAGAATAGTGAGGACTACTAATGCAACCATCTGGACCGTCAATCCATTCCGCGACTAGTCCCAGCTATATTCTCAATTCCTGAAGAGAACAGTGAAAGAAAGGGTGAGCTCAACTTGCCCAGTAAGAAATATTATGACTAAGATAATGAAGAATAAATTATCCTTAGCCTTCAACAGTATACCAACTGATAGAATACAATAGATAATAAGTTTTAGATCAACAACTGCAGCGGAATAAGCAATCCATTAGAAGAGTCAAGTAGAGCATGATATCAACTATCCTTTATGATTTAAAAGTTTATCATCAATTTTATCCTTGTAATACTCATCAATAGTTCTTTATTATACCCAAGAAAAATAGAACTTTCATCACCTGTCTTCACCTGAACCACCAAAGATGTTAGTTAAATTCACAATTCATGTTTATAATAATGTGAATCAACAATATCTCCTTGCCACAGAATATTTACTCAATATCCTTACCCCAAAGGCTAAAGATATTCAAATGTAATAACAATGATCATACCAATCAGTTGTCTATCTTTTCACTACTGGCCAAAGATATTCAACTATAAAACCAATGGTCATGATCATACCAATCAATTGCTGTCGTCGATTACTACTGACCAAAGACATTCAACTATTAACTAATGGTCATGATCCCTTGCCAATCACATCATCAAATTATCCTCGCACTATGACCAAGGATATTCATTAGTATCACAAGTGGTCATGATCATGTCATACACTTGTCCATCTTTGCACTACGAACAAAGCTATCAATTAACAGCTCATCTTTGCACTACGACCAAAGATATCAATCAACAGCTCATCTTAAAGACGTAAGCCAAAGATATACTCTTCAGAAACCAATAATCGCTAGATCCATGTTTGCACGTAAGCCAAAGATATACAACTATAAAACCAATAATCAACAGTCCATCTTTGCACGTAAGCCAAAGATATACAACTATAAAATTAATAATCAACAATTCATCTTTCCACGTAAGCCAAAGATATACAACTATAAAACCAATAATCAACAGTCCATCTATGCACGTAAGCCAAAGATGTCTTTCATCACAATATAAACATGAGGATGATGACAATGATATAAGCATTAATCAAACGAAATCAAGGATAAATATTAAAGACTTTAAATTTATCTAGAGTTTAAAAATATCCAAATTGTCAACATGATACAGCTTTGTGAAGTAAAATTCAAGAATAATATTCATGTACCAAAAATAATTTGGACAAAAAAGAAATATATTTTTCGGGTAAATAGTACCCCGCAATAGTACCCTCTAAATAGTACTTCGAGAATAATACGTCGTGAATAGTACCCCGACTTGAAAAGTTTCCCAAATACCCGAGTGAATAATATTCGGGTGAATAGTAATTTGGTTAAATAGTAACCCGTGAATAGTAACTCGTGAATAGTACTTTGACACGAAAAGTGTCTCGAATACCCGAGTGAATAATACTAGAGTGAATAGTAACTCGTGAATAGTAACTCGTAAAAAAAACCCAAAGAAAATGATATTCCATGACGAGTACAAAAAAAATGATATCTCATATGAGTATAATAGAATATACGAAACTGCAAATGGATTTTCATCCGCCATGCGGTAATCCACGTAGACAGATCATTTCTACAATTTAATAAAGAATGAATACGAAGGGTCATTCACCATGCATGCAGTAGTCCGCGTAGACAAGTTATTCCAACAGAATAATAAGAATGGAATAACAGAAGAATTCACCATGCATGCAGTAGTTGGCACAGACAGGTTATTCCAACAAAATAATAAAGAATGGAATAACAGAAGAATTCACCAGGCATGTGGTAGTCCGCACAGACAGGTTATTCCAATAGAATAATAAAGAATGGAATAAAGAAGAATTCACCAGGCATGTGGTAGTCCACATAGACAGGTTATTCCAACAGAATAATAAAGAATGGAATTACATCAGAATTCACCAGGCATGCGGTAGTCCGTACAGACAGGTTATTCCAACAGAATAATAAAGAATGGAATAACAACAGAATTCACCAGGCATGCGGTAGTCCGCACAGACAAGTTATTCCAATAGAATAATAAAGAATGGAATAACAACTCTTACGAGTATTGAAAGAAAATAAATTCTCTTCATGAATACGAAATAAATAATACCCTTTACCTTAGAAGAAAACTGGATACTGGAATAGTGAGGTAGCAGACTTCTCTTCTTCTTTCTCTCTATAATTTCTCTATAATAATTGCTCTTGTGAGACTTAGTGAATTGGTGATAAATGAAGGAAGAATGAGCTTCTATTTATAGGAAAATATAGTTTTAATAATTGCACATTTTGGGGCTCGAAATATTATAGTATAATACATTCCTCTTTTTCTTTATTTTTAATTTAGTCCTGCAGGTATTATCAAACTTGCACCACCTCCCCTAATAGTAAATCATGTGAATCAATAGTAAATCATGTGACTCAATAGTTCTAAACATGTGAAAAAATTAATTATAGTATAGTACCTTCAACTATACCTCCATTTTTAATTTAATCATGCAAGTATTATCAATCTTGCACCAACTCCCCTAATAGTAAATCATGTGAATCATTAGTACAAACATGTGAACTTGAGTATACCTTCTTACGAAATGCTTGTTTCAAATGCATGCATTACCACGTGTATTTTATGACTTCTTGCTTACCTTGGAACTCCCACCCTTAACTTTAAACTTTATCAATTTAACTCATTCTTTTATTTCAAAAATTCGATCTCGGAGATAACAATGCATGCAATCAATCTTCAACTTCTAAGACGTTCCAAAGACCCGAGATAACACAAGACAGGCACATAAAAGATGACCTTGAGGAATTCAAACACTTGCGGCATTCCAATCTCGAGAGATAACCACAAGCAGCAACGTCTGCTTTATCAACCCAAACTGGAGATAACCCCGGTGAGGTGAAAAATCATCATCTTGCCACCTCAACCCCATATTGCACCGTCTCAACATCTCATACATACATTTCTACACAACAATGTCCCATAAGAGCCAAGGAGTTCCAATCCGAGTGACTATTACATGCGAGGCGACTGCCGATAGAATTTGAAGCTTGAAGACCATGGGCATGGTCCCTCTTCTGACTTCATTACAACCTCTAATCCCATGTCATTTCATAACTCTTGATAATGGCGATCCAAAAAGGTCTTATACACCTCAATCGGATGCTCGGTTGAAGTTACGCAAGTTCGACGGACATCACGATGCATGCAGTGCACGTACTTGAACAATGGGGGACCCGCGAAGCCAGGGGCACCGGGCACCCATGAGTGCATCTGCAGCTGCTGTGAAGTACACTGCGACCACCACTCTATAAATATAGAGCTTGGGGTGTCCAAAAAAAAAAAAAAAAGCGAGGAAGCCTGTCAAATTTGCTCTGTACACACACACCCCATATTGAGTGCTTTCTCATTTTAAACACTTGTTAGCTCACATATAGCTATATTTTTTTATGGGTGGGGATGAGTGTTCATCCACTTAGAGTCATAAAAGTCTTCTTTGGCGACCCCATTATAAGCCTTCTTACACACTTATAAAGCCTTTCTCTTCATCTTTGCACACATTATTCTTCACATTGAGAGTCGTGTTGTGTGTGTATGCTCGAACTTTGATCCGTGGTTTTCATTTTACATCTATATATATATATATATTATATATATATATATTTATATATATACTAACATTATCGAGTTATGCCTCGATTGAGCCTAGACTTATATGCGGAGCGTTTACTTGCTTATATATATATATATATATATATATATATATATATATATATATATAACTTTTATATATATATATTGGAATTATTATTCTGATGAGCTTGGATTTTATATTTGATGCGTTTATTGCTTTTATATATATATATATATATATAGCGATAAATCGCTTTGAAATGATAAATAGACCGGGATTGGATTGAAAACATCACAATGCGTTTCTGATATATATATATATATATATATATATATTTTACATCGGGCTGAGAGTTTACTTATTGGCCTTTTCTTTTTATTTACATTCCGTCACTTTGGAGTTTACTTATGGCGGTTGATCGATTTTTATTTGCTTTCTTTACATTTAGTCCCTTTGGAGTTTACTTATTGGCGGTTGATCTCATTTATAGCTTTATTTACATTTGATCCCCATGGAGTGCTTCTTTGGTGGTTGTTGATCTCTGTATATATATATATATTATACCGCTTTTATATATATTTTACATTTTACGATCCCCCATGGAGGTGCTTAATGGTGGTTGATCATGTCTGTATATATATATATATATATATATATATATATATATATATATATATTCTTTATATATATATAGCTTACTTTTCATATAAACTACGACATCATGTGAGCCTAGGAATCATGTGATCATGATTGATCCATTTGAATCTAGATTAGGTTCCCGTGATGGACATTTTTTTCATTTGTAAGCGACTTGTAAATTATTCACGGTGTTTGAATTTCCTTAGATGGCTTTCATGCCCATGAGGAGTTCGACACTTTGCTATATATATTATTTTCTCGAAGATGCTTTGCATCTCTAAAAATAAAAGCAATCAAGTAGAACATTTAATAATAAAATGGAAGTATGAAAAGGTCTCAATTACTATTGAGCACGGGGTTTGAAAAACCTCTTTTACAAAACCTCATTTGCTATATCATGTTTAAAAGCTGAATTTTTATATAAATTCAAACCCTTTATATATAGGTGCGAAACGAGGCCTCACTTTTACTTCCAAATAAATTGCACATTGACCCACACACACACACACATTTCATATAATAGTTTCTTGAAAAGTGGCGGTCACCGTGGTAACACGGATGTCGGGGGTGCCTAACACCTTCCCTCCGCATAATCAAGCCCCCGAACCCAAATGAATCTCGGTTTCACAGACCCGTTTAGCAGTGTCACATCACTGGGTCAATGTGCAAACCTTTTCTCGGTTTAACGTTAGTGCAACCGATTAAAAACACCACCATGGCGACTCTTACGGTCAAATCAATCGACATATACATATGGGACCTTTTTCACTTATTTTTTCAAACAAATCTCACATAACATGAGAACACCAAAAACGAACAAGAACGAAAAAGGGACAAATAAAAATCCCGCGTCGTCGGTGGTGGCGACTCTGCTTGGGGACTCACCGATAAGAGGGCTTAAGCCGCTTCTTCTACAAGCTTTTCAAAAGCTGTTATATGCTTGTGTGTGGATGTTGCATTTACATTTTTGATGAATGTGTATACGAATGCATTTACTTACTTGCCTTTACAATATATCTATCTGTGATATTAGTGCTTCACACATGTCATCATTTTCATAAATGGTGAGACACGTTGTATGTGAATGTATGTTGTGTGGTTCCTCCACGGGGAGAGCTATCACATCGGTGTTTGATTCTTTGGACTCGTGGGAGACTAATTCCAACGAGGCTCGGAAAGGCACCACCAGTTCGCTCCGTTGAAAAAGACCGGATTAACTTCTCGTCAAGTAGATTGCGATGATCTGGGAACCTTCATGCCAAAAAAGCCACGAGAGTAAACCTAAGATAGGTTAGACCTCTACGATAAACCAAATGCAGGAGGAAAAGTCTCTTCATGCTTTCCATTTTGATTACTTGTAAAAGCATTTACTTGTAAATATCATTTCATGTCAATCCATCGTAATGGAAAATATAAATAAATATGTGCACATGCATATTTAAAATTAGCATACTATCATGTATTACAAAATAGCTAACATTCATTTTGCGGATAATATTCCTAAAACGGATACCTCACATAGCATGTAAACATTTACATTCCACAAGACTAAACTACATAAGTTTTTTGTAGGGAAACAATTGGGCTGTTACCCTCTCAAAATCCAAAAAGGCCACGAGCCTCTGACCAATCATGTCTTCTTGACCGGTCTAATCCGTTTTTCTCGAGAAGAATTTGATGGATTAAGTAAACAAATTACATTTTTGGTGTTACTTGCTTAAAAAATTGCATCGATCTACTCGGGGCCCAAAGATGCCTACATACATATGAGAATCCTCTACACAAGAGAGGAACTCGAGGGTTTGGATAAAACAAATCCGGAACCTCGAGTTGGATCGACCAACAAAGACCACAAAAACACCCATCTCAAAGGAGATCTAGACACCGGTGATATCAGGAAGAAAGTCCTTCAAATGGAAGAAACCATCCATTCTCTCAAAGGGATTGGAGCACATGGGAGTGTTTCATATACTGACCTTTGCATATTCCCTGTTGTTCATTATCCAGAGAAATTTAAAACCCCTGACTTCGAAAAGTATGATGGATTAGGGGATCCTTACACACATTTGAAGGTGTTCATTGGAGAACTTGGATCTTATGCGAAAATGAGAAGCTCGAGAATCACAATTTGTTTGAAAAAGAGTCATTGGAGAAGCTTGTTCATGGTATACAGTTAGACAACTCAAAGATCCATAGTTTGGGAAGAGCTAGCTCACGCCTTCCTTACTCGATCTGACTTCCGGTCTCGGATGGCTCTGGCCAGTATCAGTTACCAAGGTCAAAAATAGTCCAATGAGTCTTTTCGAGAGTATGCTCAAAGGTGGAGGCGCCTTGTTTGCTCAAGTTATTCCTCTATGACGGAATCAAAAATGGTCATGACCTTCATAGACATACAAGAAGCTCCTTTCTATGAGAGAGTCTTAGCTGGTATTGGCAAACCATTTTCTGAAATGATCAAACATGGAGAGATGGTTGAGATGGGGTTGAAGTCAGGAAAGATTCAAGACCTAGCCGCTCTTAAAGGCGATTCTTGAGCACATCGATCCGGAACTTATGGAAACAACCCCAGAGGGTCCATAAAAAAGAAAGAGGAGGATGTTTCCTTGATACTACAAGGTCAAAAAAGGCAATCGAGAATATGCCTATCTAGAGGAGAAACTACTCCCCTTTTCAAGCACAGTCTTCAAACCCTCCATTGCCTAAAGGTGGAGAAGTAAAGCGCCCTCGAACGTTCACACCCTTAGGGGACTCGCTCGAGAATATTCTTACTCTTGACTACTCGGAAGAAAATCACACATCTTCTTCCACCGACCAACCCTAATGGGAGGGTTTCAATGCTACTTTCGAGTGTGTGCTTATCATTAGGGGGCACTGGACATGATACTCAAGATTGTTGGGCCTTGAAACACAAGATCCAAGATTTAATAGACAATGGTGAGATCGTGGTTACCAAACCGGATCAACCTCATGTGCAAACAACCCTCTTCCTCAACACAAAGAAGAAGAGATTCAATATGATTAGTTGGAGCGGTGGGCGAGTTCCAATTTTAATGATGAATCATCCCGGACCATCAAAGGCGGTGTTGATAGATGGGATTACACAAAGTTCAATTTGCTATGGAATGAAAAGATGAAAGCTCTTTGTAAGCAAGTGGAACAATTGGCAGAACTGGTGATCCATCAGCATCAAGTCACACGCCAGTTAGTCAGCCAGGAGCATGCATGTCTCCTTCCTTTTTTTATGAATGCTCCATCATCACCTTCAGAAAGTGAAGCATTGGAGGACAAGGTTGCGAAGAGAGCAAGTGCTAAAGCCCGTCGAGGATTTTGCCAATAGAAGGAATTTACATACAGGGCCAACCTATGGAGGAGATATTTTGAAATGCTAATCAATGAAGGAAGAATCACCTCCCTTCTACCTCCAATTAATCCCGTTCAAGATGGTTCAACTCGATGGAGTATGTCAATATCATTCACATTCTCGCGATCACAACACGAGAAGAATGTTTGGGCACTCTCCACCACCTTATTCGAAATCTAATTGATAGGTGGTGTCCTGCGGTTGGGCGAGAGCGATGACATTTGTCTTACTCGAGTGTGGGAATACCTGTCCTATTAAATAGAAGGGGCTAGTAGCAGTTATATCCTATGAGACTGATGAGACTATCGGGCCATTTCCTATATCAGTAATTCAACTCAAAGATAGTGATAATCCTTTGAAAGTGGCTGAACCAGAGCTAATTTACTTACCATTTAGACCACATTATCTTGTTATCAGCTTACAAAAAGTCCCATGGAATTATGGAGAAACTGAAGGATCCACGTCTCATACTACTTTTTACGATGTCGAAGGAAAATCCATTGTATCTTCCTCGGAGGGTGATGAAGCCTACCATAAAAGCAAAGGGAAGATTCCCATAGAAAGATTGAAAATTCCTCCGCACTATATGGGGCCAATGAAGCCAAGGTGGTTTTAAGCTTAGAGAAGCTCCACATCAAATCTCAATACTGGACTTGGTTTTCTCTTTCGAGGATCACAGGAAGATCTTATTGAAGGTTTTGGAAGAAGCCTACTTACCAAAATCAGTGGATGTGGAAAAATTTCAACATCTGGTTGATCACATTTTTAACAACAATGTGATATCTTTCACTGATGATGACATACTGCCCAAAGGGACCGGTCATTGCAAGCCATTGCACATTGTAGTTTTGTCCTCCGGGTATATGTTAGCTGGAGTTTTGATAGATGGAGGTTCGTCTCTGAATATCTATCCTTATGAGCTCAATCATTTTTGCCACTTTGGTGTGAAGATGAGCGTCAATCTCAACAAGAGCGATATGAAGTAGCCATCGATTATCAAAGCTTTTGATGGATCAAGACGAAATTACATCGAGAGATTGAAGTACCAATTGAGATTGGTCCCCATACATTTTTGCGTATCTTTTCACGTCCTCAAGATAGATTCGAGGATACAACTTTGCTATTGGGAGACCATGGATCCACATGGTTGATTTGGTCGTCCCTTCTACACTTCATCAACAACTTAAATACATTATCAATAATAGCCTAGTCACTTGTCGTCGGCGGTAGGAATATCACGAACAAGGAGACATACCACTCATTAACTTCATTTGAAAGTTGGTGACCCGATTTTCATACTTTGGAAGTGAGCAACACACGCAATACCATCCTATTGGGCGCCACTTCCGTACCCAATTTTTTACAGAAGTGATGGCGGCTACACACAAAAATGATATCATTGGGTCATCGGCTGGACAAAAATTGGGTAAAAATCATCGGTATTAAGCACCCAATTCAAATGTCGATCAAAGCGGACACGGTAGGACTAGGCTATTCTGCGATTCGATCATAGGAATCCTCATAAGCACAAAGCAGATTCCTCGAAGCTTCCGCCACACGGCGATTATCTCCACTGCAACTCTGAGCCTATATCGATCTCGGGTAAAGGTGCCGACCCATGTTATGGCTATGCTATTTCCCAAACCGATACGGTTAAAGCAAAAGAAGTGTTGATTCACGATCCCAAAGTGGAAGAGAGGAAACGA
This sequence comes from Panax ginseng, assembly GCA_020205605.1. NCBI lineage: Eukaryota > Viridiplantae > Streptophyta > Magnoliopsida > Apiales > Araliaceae > Panax > Panax ginseng. Next base: position 38,584,939 of record CM035133.1, read on the forward strand.
AAAAATAAACATCAGACATCGCCCAATGATGTCGAGCATACGCATCATTGTCCATGATGAGCATACAAATAGATACACCCCAGACGATGATTGCCCAGATGTTATGGTCATCATTCGGGAGAAGGACGACGATGACAGCCCCTCCATCACTGCGGTCCATCATAACTTTTCCCTTGACAATTGGAGCAACATTCCATGCATTGGTCGACAAGGGTAAAATGGGCGAAAAAAATCCCTCTACCACATAGATAATAATAATTTACTTACTTTTACATACAATATTAGCGGTTATTTTATCGATATATATAACACATTTTGTATGATTAAGCAGTTTCATATATTAAGTGAAAGCATATTTTGTTTCAGGACTCTAAATTTAGATGTGCCTGTACTTGCTGATGAGATGCCTTTTCTCCACAAGGATTGTAACTTTGATGAAAAGTTGGACTCAGACTTGATGGAAATACAAGAGGACATTGAGATACCTCGGGAGATCAAAAGAATGGGTCGAAGACAAACCTAAACCTAACCTTGATCAAACCACTTCTTTCAATCTCGGAACCTTAGAAAGCCCTAAGTTAATCCAGTTGTTGGACCTTACCCCAAACCAAATAGAATGACATGGTTACATTACTAACTCAATTCGAGGATGTGTTTGCATGGTCTCATGAAGACATGGTGGGTTTATCCTTGACATTGTCCTTCATCGCCTTCCCATTAAAGAGGATTTAAGCCGGTCGGTGAGAAGCTCGGCGATTGAAACACGAGTGGAGTTTAAAGGTGAAAGAAGAAATTGTGAAACAATTTCAAAATTTGGCATTATCATGGTGTCTACATATCACGAATGGATATCAACATAGTTCCGTGCCTAAACCGGGAGGAAAGGTGCGAGTTTGCGTGGATTATCGGATTTGAACAAAGCTTGCCTTAAAGATAGCTTTCTGTGCCCTTTATCCACATTCTTATTGATAATCTTTTCGATCGACATGTACTCCTTTGCGGATTGCTTTGCGGGTATCATCAAATTATGGTCGTTGAGGAGGATCGTGAAAAAATGCTTTCATCACGCCTTGGGGAACCTTACTGTTATAGAGCGGTTGTCATTCGGCCTCATTAATGCGGGAGCAACCTATCGGTGAGCTATGATGGCTCTTTTCCATGATTTAATGCATAAAGAGATAGAGATCTCGTGGATGACATCATTGTCAAGTCCGAAGGAGGAAGACCACCTAGACCATCTCAAAAAAGCTCTTGACGGGTTGCGTAAGTACAACTTGAAGTTGAATCCGACCAAATCGCCTTTGGCGTTAAATCGAGGTAAGTTGCTAGGATTTCTAGTCGACCCACAAAGGGATTGAGTTGGATCCCACCAAAATCCGAGCCATCAACGAAATGCCCATTCCTCGGAGAGAGAAGAAAATCACGGGGTTTTGGGAAGAATCAACTTCATTAGCGGTTCATCTCTCGACTCCACGACAACACATGAACCCATCTTCAAGTTGTTAAGGAAGAACTCCTCCATGAAATGGAATGATGAGTGTCAAAAAGCTTCCTTACAATCAAAAGAACAACTAGTTAAAGCTCCCATTTTGGTACCTCCGGGGATGGTGTTCCCCTGTTCATGTACCTTTCCATTAACGACGATGATGCCATGGGTTGCATCTTTGGGACAAAAAAAGATAGAGGCGAAAGAATGAGCTATCTATTACCTCGACAAAAGATTGACATCGGTGAACACAAGTACACTCTGATTGAGAAGACTTGTTGTGCTTTAGCATGGGCTTCCATGAGGTTACAACATTACCTCCATGGTCACACAACCCATCTCATATCCAGCGTGGATCCTCTCAAATACGTGTTCGATAAACCCATTTAAATTGTCGGTTTGTCCGGATGGCGAGTTGATCCTACAACAATTTGACATCGTCTCTGGCGTGACGTAAAAGTCTATCAAAGGTCAAGGAATTGCGGATCAATGGCGGCACTTTTTACATGCGAGGGACTTCAAACCCTTGAAACATACTTCCCGATGAAGGGGTAATGGCGATTCAATGACACCATCGATGCGATACATGCCATATGTGGAAAATGTATTTTGATGGGCTATTAACACAGAAGGCTCTGGAAGTGGAAGCGATTCTAGTGTCCGATGCGCGGGGAAGCGATATCCGTCGTAGTCAAATTATAGTTTATCGGCACCAACAACACACGGTGAGTATGAAGGTTTGTATCATGGGGCTAAAACTTTGCCGTTCAATGGGCATAAAATGGTTAACTATCTTTGGGGATTCGAGTTGGTAATCAAACAATCCACGAGAATCTATCAAACCAAAAGAACTACATTTGTTGCCCTTACCATCGACAAGTTTTATAGATGGCTTTGGAGTTGAAGAAATCTCCTTTCTACATTCATTCCTCGTAATAGGAATGATTTTACGGATCTTGCTAGCAACATTGGCCTCCTTGATTCACATACGACACAAGGAAAACATGCCAAGCATCACATTTGCCTTGCCTGCAAAAAGGCCCCGATCTATGGGAACTATGTTGGAGAAGTATCGGATGAGCTACCTCCCATCCACAACCCTTGGTATCGACACATCAAGGAGAGTACTTACGAGATGGATCTACACCGTGAGAGCGAGAGCCAAGCTTAAAAAAAGCGGATCCATCGACTTGCTATAAAATTCTACTGGCGGAGATGCACTCTACAAGAGAGATGCGAGATTAGGTCTCCTCGGATGTGCGGACAAGGACCAAGCTCGAGGCTCATGGATGAGATCCATGGTGGAGTATGTGGCCCACACATGGCGGACCCTCTACTTGTTAAGAAGATCCTCGAGCAGGGGCATTATTGGCTTACCCTCAAAGTATTGTGATGATCACGTCAAGGTGCTGCTATCAATGCCAAATTCATGGAAATGCCATCCACGCCCCTCGAGGAACTCCACAATATGAGTTTGCCTTGGCCCTTCTCAATGTGGGGAATGGGCGTGATCGGGCCCATTGAGCCCAAAAGCCGATAATGGACATCGGTTCATATTCACCATGATCGATTACTTCACCAAGTGGGTAGAAGCGACCTCCTTCCCGGGGTTACTAAAGAAGTCATCATTGCTTTCATTCGAAAAAATATCATTTGTCGATATGGACAACCAGAGGTCATTGTGTCAGATAATGCTAAGAACCTCAACAACAAAATGATGTAGGAGTTGTGCAGTAAATTCCACATCAAACACCTTAACTCTGTCATCTACCATCAAAGATGAATGGTGCTGTTGAAGCGGCTAATAAAAACATCAAGAAAATCATGCAAAAAATGTCCGCCAATCACAAAGGATGGCCTGACCTCTTGCCTCTGACTTTATTAGCCTACAGAACTTCAATGCGTACTTCCACTGGGGCAACCCCCTACTCATTAATCTATGGGATGGAAGCGGTGCTCCCCATAGAGGTGGAAATGGAATCCCTCGAGTGTTAATAGATGCTCGGTGGATGAAGACCAATGGGTACAAGAGGCAAGTATCACCAATTGTCTCTAATAGGCGAAAAAAGCGAACCGCGACTATCTTCCATGGTCGATTATATCGACAAAGGATCGCCAGATCCTATAAACAAAAAAATCCGACTCTGACATTTTAAACAACACAACTTGGTTTTGAAGAAGATCATTGACAACCAAGATCAATCTAAGGGAAAATTCGATCCTAACTAGGAAGGCCCATTTTTTGTCAAGGAGATATTGGCAGGAGGCGCTCTCAGATTGCAAGAAATGGACGGCGATGAATTTCCACAACTTATCAACTCGGACACCGTGAAATGGTACTATGTCTGAGGTTACCATCAAACAAAGTTTTGGATCATCAGATCACCAATCATTTCAGGTTCTTTAACCCTCATTACATATAGCCTTTCCTTTTCATTCATCGCCCCTCGGGGAAAAAAACACACTTTTCAAACCAATGACTGGTTTCACTTCATCTGACTCGGTTATCCCATCGAGTTGAACCTTTCATACCTGCGGTTTATCCGACGAAGGCGGGATTAAACTTTTCACACTGCGGTTTGTCCCAAGCATGGGATCAAACTTTCATTTCCCCATAGTTCATTACGCACATAGGATTCAACTTCTTTCGGTCACAAATCGTCACGAGGGGCGAACTACGTCGACTGATCTCCACGATACCTCGAGAGTATGCGTAGGCAACCATATTCTATATGGCGGTCATGATAAAAAAAAAAAAAAAAAACATTCTACCCTTTCTTTAAAAAAAAAAAAACAAAAACATTCCTACACCTTCTTTCACATTCACCATTTACACCTTTCACATTCGAACCTCTTACACGAGGTTTGAACTACGAACTGATCTCCTCTTCATAGAAATGCGTGGCGACCATTTATGGTTCGGTCTAACCCCCTACAAAAATACAAAACTTGTCATCCGATGCTGGGATCAAACTTTAATCCACCACATTTCATCGACTTGGACCAAAAGGATGGAACTACCTAACCTCTCCTCACAAATAGGAGATTAAGCGACCATCTAAGCTGCGGTTGTGCCTCAAAAGCAACACACCAATCCATAAGAGATGGAACTAACTGGGCTCCTCCTAAATAGAATCTTGGCGACCATCTGTGGTGCGGTCAATCTCAGAGAGGAAAAGCCACACTCCTCTCCACATCTACATACATAAACCAGTCCCAAGACACCAAAGATGGTAGGGATACACACAGATCAATGATCCGTTCTGAAAAATCCTGCGACGTCTCAATGTCCACACATCAAGGATGAGTTGAGAATGCATCAAGATCACAAGACCACGAAGAAATAGGCAAATATCAAGCAAGTATCGAGGCACAAGTTGAAGGGAAGTGAATCAAAATATATTTCCTGCCATATATAATACTATTTGATATATACATATGTGTTGTACATGACAAAATGGCTAAGCTAGTGCATGCGAGGAAAATACAAGTCTATCTACGGATCGGTATGTATGCGGACTATCGGATCTAACATAGCATCCCTCTCCAGAAGAAGGAGGTAACACTATGGTCTCACATGATGGTATCTACGAGCTAGCCAGATAAGTCCGAGGCTAAGCGCATGGTGGCATGATGCTCATCAATGTATGCACTCATATTGGCAAGGATGCCGGTCGGTAAGGGATCTCCTTTGAAGTGTCTTGTCTGCAGCGGCTACATCTTCGGGAAAATATGGCGAATCCCTCATCATGATCTACATCAATGCATCTCTGGCGATCCGCCTCGATCTCTCTCTAATAGAGCCTCATCTCTCCCATCAAGAGTCTCTCTCTCATCAATGCCCTATCAAGGTCTAGCTTTGATCTCTCTCAAAAGGTCATCGGATGTAGACTCTGCTCCGGATCTTGTCTTTGAATCTTTGAATCACAGTAGCACTTTTCGTAGTGGGAGAATCCATCACAAATCTTTGGCAACCCGGTGAACAAATCCTCCTCGATGGGAATATCGGTCTCCTCCATAGGCTCCCCATCATCGGAATCAATCCCTCTGACTGTGGATCTTTGCCATAGTCGATCGCAATCTCTGTCTCCATCCATGCGAATACTGCGGAAACAACCCGGATGGTGACGAAAAAAACTTAGCTAGCTTACGCTGATCCCAACAGGCATACAACCTGGATCTATCCTCTATTGATAAGTGGCGAGAATCTAAGCGCTAACTCAATGCCCCCTCAAAAGGATGAAAATCCTGGAACTGGTCAAATTGACACATCATGGCCAGTGGGTGGTAAGTAATCATACCCCTCAAGCCCGCCAGAGGGAGATAATCCATGCCCAGAGCATGAGTGATGAAGCTGTAGGGTGAGATGAGCCATGTATATGAAAATATATCAAACGGATCTCCGATCCCTGTCAGGAAAGCTGACCAAGATGCATCATCTATACACTCTGCAGGCTGAAAGGAGTATGACATGGCTATATCATAGGTGAAACAATACACATGCCATCTGAAAGTGCCAATTGGTCTCAAGTGTGACATAAACCACACATACAGCATGACCGAACTTCTTGTAAACACTCCCACTCCCGTCGGATAAGTGCGACAGTATGTGGCCGACCTCAGAGTCTCTGCTATAATCATCGGTACAATGGTGTGACCCTCCCTGAGAGCTCTCACTACCATGATAACTCCTATATCCAACTCATCCATGTACCGTGGTATGTAGACATATGACAATATGCACAATAGCATTACATCCACTCTGGCCAAATGCCAATGATCCTCCAGTGTGGTGAAATCCCCAGAATGCCATGTATAACTATCCTCTGAGCCAAATTTATCAAATAGAAAATGCTGGGATATCACGTGGCCGGATGTGAGCTCATCCTGCACCACCCTACGCCTCAATCTAGTGAGGGTCATGAACTGTCAACTCATGTCTCAAATCGCCGTGTGCACACAAGGTCTGACTAGTGGCAGCATCATCAAACATTCATACTCCTCCAGAGTAGGAGTCAACTCCTGGGTCCCAATTCAGAAAACCTGCCTCGTCGATACCCAGTGCTCCAGCATACCCTCCACAAATCCTGCGAGAACCTGAAACATCAAGAGGGTCATAGTATGCTGCAACAGCTGATCTACAGTCACCCTGTCTGATGGTGACATACTATCATACCACGATCGCATACCAGATGCCACCAATACTGGTGGGGTATGATCAATGTGGCTAACTGTCGAAGAAGACATTTGTGTGGGCCATATCATAAGATCATCCAGGGGTCAATACTGAATATCTATGGATATACATACATATGCATAGCATAATAACATGCATAGTACAATAGATGACAATATGATATAGGGAATAGAAAACTGTACATAAATTCCTAAGTATATCATCATCTAATACATCATCTCTGTACATCTAAAAATATAGGGAAATGGGGCACTGACGCCCAACAACTAACAACGGCCTACCAAAAGAGATATCGAGAATGGGATAGAAATACCCAATGTCTAACAGAGGCCTATCAAAAGAAATAATGAGAATATGCATCAGAAGAAGACAATGGTGTCACTGGATCTCTATCCACAGGGATGTCTGGCCTATACAAGGGAGGATCTGCACCGGCAAAGCCATATGGGTCACCTGAGGGGCCAGCGCCAAAGCTGGAAGGATCAAAAGTATTTGCCTCTGAAGGATCTCTGCCCAAGTGTAGGATAAAGAAATGTGCTCGGTCTAACTGCCGGGTTAAACTATTAATCTGTGTTAAATGAGTCAGATCTCGGACATAGGCTAGCCAATTCGTCATCATCACGGATCCAGGAACTATATCCCCTATGAAATGAGTGGCGCGGGTTTGGGCTCTAATGGTATGAGGGAACCATGAATGCCGGAATAACTCCTGAGTACAGGGACCCTCTGATAATGTAAAACTATTAACACCCAACAATGGGATATCAATGACGGGTGACTGCGAAACAGGCTAATAACGCCTGGTAGGAGGCAAGATCGGTATACAAATCTTTCTTGTGGTTCTCCTGATAGCACGCTCTCCTAAATAGAGCTCTCACCCCTCTGGCTCGGTCTAGTTCAAGTTACAAAGGAGTTCTCACAATCTGAAAAGGCCAAATCAGGGATAAAAATGCTACGCAATTGAGCGGAATAGCCTGAAATCCTGGTTTTCATGGGCCAAACTGTGGCTTTACATATCAATCATTGGTATTCTCCTAAATACAAGGTACACTATACCGATGATCTCAGCTTTTGCAAATCTTACTCGGCAATGCCTCACACAGGTCTGATGCCGCCAAATACAGGGTCATAACCCTAAAAGCCTTTCCCCAGCGTGGGTTACAACGCAAATTTCATTCATTGATAAGGTTCCCCAGCGGGGGTTACAACGCATTCTTCGTCCATGAACAAATCCTCGACGGGGGTTATAACGCATTCTCATCCATTGATATACATGAATGAAGGTCAAGAAACCTTGACGTCATCTCAGCCGATGGCAAGTAAACCCATCGAAGCATCGTAAACTATTCGATGATTGGTACCCATATCCACGTATCCCCTGTGGGGGTTACAATGTATATATCCAGTAATACACACATCAACGAAGGTCAAACAACCTTGACAGTTTGCCCAACAGGGATCTATACATTGATACACACATCAATGAAGGTCAAGCAACCTTGATAGTTTGCCCAATAGGAATCTATCTGGTGATACACACATCGAGAAAAGGTCGAGCGACCCTAATAATACATCTTTTGTTGGCGTGAACTCCAACAGATCGTGGTATATCTTTGGTGACACAAACCAGAGAAGACCATCCTCATCGGAGAGGACCGATGATAGAATATGTTATACACATCCTCAAACAGACAAAGCTTTATCCCCACAGATCTTTTACACACAAGAGGCACATCTTCAGAGTAAAGTCTGTATCAAGGATTTAGGACTTTGGTGATAACCCCAACATCAACATCCTGGAAGACTTCGATCACACGTCCAAGACATCACTAATTGTCATGCCCGATAGGATTAACAGGGAATCGGCAATCATCCCATCATGTTGGAAAATAATCCAATAAAAATGCATGCATCATGCATTTGCATCATATTGCTGCACATGACATCTTGTTTATCTTGTTGCATTTCAAGTTTCTAGGGTTCTTTATCCTATCCATGCCTTGCATTGCATGAATATGATAAAGAGGGGCATCTATAGACACTTGAAATTTTCTGCACACCTATTACTAAAATTACAGGAGGGAAGATTCATCTTTCAGAGATAACCCTGGAAGACAGTTCATATCCATTCCGGATACCACCGAAAGTTCAGTCTCAACCCCGGAACACACACCAGGAGTATCAGTTCCAACCTTGGAGATAACCCCAAGTTTTATTCTTGGAGATAACCCCAAGGAATGCCGTTGCAGTTCCGGCGATAACCCCAGAAATGCTTGTTTCAAATGCATGCAATCAGCTTCAACATCGGAACTCCCGCCGAGGCACTCATTCCAAAGACCCGGAGATAACATCGGGAAGATTGGCACATTTAAAAGATAACCCTGAGGAATTCAAACACTTGAGAATTCCAATCTCAGAGATAACCTTGAGCATTATCTGCTTTATCAACCAGAACTGGAGATAACCCTGATAAGGGGCAAAATCATCATCTTGCCACCTAAACCCCACATTGCGCAGTCTCAACATCTCATACATACATTTCTATACAACAATGTCCCACAAGAGCCAAGGAGTTCTAATCCTGGGTGATTATTACGCAGGGCAACACACCGAATAGAATTTGAAGCTTGAAGACAATGGGCATGGTCCCCTCTTCCTGACTTCGTACAACCTCTAATCCCATGTCATTGCATAACTCTCAACAATGACGGTCCAAAAAAGGTCTTGTACACCTTAATCGGATGCTCGGATTAAAGTTCTGCAAGTTCGAGCAGACATCACAGTGCACAAGTGGACGTACTTCGAGACGACATAACCCGTGGAGCCCGAGGCACCCCGGCGGCCAGAGTGCATCTGCATGGCCGCCAGCAGTACCATCTATGACCACCACCACTCTATAAATATAGAGCTTGGGGTGGCCATTTTAGAAAAGAAAAAGGCGAGGAAGCCCTGTCAAATTTACTCTATACACACCTCATATAGCTATATTTTTATCGACAAAAGTTAAGTGTTCATCCACTTAGAGTTATAGAAGTCTTCTTTGGCAGCCCACTGTAAGCCTTCTTACACATTATAAAGCCTTTCTCTTCATCTTTGCACACATTATTCTTCACATTGAGAGTCGTGTTGTGTGTGTATGCCCGGACTTTGGTCTGTGGTTTTCATTTCTATCTGTATATATATACTTATATATATATATATATTTATATATATGGACTAACATTATCGAGTCATGCCTCGATTGAGCCTAGACTTATGTCTGGAGCGTTACTTGCTTATATATACATATATATATATATAGTGACAAATCACAGAAATGATAAACTGAGCCGGGATTGAGAAACATCCTGTGCGTTTACCGCTTTTATATATATATATATATATATATATATATATATATACATTTCTGTCAGTTCGGAGTTTACTTATTGGCCTTTTACTACTTTATTTACATTCCATCCCTTTGAGTTTACTTAAGTGGCGCTTGATCGCTTTTCGCTTTATTTACATTCCGTCCTGCCTGGAGTTTATTTCGTGGCAGTTAATCGCATTTATTATTTTTCAGATTCTACCCAAGCAATGCGCAAATGAAGCAGGTCAAGAATGAATCGGGTCACGGTTCAAAACCTTCAAAGCCATTTCCGATTTGTGGCGCAAGTCAAGCGCTTCTCATCCAGAAATCGATCTGGTAATCGCAGTAGTCAAGGCTCCAAATGAACTAGAGATGGCGCAGCTACGCCGCATCGCAGAAACTGAAAACTTTTCTGTTACCTAGAAATTTTGATCCAATCGCATATTACACATATATGGAATCACAAAGACTGATAATTAGCACAAGATTGACTCTGATACCACTGTTAAGTTTTCTAGAAACAAAAGCATGTAATCAAATCATATAAATATAACGGAAGCGAAGTAAAATGGATTTAAAATTTTTCTTACAAACCATAAACCAAGATCATTCTTGTGCTTTAATTATCAGGATAAATCAACTATTGGTACCTGTACTGGGACACGACTTACAATTTGGTACTCGAAGTGAAAAAAAGTTACAAACTGGTGATTGTACTCGAAAAATGTTACACTCCATTAAACATTAGGGACGCGACTTATAATTTGGTACCCGAAGTGAAAAAAGTTACAAACTGGTGATTATACTCGAAAAATATTGAAATCTGGTGCTTGTACTTTTCAATTTTTAAATAATGGTTAAAATTGAACAAACGGGAGAGACAAATATATAGAGAGAGAAGCGAAGTTGACGCGAAGAAGATCCTCGATATTTTGTTCCATCTTTCCTTGCCTCCCACATTCGCACCATTGCTCCACAGTGGCACCGACTTGGGAACTCTGGTGTAATTCATTCATTTTTATTGCATGAACTACAATCTTCCCTGATTTCATTTACGATTTCACTCCAAGATGAGCTCATCCTTTCAATTAAACACTAAAAATCCTTTAATAAATATATGAGAACCAGTAATCAATGGAGAATCAAGACAAGAAGAATGAGAGAAGAAGAAAGACAGAAAAAGATAACCCTAATTTTTAAACAGAATAAAGATGAAACCCTACTGTTTAACGGAGTGTAACATTTTTCGAGTACAATCACCAGTTTATAACTTTTTTTCACTTCGGGTACCAAATTGTAAGTCGTGTGTCTAATGTTTAACGGAGTGTAATATTTTTTGAGTACAATCACCAATTTATAACTTTTTTCACTTCGGGTATCAAATTGTAAGTCGTGTCCTAGTACAGGTACTAAAAGTTGATTTATCCCTTTAATTATCAGTCAATAAAAGGAGTAGGAGAAACAAAATTATACCCTTGAAGATCTGATCTTCCTCAGGTACAAGTTCAACTCCTATTCCTTTGTGCTCTCCTTGAATATGCGGGTTTGGTTTCTTTCTTTGATCAACGTTAGCCACCCAAACATTTGGCCTCTAGAGGTGATCCACCAAGGAAGAACAAAAATCTATAAGAATGGGTATTGACTCAAACCCTAGTTTCTATCTGTATAGAAAAAGACGTACTCTCCAACTATTGGAATCACATATCTCACATCACCAGATATCTAATATAAGACTTCTCTTATAAAGATATTAGTTAACCTATTTTAATATAATTAAAATGGAGAATTATTTAATTAATTAAACTCCTTTAATTAATTAGGCTCCCTAATCTAATTAGGAATAATTAATTAAACTCTTTTAATTAATTTACCTCCTAATCTTATTAGGAATAAATGAGAGTACTAATATTAAATTAATTCTCAAACTCCTTTAGACATTAAAATATTAATATTAATAAGACTCCTCTTATTAATTTATATTTAATATTTTAAAATATTAAATAATAAATATTAAGTTATTTAATTTATTCTATCACCATAGATTAAATTAAATATACTTAACATATTATTACGATTATGCCATTAACTTTTTAAATAATTATTCTTCCTTTTATAGTGTGACCCTTTAGGTTCTCCATATTAAACCAGTTGTGAATAAATCAATTAGAATAATTCTAATCTTATTTAAATAAATAAATTAAACTATTAATTTATTTAAATAAATAATATTTATTCTACAATAGGGATAAGTCTCCCTTGCGATCAACGACTTTCAAGATAATATAGATTTCAACATTAATCATAAAAGAACCTTTGAGTAAATAGTTACCGTATAATTTAATCCTTCCACCATACAATGTTCCAATTAAATATAAGACATAGAATTATTGTCAAGTCTTATTTTATTTAATTATATGTATTTCAATTCTCAAATACACAAATCCGAATGAATGCAAATTAGAAACACCATTCTAATTTCATTCCACCTTGGCCAAGGATTCCTGGGTTGTCAGTTATCGAATCACATAGGACATATCTCTTGTTTTACTAGAAGCTGTAGATTCTTTGTTGATCATACATTATCTCCATATATAACTCATTATACACAAGCATACCCTTTGATATACCCTGAGTGTAAGACCCCAAATTTTATGAAATGAAAGCATTCAATTTTCTTATAATTATTATTCTATTTAGTAAATGGTTAAATTGATAAAAAAGTTAAAGTTAAGAGTGATATGTGAAAATTTTACAAAGTAAGCAAGTTGATATAAAATATTCGTTGTGTCGGGGAATATTCGTTTGGTTGGGGAATATTCTTTTTATCAGGGAATATTCGTACGACGACACAGTCATTAGTGGACCCCACAACGAAATAACTATCGGATATAGAAAGCGACAGAAATAACCTTTTTATAAATTTAACGGCAAAACTTTTACCATTAAACTGCTAAAATATCCAGTGATAAAAGTACAGTAATACACGTGGTTGCACAGTAGTACACAGTATTGCACAGTATCTCTGATTATTGATACCTACGTAAGAAGTCACTCAATTTTATTCAATTATTGCAACAATAGTTGCTGCATAGTATCTAATATTATTGATTTATTATTGTCACAGTATCATCTGTACCATATTTTATATTATTAAATCAATAATTGAGACAACACATTTATTCATATTATTATTTATATTATTGATAATGTCTTGAAAGTTCTGTCGAGGAAAGGGGTTAGGTCATCTAATTGCGCGTCAATAAGGAGAAATCTTTATCGAAAACCCCTCTCTTTTCTAGGAATGATCTGGTTGTCAATATTGTAAGTTATAATATTAATAATGAATAATTGTTAAAATATTAAAAATGTGTTTATTGAAGATACGTGAATTTTTAAAGTTAAAGGAGAATAATGCAAACTTGGAAAACTTTAGGGGTACCAAAGTATAATAAGTTAACCAATCCATGTGAACTTGAATAAACCAATCAGAGAAGAGATGACGCAAGCATGATGTAAGCATGACATCATCCTTAAAGAAACACAAAGATGATGTAAGGATGATATTATCATGGTGTCATCATGATGTCACCTGGACTAAGGTGCAATTAATGAGGTACTAAACTGTAATAAGTTGAGCCCCTAACGTGCTATTATTGAAACTATATTTTCCTATATATAGAAGCTCATTTCTTCTTTCATTCTCACCAATTCACTAAGACTCACAAGAGAAACAGTAGAGAAAGAAACTATAGAGAGAAAGAAGAAGAGTATTATGCTACTTTACTATTGCAGTATTCAGTCTTCTACTAAAGTAAATGGTATTATTTCTTTTCATATTCTTAAATCTGAACTTACTATGGTAAGTATTGCTTCTATAATCCCTGAAATTAGTGGAATATACTTGAGTTTTGCGCTTCATCTAGTATCGTTTCATTGGAATATTGGTCTGAACTTTCTTATTAAATTTCAATATTTTCACTTGGGGTACTATTCACGAGTTACTATTCACTCGAGTATTATTCACTCGGGAATTCGGTGTACTTTGCATGACGGGATACTATTCATTTGGTACTATTCACTCAGGTACTATTCACCCAGGGTACTATTCACGACAAAAGTGATTTCTTTTCTATCCAAATTATTTTGATACATGAATATCTATTTATTTATGGTACTATATATTTGGTACGATTCATTCAAGGTACTATTCACGACAAAAGTTATTTCTTTTCTGTCCAAAATTATTTTTGATATATGAATACTATTTTTGAATTTTACTCCACAATTAATTATCATGTTGACAATTTGGACATTTTTGAACTCTAGATAAATTGAATTATAAATCTCTAATAGTTATCCTTGATCTCACTTGATTAATTCTTTATATCATTGTCATCATCCTCATGCTTATGTTGTGGTAACTTTCATCTTTGGCCCGTAGTGCATAGATGTACTGTTAATTGGTATGATAATGACCAGGAAAGTTTGTATTGATATAATCATGACCTGTAATGTTACAGACAAATGATGTGGTGAAAGTCCTCTTTAGCCCGTAGTGCATAGATGGACAGTTGTTCGACATGATCATGACCACTGGTGATACTAACGAATATCTTTGGCCCGTAGTGCATGGATAATTCGTTGATGTGAAATATTTATTGATTGTTGTTATAGGGAAAAAATATTGATGATGAACTTTTAAATCATAGAAGATAGTAAATATCATGCTCTACTTGACTCTTCTAATGGATTACTTGTTCCGCTGCAGTTAAATTTGTTGTATATTGTATTCTATCAGTTTGACGGTGTTGAAGGCTAACGATAATTTATTCTACATTATCTTAGTCATAATATTCTTTACTGGGCTAGTTGAGCTCACCATTTGCATTCATTGTTCTTTTTAGAAAATGAGAATATAGCTAGGACTAGTCAGAGAATGGAGTGACGGTCCAAGATGGTTGCTATAGTAGTCCTCATGATTTTATAAAATAGTGTGATAATAATTGTAATGAGGACTCCATTTGAGTTTGAATATTGTCTACGAGATAATATTCGTGTTAAAACTCTCGGCTTATGTTTTGTCGTGTTTTGCACGACATTTGTATAAATTAAGTTTGTATTTAAATTATGTACCATGTATTTGGCGACTTAGAATGGGTTGTGTATACTTATTTTGGGAGCGTCACACTGAGGGTCTTAAGGAATAAGTCAAAGTATAAATCATTATATACAAGATACTATGAGGATCTCAAGTCTAAGGATCACTTGTACTACTATCACTATAAGAATTCCTATTGACAGGCAAGTAAAACTCCATTAGGTATTCCTTAGCGAGTCACGTTCAGTGAACTTATTCTTCAATAAGCACCTACATACTTGCTTTGGTGTCTCCACACAAATGATCATGAGATCAATCATCCTCATCTAATGAGCAAGCAACGTATGTACCAATCTATTCGGATTCACTAATCCCTTTTTAGTAATCCATTGATTGAGAACATTTTAGTTTTTAAAGCTATCTAAGAATTTAGATCTCATTAGTATGATCTCATCATAATTCTAAAAGTATTGCTTAAAACTATGTGTTTATCACATATTATTAAAACAACATCATGTTGATAAATTAAATGTCTTTAGTAAATTAATACTTTTATTAATAAATAAATAAGATTGATTACAAAGTATATGATTTATCATCATACATGATTGTCTTGTGTACATACTACTTTCAAATCACATACCCAATTTTCATGAAGAAAAAACCCCAAAACACATCCATTCATTTTTGAACAAATTCAGGGAAAAAACTCCAAATCACATACCTAATTCATTTTTGAATAAATTCATGAAGAAAAAAAGTAAATCTCGGAGAGGTTTTGTGTGGGTATGTATATATATATATATATACACACACACATACACAAATTGAGAAACATGAAAAAATGACCCACCTCCATTCTATTGCTTATTTCAATTTCCAAATTACTGGGCACATGAAGTTTCCAAAAATCTAGTTGTAGAGATGTATCTGCAGATTGTAGACACTTGAAATTTTCTGCACACCTGTTACTAACATTGCAGGAGGGTAGAATCGTCTTTCGGAGATAACCATGGAAGACAGTTCACATCCATTCCGGATACTATCGGAAGTTCAGTCTCAACCCCGGAACACACACATGGAGTATCATTCTCAACCCTGGAACACACATCGGGAACATCATTTCCAACCTCGGAGATAACCCCAAGTTTCGTCCTTGGCGATAACCCCAAGGAATGTTGTTGCAGTTTCGGCGATAACCCCGAAAATGCTTATTTCAAATGCGATCAGCTTCAATCTCAGACCTCTTGCCGAGTCACTCATACCTCAGACCCGGAGCTAACACCGGGCAGACATGCACACTTACAGATGACATTGCGGTATCCAAACACCGGCGTGGTCCAATCTCGGATGTAACCACGAAGCAACGCTCGCTTTCAACTCAAATCGGCGATAACCCCGATGAGGAGTCAAACGTCATCTTGCTACCTCAACATCTGTGCGTCGTCTCAACACTTCATACATACATACATACAACAATGTCCTACAAGAACCAAGGAGTTTTAATCCCGAGTAACTATTACGCGTGGCAGCACACCAGATAGAATTTGAAGTTTGAAGACCGTGGGCATGGTCCCCTCTTCCTGACTTCGTACAACCTCTAATCCATGTCATTACATAACTCTCGACACAAGCAGTCCGAAGAAGGTCTAATATACCTCGTTCGGATGCTCGAATTGAAGTTCTGCAAGTTCGAGCGGACATTACAGTGCACGATTACACGTACTTTGAGATAATGGGACCATGGGACCCCGGAAACCCGAGGCACCATTGTGCATCTCTGACTCTAGAAGGTACATCTGCGGCTCCCCACTCTATAAATAGAGGGCTTGGGGCAGCCATTTTAAAGAGAAAAAGGCGAGGAAGCCCTATTTAATTTGTTTTGTACACACCCTATATTGAGTGCTTGCTCTTTTTAAACACCTGTTAGCTCACATATAGCTACATTTTAACCGGCGAGAGCTGAGTGTTTATCCATCTAGAGTTATAGAAGCCTGCATTGGTAGCCCACTGTAAGCCTTCTTACACTCTATAAAGCCTTTCTCTTCATCTTTGCACACGCTATTCTACACATTGAGAGTCGTGTTGTGTGCGTATGCCCGGACTTCGGTGCGTGGTTTTCATTTTTGTCTGTATATATATACTTTATATATGTATATATTTATATATGAACTAACATTATCGAGTTATGCCTCGATTGAGCCTAGACTTATGTCTGGAGCGTTTACTTGCTTATATATATATATATATAATTGTTGTCAGACATATCTGATGAGCCTAGATTTTACAACTGGAGCGTTTATTGCTTTTATATATATATATATATATATATATATATATATATATATACACTTATATATATAATTATTGTCGGACATATCCGATGAGCCTGGATTTTATATCCGGTGCGTTTACTGCTTATATATATATATATTTACATTTCTGTCAGGCCTAGAGTTTACTTCGTGACCTTTTACTGCTTTATTTACATTTTGTCCCACCTGGAGTTTACTTCGTGGCGGTTGATCTCTTTTAAAGCTTTCTTTACATTCAAGTCCCGCCTAGAGTTTACTTCATGGCGGTTGATTGCATTTACTGCTTTATTTACTTTTCTGATCCCCCATGGAGTTGCTTCATGGTGGTTTATCATGTCCATATATATATATATATATTTACTGCTTTTATATATTTACATTTTTCGATCCCCCATGGAGTTGCTTCGTGGTGGTTGATCATGTCTGTATATATATATATTAACAGCTTATATATATATATATATAACTGCTTACTGCTTTTCATATAAATTGCGATATCATGTGAGCCTAGGAATCATGTGATCACAGATTTAGTCCACTGAATCTAGATTCGGTTCCCATGATGGACCTTTTTCAATTTATGTTGACTTGTACATTATTCTGATGTCTGAATTTCCTTGGATGGTCACATGCCCATGAGGAGTTCGGATCCTTTCTTTGTATATATTTTCTCAAAGATGCCTTACATCTCGAAAATAAAAGCAAACAAACCGAACATTTAGTAATAAAATGGAAGTATCAAAGGCCTCAATTACTATTGAGCACAGGGTTTGAAAAACCTCTTTTACAAAACTTCATTGCTATATCTTGTTCAAAACTGAATTTTTATATAAATTCAAACCCTGTGTATATAGGTGCGAACGAGGCATAGCACTACTTTCAAATAATTTGCACATTGATCTACACACACACACACACATTCATATAACAGTTTCTTAAAAAGTGGCGGTCACCAGTAGCAACACGGATGTCGAAGTGCCTAACACCTTCCTCCGTATAATCAAGCCCCGAACCCAAATAGATCTCGGTTTCACGCACCCGTTTAGCGATGTCACATCACCGTCAATGTGCAAATATTTTCGATTATATTAGTGCAACCAGGTTAAAAAAACCAATCACGACTCTTAACAGTCCATCGTCGACATTATACATGTCGGACCTTTTTCACTTGTTTTTTCAAACAAATCTCACCTAACAATGAGAACACCAAAGAATAAGTAACGAAAAGGGACAACTAAAAATCCCGACGTTGACAGGTGGCCACTCTGTTGGGGACACCAGTAAGAGGGTTTAAGCTGCCACTACAAGCTTTTCAAAATTGTTATATGCTTGTGTGTGAATGATGTATTTACATTATTGATGAATGTGTACGAATGCATTTTACTTACTGCACTGCAAAATATCTATCTGTGATATTAGTGCTTCGCACATGTCATCATTTTCATAAACGGTGAGACACGTTGTATGTGAATGTATGTTGTAGGGTTCCTCCACCAGGAGGCTATCCTGTCGGTGTTTGATTACTAGACTCGTAGGGAGACTAATTCCAATGAGGCTCAAGAAAGGCACCACCTAGATTCGCTCAAGTTGAAAGATCGGATTAACTTCCCGCCAAGTAGATTGTGATGATCTGGGAACCTTCATGCCAAAAAGCCACGAGAGTAACCCTAAGATAGGTCAGCCTCTGATAAACCAAACGCGGAGGAAACTCTCTTCATACTTTCCATTTTTAATTACTTGTAAAAGCATTTACTTGTAATTTTATTCCATGTTCATTCACATGTAATGGAAAATATGAAGAATATTTGTGCATGACATGTTATCAATTAACACCCATTTTTTGCAGGACAATATTCCTAAAACGGACACATTATGATAACATTTACATTATCCCTAAGACTAAACTACATATTTTTTTTGTAGGGAAGCAATTGGGCCTGTTACCCGCTCAAAATAAAAAAAGGCCACGAGCCTACAGCCAATCATGTCTTCTTCTAACTAGTCTAATCCTGTTTCTCGAGAAGAATTTGACGAATTAAGTAAAAAAATTACAGATTTGGCTGTTCTGCTTAAAGAACTGCATCAGTTTACTCAAGGTACGAAGATACCTACACATACAGAATCCTCTGCACAAGGAGGAGCTCAAGGGTTGGAAAAAACAATTCCATAACCTCAGTTGGATACGACCAACAAAGACCCTGAAAACACTCGTCTCAAAGGAGATCCAGACACCGGTGATATAAGGAAGAAGGTCCTCCAAATGGAGGAAACTATCCGTGTTCTCAAAGGGATTGGAACACATGGAAGTGTTTCATATGCTGACCTTTGCATATTTCCTGGTGTTTATTATCCAGAGAAATTCAAAACCCCTGATTTTGAAAAATATGATGGATTAGGGGATCCTTATACACATTTGAAAGTGTTCATTGGAGAACTTGGATCTCATACGGAAAATGAGAAGCTCAGAATGCAGTTGTTCCAGAAGAGTCTGACTGGAGAGGCCCGTTCGTGGTATACCAGATTAGACAACTCAAAGATCCATAGCTGGGAAGAGCTAGCTCATGACTTCCTTACTCAATACAGTTTTCAATCTCAGATGACTCCTAACCGGTACCAGATTACCAAGGTCAAGAAACAGTCTAATGAGTCTTTCAGAGAGTATGCTCAGAGGTGGAGACACCTGGCTGCTCAAGTTATTCCTTCCATGACAGAGTCAGAAATGGTCATGACTTACTTAGACATATAGGAAGCTCCTTTCTATGAGAGAGTTTTAGCTGGTATTGGCAAACCATTCTCTGAAATGATCAAACACGGAGAGATGGCTGAAATGGGATTGAAGTCCGGTAAGATTCAAGACCTAGCCGCTCTTAAAGCAGTTGTTGAGCACATCAAGTCTGGATCTTATGGAAACAACCCACGGAGGGTCCATAAAAAGAAAGAGGAGGATGTTTCCTTGATACTACAAGGTCAAAAAGGCAGTCAAAACATGCCTATACAGAGGAAAAACTACTCCCCTTTCCAAGCACAGTCTTCAAACCCTTCATTACCTAAGAGTGGAGAAGTAAAGCGCCCTTGAACGTTCACACCCTTAGGGGACTCGCTCGAGAATATTCTTTTTCTTCTGACTACTCAGAAGAAAATCACACGTCTTCTTCCACCAGCCAACCCTAATGGGAAGGGTTTTGATGCTACTCGGAAGTGTGTTTATCATGCCGGGGCACCTGGACATGATACTCAAGATTGTTGGGCCTTGAAACACAAGATCCAAGATTTAATAGACAATGGTGAGATCGAGAGTGGTCGTAATCTTTCAACAGCTCGAGCCAATGTCATTGTCGCATGTTGAGTTCTTTTTGGGTGAAGAAATATTTGAGGCTTTTATGGTCTGAATATATCTCCACTTTCTCTCCATATAGATAGTGCCTCCAGATCTTTAAGCGAAACGATCACGCCGCTAACTCTAGATCATGAGTAGGATAATTCCTCTCATATTCTTTAAATTGTCGCGAGGCATAGGCTATGACTTTCGCATGTTGCATGAGAACACACCCTAACCCTTTGCCCGAAGCATCGTTGTAGATAACAAATCCATCTGAACCAGATGGTATTGTCAGAACAGGTGCCGAAATGAGTCTCCTCTTGAGCTCTTGAAAACTCTTCTCGCATTCCTCGCTCCATATGAATTTTGTATCCTTCCGAGTCAGCTGAGTTAACGGAGTAGCAATTCGACAAAATCCTTCCACAAATCTCCGATAATAACCAGCTAAACCTAGAAAACTACGTACTTCGGTCACCGTCTTCGGTTGCTCCCAACTTTGTATTGCTTCAATCTTCGCCGGGTCAACAGATACTCCATGTTTTGACACCACGTGCCCAAGGAATGCTACTTCCTCAAGCTAGAACTCACATTTTTTCAACTTGGCATATAACTTGTTTTCACGAAGCCTTTGGAGTACCAGCTTCAAATGGTGTTCATGATCATCACGGCTTTTGGAATATATGAGGATGTCATCAATAAAGACAATAATGAACTGATCCAAATATTCCTTGAATAATCGATTCATCATATCCATGAAAGTCGCAGGAGCATTAGTCAATCCATAAGACATGACTAAGAATTCATAATGCCTGTACCGAGTTCTGAAGGCAGTCTTTGGAATATCCTCAGTTTTAATCTTCAGCTGATGATATCCAGAACGAAGATCGATCTTTGAAAAGAATTGTGCTCCTTGCAACTGGTCAAATAGGTCATCAATGCGAAGTAATGGATACCTATTCTTGATGGTGACATGGTTCAATACAAAGTCGCATACTCCCATCTTTCTTCTTTACAAATAAAATAGGAGCACCCCAAGGAGATGTACTAGGATGAATGAAACCGATGTCCAACAACTCCTGTAGTTGGATCTTTAAGTCCTGAAGTTCAATAGGAGCCATTCGATATGGGGCTTTAGAAATGAGCTTTGTACCAGGTTCAAGATCAATAAAAAATTTAACTTCACGTTCTGGGGGTAGACCGGAAAGTTCTTCAGGAAATACGTCAGGAAATTTACTAACAACAGGAATATTATTCAAATCTGACGTGTCTTTATTCAAATCCATAACATAAGCTAAGAAAGCTTGACATCCGTTTTTCAATAAACGAATAGCTTTATGACTTAATATGACAGTGATTGATTTTAGTGGTTTAGTTGCTTGAATTCGTACAATAGGTTGGTTAGGAATATGAAAACTAACAACCTTACAAAAACAATCAATTTTGGCATGATGAGTAGTTAACCAATCAATCCCTAAAATCACTTCAAAAGCAAGTATCTTTAAAGAAATAAGGTCAATAGGTAATATGATGGTGCCAACTTGGACCAAACAAGATTTATAAACAGTGGATGTGATGAAAGTTTCTCCTAACGGAGTCTCCACAGATAAATCAAAGTCTAATTTCTCCGGAGTCAAGTTTAAACGTTGAGCACAAGCGGGAGAGATAAATGAATGGGTAGCACCCCAGAAATTGGCAGTAAGGTATAAACTTCGCAAGAATTTATGATTAGCTTACCCGTGATCACCTCATTTGGGTTCCTCGCATTTTGACCAGTCACGACAAACGCTCTTCCAGGAACCGTTGACTTTGACTTTTCTGGGACAGCCTTTTGAGTCACCATTCCCGCTGGACTTGGTTTTGCTACTGTACAATCTCGAGCGATATGTCCTTCCTTTCCACAATTATAACATACCTTGAACTGTTGTGGGCAGTTTGGGTTGATATGTCCCTCTTTCCGGCATTTATAGCATACGACCGGTGGTCGTTCTCCTCCCTTAGAACCAGTTGATGCTGGTGCTGACGTCTTCGCATTATAATTATTGAATCTCCTCTTTTTATAATCTCCCCCGACTCGCTTCTTCTATTTTCATGGTCATGATTACCACCAGAGTGGTTACCGCTTTTGTCCGTACTTTTCTTTCTCTGCTGGTTATCGTTGTTCTGATGACTGTTGTCACCGGTATGATCCTGGTTGTGGTCCCTCGGTTGAACGTACTCGTTATCTCGATCTAATAATTGAGCCCTATTGACAACATCTGAATAGAGAAAAAATTTGTGAGAAATGAGATATTGACGTATGCCGGGTTTCAAACCTCTCAAAAACATCTGCGTCATACGTTCCTCATTCTCCACCAAATGAGGTGCAAACCTAGATAACTCTGCAAACTTCGCCTCGTACTGGGACACCGTCATGTTGTTTTGCTTCAGTCTAATAAACTCTACTTCCTTCATATGACGAATACTTTTAGGAAAGTACTTGTCATTGAACAGTTTCTGAAATGTTTCCCAAGACATACTGAGTGCGGCTGGATGGGTACGCTTCACAGATTTCCACTAGTAATCTGCCTCATTACGGAACATAAAGGTGGTGAATGGAACCTTCTATTCCTCTGTGCATCCCAAGACAACGAATATCTTGGTAATTTGCTTGACCCACGCCTCCGCTTTTAATCGGATCCGGCTTCCCGCACTCAGGTGGTCCTACTCTTTTTGAATCGCTTGTTGTGACAAACCGTGCGTTGTTATCATTTCCACCTGTATTTTGAACATGAGTCTCCCTCGTCTGATTTTGCATGAACTGCAAAAAGCTTCTAAACATCCCATCGTTCATCGTTTGATCAGTGGTGGTGTTTACAGGAGGAACATTGCCAGCCTGTTGCACGTTCTCCTCTTTGGTGAGTAAAGATGTCTCCACGGTCTCATTTGCTCCACTGTTAACATTCTCAGTTGCCATTCTCAAATACTGCCATAAATTAAGGGTTAATTAAAGAAATCAACATGTCACATAATATCCCTATATACTGACCAACCAACAAATAAGCTTAGGTAGGACACACTAGTGAAGGATTTACTCGTCTCTCTCCTCCTAGTTCTATTCTCCGATCTCTGCCAGAGACCATATCCTTAAGCTCTGATACCAACTGTGACACCCCCAAAATAGGTATACAACATCCATTCTGAGTTGCCAAATACATGGTACAGAAACAACTCCAACTTTATTAATACAATTGTCGTGCAAAATACGACAACACATAAACTGTGAGTTTAAATACAAATATTTTCATATAAACAATATTCACACCCAAATAAGTTCTCATTACAATTATTGATACATTATTTTACAAAAATGATGAGGACTACTAAAACGACTTTCTAGAACCTTCATTTCATAACCCGACTAGTACTCGCTACATTCTCGCCTCCTGAGAAGAAAAATGGAACAAAAAGGAAAAGGGTGAGATCAACTAGCCCAATAAAGAATATTATGACTAAGATAATATAGAACAAATTATCGTTAGTCTTCAACAGGGAAAAATCTGATAGAATATAATAGACAACAAGTTTCAGATCAATATTCGCAGCGGAAATAATAATTCATAGAAGAGTTACGTAGAGAATGAAATCTACTATTTATCTATGAATTTAAAAGTCCATCATCAATATTTTATCCCTGTAACATCAATTAATTTACATCTTGAATCAAATATTCATCTTTGCACTACAGGCCAAAGATATTCATCAGTTGGTCATGTTCATCTCAACACATGTACATCTTTGCACTACGGCCAAAGATATTCATAAGAAAATCAACCATATTTTCACTACAGGCCAAAGATATTCAGTAATATCATCATTTAGGATTGAGGATGATGAAACATATTTTAAAGAAAATGAATCGAGTGAAACAAAAGAACAAATATTAGGATTCGTACTTTAAACAATCCGAGTTCAAAAATACTTCATAAATAATCATAGTGGAGTAAAATTCAAGAATGATTAAAACATGGATACAATCAAAGCTAGTATCCATAATAGATATTTTGGACAAAAACAAAAATTTAATTTTTCTGTGAATAAAGGTCGATTCGTGAATAAAGATCGTATCACGTGAATAATGTAAATGATTCGTGAATAGTAACTCCGACACTAAAAGACAAGAATTTCACAAGAAAAATCTTTCCAATATGTAGGCATAATGATATTGAAAGAAATAATATCATTTATAAAAAAATAACATCCTTTACCTCGAAAAAAGAAAAGATTTCCATTAGAATCTTTGGATATAGTCTTGAAGGAACTTGTACCGTATAATAACACTCAAAGTCTCAAAATACTCAGAAGAATACGCTTGATAATACAGAGAGAGAAAAACTTGATTTAAATGTGATTTTCAATTCTAACCTAAGCACCTATTTATAGAAATTGCTTAGAACACCAAAAGCGAAAATTTCATAAAATATTAATATATAATAAAATTTTCCTACGCCCACTTAGACTTCTGAATTCAACATGTTTATAATACTTGTGGGGCCTACCAAATGCACAAAAAATGTTTTTATTTAAAAAATAATTAAAACTTCAAAAATCAATTATTCTAGAACTTCGGAACTTCAATAATTCATAATAAATAGCCCTTTTATCAGAAAAATTTGAACCTTATGTCCATTCCATAAGAAATTCCATTATCTACAACTTTGTAGTTTTAAGTTTTTCCAAATTCCAAACAGAAGTTGACCGAAATCCACAAACGGACGATTTTACAAGCTATAATCAAATTTCAGTCAAGAAATGGGCCCACAAACATGTTTAACATGTTTTTAACATTTATTGCAACAAAAAATACTCTTCCTCCTCATTTATTCATATATCCCACATTCATTGTAAAAATATCACCATTATTATATTATTAAAATATAATAATATATTTAAATAAATTATTTTATCAGAAAAGATAAAATATCAATTTTCCAACAATTGTCACATTAATTTTTTTTTTCATCTATATCCACATAAAATGAATATTTTTCTTATCATATAAATCAATAATTAATTATTCACAAATAATATTACAGAATCACAATATCGACAACCAGGTCGTTCCCAAGAAAGAGGGGGCTTTCCAATAAGGATTTCTCTTCTCGGGCGCCGCAATTAGGTGACCAAACCTCTCCTTGTATGCGTAACTTTCTAGACATTGCCAATAATGTTATCTAATAATATTATTCAAATAATATGAATTATTGATTTGATAATGACAAATACTGTGTAGTGACAATTATTGAAACAACAATAATATAAAATATCAACGTACTAATTATAAAATAAAATATTAAACAGTAACTACTGTAACAATTATTGAGTAGTGTCTTCTTACGTAAAAATCAATAATTGGTGCAATATCGTGAGCTACTGTGTTTTAACCACCGGGTATTCCAACAAGATAATTCTGTAATACTTACTACTGCAATTATTTATAAACAACTCATACTTGTCGTTTTCTTCATTCAATCGCTTTCCATTATGGGGCCCACACAAGGCTGCGCCGTTATACGAATATTCCCCGACAGTAAGAATATTCCACGACCAAACAAATATTCTCCGATAAAAATGAATATTTTATAACCACTTGCTAATTTTAAATATTTGCGCATTTTACCCATAACTAACCACATTAATCAAATCAACCCTTACTATTTCAAAATAATAAATAGAGGAAATTTAATTTCATTTATAATAAGTTGGGGTCTTATAATGAATGCTGTCTTCTCCCGGTCCTCTTCAGTAACTATGATTTGGTGATACCCATCAAAGCAGTCAACAAAGGAGTACATGCCATACTGAGCTGTATTGTCAATGAGTATATGGATGAATGGTATAAAAAAGTTGTCTTTGAGACAAGCTTTGTTCAGATCCCTGTAATCCACGCATACTCGCACCTTCCCTCCGGGTTTAGGTACAGGAACTATATTTGATAGCCACTTAGGGTATATTGATACCATGATGATGCCGGCTTGAAATTTTTTCACAATTTCTTCCTTGACTTTCAAACTCCACTCTGGTTTTAATCATCTAAGTTTTTGTTTGACTGACTTGAATCCCTCTTTGATAGGTAGGCGGTCAATGACAATGTCAGTTGACAAACCGATCATGTCTTCATGAGACCATACAAACACATCCTGGAATTGGGTCAATAGAATAACCATGTCATTCCTTTGGCCTGGGGTAAGGTCCGCACCAATCTGGATTTGTTTTGGGTTTTCTGAGGTTCCAATGTTGAAAGAGGTGGTTTGATCAAGGTTTTGGCTTGAGTTTGTCTTTGACCCATTCTTTGATCTCCCCAGGCACCTCATAGTCCTCTTGTTCAATCTTCATCAAGTCAGAGTCCAACTTTACATCAAAGTTGCAATCCTTGTGAAGAATTGGCACTCCATCAGCAAGTTTCGACAAATTTAACTTTAGAGTCCTGAAACAAAATGCTTTCACTTAATATATGAAACTGTTTGATCATACAAAGTGTTAGCATGGCATAACAAAAAAAATTACTAATATTATGCAACAAAAGTAAGCAGTTATTGCTATCTGCAGGGTAGAGGGATTTTCTGCCCTTTTTTACCCTCTTCGGCAAATGCAAGGAGTGCTGCTCCAATTGCCAAGGGTTAACTTCTGGTGGACAGCTGTGATGAAGGGGAAATTATCGTCCTCCTCCTCTTGAATGATGACCATGACATCTGAGCAGTCGTCATCTGATATATCCTTGTTCATACCCTTGGTATGTGCCAGGAAGTACATCTTCCATAACCATCTCTTAATGTCTTATTTGCGCCTTTGATTCCTTTCCTCCATGTCTGGGTCTGGAATCAGGACTTCTTTCCCATTAACCGGTATTGGCTTAGGAAATAGCATACCCGCCACAAAGACAAGAATTGTCCTTAGAGGCCGTACATAATCTACATCTGTAGGTTTAGGCAATAACATTATAGATGAAGGAACCGATGTATGCTTGTGTGGGTTCTTGTGATTGAACCCAGAGGAGTAGCCTAGTCCGGCCTTCCCTGTCTGGCTGGGAATTTGAATTGGGCATTTGATTCTTTGCTAATACTTTCCTAACCCTTGTCCTAGTTGGAAACCCAAAGATATCATCTCTTGACTGACCGACATTACCTCGACGGAAACTCTAGGTTTTAGAGTTGGAACCTCGATGGGTTGATAGTGAGTGTTGCTCACCTCAAGGGTTTAGAAGATAACAAGTTCAAGTTGTTCATTGAAATTGATGAGAGGTATAGGTATATCACTTTGGACATGATACTCTAGTTCAACATTGACAGTGACCAGATTACTGTTGATGATATACTCGAGTTATTAATGAAAAGTGGATGGGACGGCTCCCGCCATGTGGATCCAAGGTCTTCCCAACAGTAAATTATATCCCGTAGTGATTTTGAGCACTTGGAAGGATATGTAGAATGTATGTGGACCGATTTCCACAGGTAATTCAATCTCTCCAATAACATTTCGCTGAGATCCATCAAAGGCTTTGATGACTGTGTGGCTACTTTGAATTCGGTTGAGATTGATGTTCATCCTTTCTAATGTGGCATAGGGGCAGATGTTTAGTGATGATCATCCATCTATTAGCACTCCTCCGACCACATATCCGGAAGACATCACGGCTATATGCAGCGGTTTGCAATGACCCGTCCTTTCGGGAGGTATGTCATCATCGGTGAAAGATATCACCTTGTTGTTGAAGATGTGATCTTCCAGATGATGAAACTTTTCTACATCCACTGTCTTTGGCAAATGGGCTTCTTCCAATATCTTTAGTAAGACATTCTGATGATCTTTTGAAGAGAATACCTAGTCCAGAATAGATATCTGTTGCGGTGCTTCTTTCAAGCTTTGCACCGCCGTGGCTTCATTATGTCCCATCTTACGGAGGAATTATTCAATTTTCTCCTTGGGCACTTTCCCCTTAGATCTGATGACTGGCTTCATCACTCGTTGAGGGAGATAAAGCAGATTTTCTTTAGATACCGCAGTAGTGGTGTTAGACGTTGATCCTTTAACCTCTCCATAGTTCCATGGGACTTTCTTAAGGCTGATGATAGGAGTTTATGGTTTGAATGGTAATATGAGTGGTGCTGGTGTAGCCACCTTCAAAGGCTTTTCAACTCCTTTGAGCTTGATGGGTTGAATTGTAAGAGATGTGGCAGCCAGATCTCCCTCAGAGGATATGACTGCTATGATTTCCTTCCATCTTTGTGATCCTGGAGGTAGCAATGTTGTGATCTTTCCTTCATTGATCAACATCTGTAAAATTTCTTCCATCAGTTGACCTAAATAGGTGAACTCCCTTTTGTTGGCAAAGTCCTGACGTGCTTGAGCTCTTGCCTTTCTGGCAAGCTTTTCCTCCAAGGTTTCACTTTCTTGGGTGAGTGGTGGAGTCTTTGTGATAAGAGAGAGGAGACTAACATGCTCCTGACTGAACAATTGTCGTGTGACTTGGTGTTGATGTATCACCAGTTTTGCCTGTTGATTGACATGTTCGTCAAGAGACTTTTAACTCACGTTCCATCATAAACTGGAACTCTGAATAATCCCACTTGTCGGAATTATCTTTACTGGTTTGGGGAGAACTACCCACGTATTTGAGGTACTTGGAGCTCTCTCCACTGCCTCTATTGATTATATTAACATCCTCTTCCTTGTGTTGACGGAGAGGGTTATCTTGAACGTGTGATTGTTCGGTTTAGGTTACCACGATCTCACCACTGTCTATTAAATCCAGGATCTAATGCTTGAGGGCCCAACAATCCTGAGTGTCGTGGCCTGGAGCTCCAGAATGGTAAGCACACTTCTTACTTGTATTGAAGCCCTTTCCATTTGGATTGGCTGGTGGAAGGAGATGAGTGATTTTCTTCTGAGTTGTCAAAAGTTTGAAGATGTTTTTGAGTGAGTCCCCTAAGGGTGTGAACACTCTTGAGCGTCTAACTTCTCCACTCTTTGGTAAGGGAGGATTTGAGGATTGTGCTTAAAAAGGGGAGTAGTTTCTCCTTTGAATAAGCAAGTTTTGATTGCCTTTTTGTGATTGCCCTTGCAGTATCAAGGAAACATCCTCTTCTTTCTTCTTATTGACCCTCCGGGGTTGTTCCCATAACTTCCAGATTGGATATGCTCAGCTACGGATTTTAAAGCAGCGAGGTCTTGAATCTTCCTAGACTTCAATCCCATTTCTGTCATTTCTCTGTGCTTAATCATTTCTAAGAATGGTTTTCCTTCTAGCTAGGACCCTCTCATAAAATGGAGCTTCTTGAATATCTATGAAGGTCATCACCATCTCAGTCTCTGTCATGGATGGGATTACTTGAGCAGCCAGACGCCTCCATCATTGGGCGTACTCTCTGAATGAATCATTGACTTGCTTCTTGACTTTGGTAATTTGAAACCTGTCTGGAGCCATCTGAGTTTGAAAACTGTATTGACTGAGAAAATCATGGGCTAATTCTTCCCAGCTGTGAATTTTAGAATTATCCAATCTGGTGTATCATGTTCTGGCTTCTCCAGTCAGACTTTTCTGAAATAGCTGCATTCTCAGCTTTTCATTCTCGACATAGGATCCGAGCTCTCCAATGAACACTTTTAAGTGGGTGTAAGGATCTCCCAATCCATTATATTTCTCGAAATTGGGAGTCTAGTCGGATAATGAACCTCGGGGAAGATACAAAGGTCTGAATAGAACACGCTTCCGTGCGTTCCAATCCCTTTGATTGACCGAATGTCTCTTCTATTTGTAGATTCTTCTTCCGAATATCACCGGTGTGTTGATCTTTTTTAAGATGGGTGATTTCAGGAGTTTTGTTGGTCTTTTCAGTCTGAGACTCAGGTATTGGGACTTCTCTGTCCAGACCCTGAATTCTTTTAGGGTATTCTTCCCTGTGCAGAGGATTCTGTTAGAATGGATATTTGTGGACTCTGAGTTGATTTGTATAGTTCTTTCAGGAGAACAACCAACTCTGTTAATTATAAGAAATATATTATTATATTTTTATCTAGAGTTATAACTATTCAGTGCAAAGATATCAATTCTTATAAGTAAATACTCAATACCCAATAGACTTATAAAATTAACATGATATGATCAAATGCTTTCTAATCCTCTCAAATCTTACGTTTGATGTTTATCCCAAAACCCCTTTAATACCATATTAAAGCAATTTAATAACAAAACTGTCGCCTATGGCTAATGGCAGTGGTTAGATCAACAATTTTCTTTTACTGACTGGTATTTGTGACCTGATAAGAGGCTTTAGGGCCTCCTCATCTTAACGAGAGTGGTAAAAGAAAACCCAAAAATATTAATTATATATCCACTCAAAAATAACACCAAATATAATATTTTAATATAAAAAAAATTAGTTTAGAAGAGAAAGCATGCTGCATATAAAATAATAACCTCCACTTAAATAATACGAGTGATGATTAAATATTACTTTCTTGGTCCTCCAAAGGTTGATTTAAGATACACTACTTTTTGTCTTTAAAAAAGATAATAATAAGTGTCTACTAGTATATTAAAAATAGGATCCGATTATAATGAAATTAACTTCATAATAATTTGATCAATTAATTAATACAGTACGCAAAGAGAGATCACATTTTGCTTGCGTGTCGATATTATATTGATTAATTGATTAAAATTAATTTCATATTAACCACTCCCGCCAAAAAAAAAGACTTATGTGAGGCATTGAGGATAAATTTAATTCTTTTTACTTTATAATTCTTAACTTGTTTGCAAGATGTACTTTAGACATTATTTAGAGGACAAAGCGAGTAAAAAATAAATAGTATAGAAAATCATTTATCTATTCTAAAAATTAGGGGTGGTGAAAACCAAGAGTTCAAATTAATATATTTTTATTATAATATAAATCTTTTCCGTTGTTACTTTCAAGAAAATAATACTCCATTTTCCCTAAAAGGTAAAAATTATTTTGTTCTCAAAAAGATAATATAAATTACATAAAAGAAAAATAAATATATTATTTAATGAGATCTATTAGTATAAAAAAATAAAAATATTCATCACTATGTAATCTTATGAGTTCACCAAGAATAAATTCTTTTTTTTTTACTCTTTTTCATTTTATTTTTTTTAACAATTGGAGAGAGTATTTCGTAACACAAATGTCTTTTGGTGGACGAAGGGATAATAGAGGGAGGTAATAAATTTACTTTTTTTTTTAACTTAAAAATACGTAAAAATTAAATTAGTGATACATAAAAATATTATTTTTGTTTTATTTGGAAGAGACTTTTTACATTCTGCTTCGAATTTTTGAATGGATAAAAAAAAAAAAATGGATAAAAAATTTAAATTTCTAATTCTTAATTTTCTCGAATTTTAAAAACAAAAAAAAAATTTTTTGATAGATTCCACTTTTCCTAATAAAAAAGTTTTATAAAATTTAAAATTGAGGGCGTGATTTAATTTAAAAAGAAATTAAAAGTTGAAATAAGAATATTTTATAAAAATATTATCCTATTTTTAATATAATAAATTTTAAATTATAACTCAATTTTATAAATTTTCTATTTTTTCCATTTGAAAAACTTAAAAACAACACAAATAAAAACTTTAACTTTTCTATT
The DNA here is from genome assembly GCA_020205605.1 of Panax ginseng. Lineage (NCBI taxonomy): Eukaryota > Viridiplantae > Streptophyta > Magnoliopsida > Apiales > Araliaceae > Panax > Panax ginseng. The sequence goes on from CM035133.1 coordinate 38,617,358, forward strand.
ATTTTCTTTTTTTGTTCAAATTTAAATTTTCTATTCTTTCTTTTCCGTTCAAAAGTCGTAAAGAGAGCATTAAACTATAGAAATTCAGAAACATATAAGAAGCTGTAGCATAATTCCCCTGCTAAATTTCCATCCCTTTGAATACGCCAGCCATGTGTTATCTATATATAAACCGGCATGAATTCATGCCAACATAAGCCCCTGTACGCGCAGACTCGATTCCTACTATTGTTAAAAGGTAAGATTTCTAAATTGATTCACCGCGTTTTCTTTAAACTTTTGGGAAAAGGGGAGTTCTTAAATTTGATTTCAAAGTGTGAACTGCAATTTCAATTTGAGTTCAGAATTTTTAGAGAGAGAAAGAGGGAGAAAATTGGAGTATGGGCGGTTGTTTTTCAGATGTTAAGGGCGGAATGCAAGCCGTCGGAGGTGGTGGAGGAGGAGGTCCCCAGCAACAGGGAACTGGCGGCGGAGGTCATAATGATGCTGTTGACTTCTTCTTCAGGACCAAAGGAATTAACGCTCTTTTTACTCAAATTGAGGTTTGTTTAAAACCCTTCATCTCTCTATACATGTAGATAGTGATATGTATATATTCAACTTGCCTTTTGTCTTCCATTGTACCATCAATTTATTAACAGTAAAACCCTAATTGTCAATTTGTTTTACTGGGTTTTTTATTTGGTTAAAATTGAACATTCCCCTTTTATCATCTTTTTCTCCCAAATTATTAATTTACCCCCAAATTATTTTTCATCTTTTTCTGTAACTGTTAATTTACTGCCAAATTATTTAATGTCTCTATTGCTTTACCCCCAAATACTTTAATGCAATGTTTTCAGACCGTTTATCGAACTGGAAAAGAAGTTATCTCGTGATGAGTTATTGAACCAGTCATCGAACAGGTTGTTGAACCGGTCATCAAACTGAAAAAGTTATAAGATAGATGGGTCATTGATCGTTATTGAACCACCATCATAAATATGTATAAAAATATAAATTATTAGTTATTAATAAAATTTAAAAATATGAACTGTATATACTAAAAATAATAAAGTTAAGTTAATTTATAAAAAGTAAAAAATTTTAATATTAAAAAAATAATAAAAAATCAGTGCCAATTTAACCGGTTTTACTGGTTGCGCTAGTTCAACCGGTGGTCAACCGGTTCGATTCGAGTTTTGACCAAGCTGGTTCGATCGGGCCAAATCGGACTGAACATAGAACCAGTTTAACCGATTGAACCAGCCGATTTGGGCCGAGTTTCAAAACAGTGCTAAGTAACTTAACCTGTTATGCATTACCAGCCTTTACTTTATATATTTACTTTTATTGATTTTTTTGGTATCCCGAAGAACAATGGGATAGGAGAGAGAAATCAAACCAACTTTGCATTGATCAAGATTTCCTTAGTGGGATTAGATGATTAATTCTGTCTGCAGGTTGTTTTTTAATTTTACCATAAAAAAATTCTTGCTTCTTTTATCAGCTCCATTAGTGGTGCCTCTCTCTGGTTTGTCTTCCTCCTTTTTAGTCATCTTCTACCGTAATATTCATATTTATGTGTGTGTGCGTTTTTACTCGAATTGATTTGGCTTATCCGGTGTTAGTTCAGCAATTTGTGTCTTGTGTACATGATTAATTCATATTAGGGGTCATATTAACTAACCTATTCAGTATTCACTTAGAACTTTAATATGGGGCTTTAATGCTTGCTTGCTCAAGAAAATTGTTATTTGTTAAAGATTTGTTCCTGGTCATGCCTCAATAGCAGTACCTCGAGAATGTTTTCATTTTAGGAATACTCAGAAATCCCCTTGGAAGTTTATTTTTATTCTTCGGTTCAAAAAGTAAGTAGACTAATGTCATGTTTAGTCATCTGTTCTGTATACCACCTTTTTACTGTGACCTGTCAGATGATATGGAAGCTCAAGAACTGAAGTATACTTGCCATGCAAGGAATAGTTGATTGGAATATTAATGTTTAAGTCAATGACTCAGCTGTCTGTTGCTTCTCCATATGGAATATCTGATTGGAATATTATGGTTGAGTTGATGGCTCAACAGATTTTTCTGCTTCTCATTAGAGAGCGACAATTTTCTAAATACATAAAATGTGAACAAAGTAAAAAAAGAGGAAGAGTAATATACGGAGTAAATCAGAAGAATCCAAAATATTTGATGCACGTATTATACTAAACAATGACGTAGACCGATGGTCAGACTGTTTTGGCTGTGATCTCTTATTTTTTGGATACGTAATATTATTAAAATGAAATTGGGAAATTTTTAAATGAAGTTGACAACATGATAAGATATAAGGATTTTTGTTTATCCATCAATTTCACTGGAAAAATTATTTTGGGAACTACTGCTTCTAAAGAAGCAAAGCAAGCTTTCCTCAGAGGTAGAGGTTATATTTATTTTAGACTTCCAAGTAAAAGACAAATATAATGATTCTGGAATCTTGTTTCTGATCTCTTCTTAAATGAATAAAATTGTTGTAATGATTTAAAATTTTAAAGAATTCAAATAAGGTGCCATTGAAAATGTACACAGTGGTCCCTTGTGCATGCATTGACCCCCTAGATTCCTTTCTCTTATCTTCTGAACTTTTGTCCTAAGGTCACCTTGGAGGTATTCATTTGGCTGATACTTAACATTCAACTTGATACCCTTACTTCAATTATTTCGAAACATCTGTATGAATAATCTGATATTTGGAATCAAGTAGGCCAAAATATCTTTTCGCGAGGGTTCTTTCTCTTAGTGTTTCTGTTATAAGTTTTTGTTTTAGATTTTTCGTTTTAATAGCTATGTTATACATGTTGAATTCTACAATTATTTCTGTCTAGCAGGGTGAACCTTATATGTTTGGAAGATACATGTTGTATGAGAGCAAGATGTACAGCAAAGAGGCTGCATAATTTTTTAATTTTTTTTATATATAGAAACTTATTTTAAATGAAAGTACATACAATATTGTTTCTTCCAAGAAATATATATATATATATATATATATATATATATATATATATATATATATATATATATGGGTTGGATGCACTTTTTCCCACTCTACTATATCTCGGTTTACAAATGCATCATTGAACTGAATTTTTTTACAATCGAGTCAGTGAACTACAAATATTTATCAAATCGTTACAAATTTCGTTAAATGAGTCGACTTTTAACAGAAATCTTGCATGTGACTTGCTCATGTGAGAGAGAAATTAATTTTTTACACATTTGTTTATATAATTGCCAAGGTGGAAAATTTATAATATTTTAATACTAAAATTAACTAAATTTCGGTTAAATCAAAATTAAATTTTTAGTTTTCTAATACCAAATAGCATAATCAAACAAAAAAAAAAAAACTCTCTCCTCATTCTTACTTCATCTTCTTCCTTTATCTGTTTACTGAGAGAACACCATCATTATTCTCAAGATCCATCACCACCTAAATTAGTGAGAGAAACCTATTTTATCCCCAAATTAGAGATAAATTCATTACTTCTCACTCTAAAACGAAATTAGAGAAAAAGAACCTTCAATTTTATTCTCAAATCATCTGGATTTCTCAAATCCTGTAACAAGGGAGTTGAAATCATTTGACAAACATTATAAAGGAGTTTTATGCTCTAACAAGGGAGGTTTTATGAAGAAATCCACTCATCTGCACGATGACATGTATTTTGAAGCAAAATCAATGATTGAAACTAGACCCATTACAATGAAATAAGTTTTCCTCTTTTAAAACCTTATTTGCTAACCTAATTTTCAGAAATCGAATTCACTTCTCAATCGTCAATAACCCAATTAGATCCCCAATTTGTAGAACCTATATCAAAACCCAACATACAAAAAAATTATAAATTAACATCACCACCCAACATACGAAAAAGAAGAAATTCGATTTGCTGTTCGCGATCGGGATCGGAAAATGGAGGTTTCGTGAAGGGATCAAGTTCGAATTAAAGGGTATTATTTGGATTTTATGAGGATTGAATTGAGAGGTTGAGATTTCTCATTCACAACCATTCATATCTTAACTTTGTTTCTTTTCTATGGGCTCTGCATGAAGAACAACTCTCAAACATTCTTCTGTAAGAAGATGGATTAGGTAAGAACAACTCTCAACCATCCAGATGATTTGAAACATGCTTTCCAAAATCCAAACATTGTTCTTGTGCTTCGTATGTTGAGATTTCTTTTCACTGGATTTGGTTGGAAGAAGATGGATTTAGTGACGATCTCCGGCGCCGGCGGTGAATGTGTTCGGTAAGAATGGAATGAAGAAAAATGGAGCAGAGAGATCAGTTGCCCAAATTTTCATTTTATGTTTTAACATTAAGCTTTAATTTGTTATTTTAGTTTGATTTTAATTTCTTTCTAATTTTGGTAGTAATTTGTTTTTAAATATTATTCATAACTTGTTTTATATTTATAAATTAATTTGTTTTGTAAAATATAATGGCTATGTTGGTAGTAATTTGTTTTCAAATATTATAATAATTATAATAATAATAGTACTTATAATAATTATATAATAATAATAATTATATAATAATAATAATAATAATAATTATTATTATTATAATATAATTATTATGATTATGGTAATAATAATTATTATAGTTATAATGATAATAATAATCCATCATTTTTCAAATATTAGATAATTATATATTTTTAAAGCCAACTTAAAATATTTAAAAGTTAAAAAATATGAATTCATTAATTTAATATAAATATATTGTAAAAACTATACATTAATATATTTTATTAATTAATTTAATTTAATTATTTGTTATGTATATTAATTTGATATATACTTTGTTTAACTATTTGTTATAGAATTGAGTATAATTTAATTTAATTAATTATCCAACTCAACTTCTCTCTCCTTATCAGCTGACACATAGATTTACCGTTAATATTTTAACAGAGTAGACGGTTTTTTCGATTTTTTGTAAAAAAATTATAGTTCAATGAATTAATAAAAAAAAAATTCCGATGCATTTAGAACCGAGGTATATCCCGTGGGAAAAATGTATTTAACTCTATATATATATATATATATATAATTTCTTGATAAGAAAATGAATATAATAAATCCTACAAACAATGGGGACCACTTGTACATTAATCATCTACTTCTAATCAACAAAAACCTATCTTAAAAATTTAAATAGGTTCCAAGGACTCGATCGTAGATTTCTCAGTCCAGAGAACTCTCAAGAAAAACTTTAATCTTTACTATACACCGTTCTTAATCCTCTAACTATCTTCCATTTTCTTCTCTACATATGCCAAAAAATTAAGCAGAGAGTTTGTTTCACAAACTAGTTGTTTCCTTTACCGTCTGTTATGGAGAGAGTAACTAACAAATTGACCAATTTGGCATAAACCTCAATCCAAGAGCAAACAATAAATGGACAAAATTTTAAATTATAAATTATGCAAAGCAAAGTGATCGACACCCTCCCAATCCCAATTCCAATCCCTTTAACGTATAAAGAACTAGATAACATATGTCCTCTTTGTCATATTTATGATTGTTTGGATCACTTTTTACTGCCTTCCAAGCATGATTTTAAAAACCGGACTGGACCGGTAAAAACTGGAACCGGTCCACACTCCGGTCCCGTTTAGACCACTTAACCGGTTTTGGTCAAAAATCGGTTGACCACCGGTCCCGGTTTTTAATATATATATTTTGTATCAAATTTTTTTAATATTAAAAGTAATCACTTCTAGTAATATTTTAACTCAACTTTATTATGTTTTAGTTCATAAAAAACGATATTTTTGAAAATTTTATTAATTGCTAATAATATATATTTTTATATATTAATGACGTTACTTGGTCAATAACGATTCAAACACTGGATGAGTGACCTATCAACCCGGTACCTTTTCAAGTTTGATGAACGGTCCGGGTCTAAAAACCATGCAGTTCCAAGTTCCAAGTTCCAAGCAAGAAATCCGACAAATGATTTTTTGGTTAAAATGGAATTTATTTTATTTTAAAATTTTATTGCACCCTTTCTGGGTCTTAGGCTATGCTCTTCCATTTAGATTATCCGACGAATACGTTTCTCTTAGTGTCTGGTTACCAACTCTCTACAATTTTAGACAGAAGGATATGTTGTGTTGATTTTTAATGGGATTGATATGTTCTGAAATAAAGCATAACTTTGCAGAACTATCAAGGCTGCAATATACCATTAGAGCCAGCTATGCTTGATGATTTATGTCGTTTGTGTTGTTATTTAGCTTTTTGTTCTTTTTGTTTTTGGAAAGCATATCAATGTCGGTTTTACCTAAGGCATATATGATGTTATTTTATTGGTTATATAAGGCTACTGTACGCTTCCTACTTGTTTATGTGATTATCTGTTCTCTTTTTACAATTATATAAGGTTTTCTGTTTATCCCATTACATGATTTAATAGTAAGTTTGAAATGTGAATTGCAGCTATCTCTATCGGCTTCAAAATTACGCGACCTTGACTACATTTCAAAGGTACTCTTAATAACTGTTGTTTAATTTAGTATTGTGCTTATAATTTTTTTACTTGCCTACATATTGTTGATGATTATTGATTTGTATAGCAAATATGTATAAATTTTGATCTAAGGTTGTAGCACCCCCTTCTCGAATAAGAAAAGGAGGTCACGTGCAAAGCACAACAAACCTCAAAATAAGTAAACATAGCACTAATAACTTCAAAATATTTAATAGTTGGTAATCCATAAATGTCGAATTAAATATAGGTCTCCAAAAATTGATAGAATAATCAAAACCTAAAATCAATTAAACCTAGATGGTCAAAGGTAAACTCTCTCTTCACACAACCCTGAATCAGCTCTGCAAACCTACTGGGAAAAAAACACAGCATGAGCCAAATGCCTAGTACGAATATAAAGATGCACAAATATACCACAATATATAATGTAATCAAAAGAGTTGAATGAATGAACGAACGTGAATTACGAACGAATTATGAATATATCAAAACTAGTGAGACTAGGTACAAATGATGAAAACCATCGAACGAACAACTATAGTCAAAAAATAAGATTAAATCAAAATGTTTATAAAGTAACAATTTCATACTGAGCTCAAATACAAATAACCAAATATTAACAAAATACATTGGTACCATGGTGTATATAAATCAAACCGGATAGTAAGCACGACACATACCTCATTAATTTGCCAAACAAATCAAATCAAATCAAATTAAATACTGGGTCGACCCATACGTATCTTGAACAAACAAATCAAATGGCCAAATCTTACACCCATAGCAACATACAAAACAAAAGGATACGCTTTGGATTGATCGCACAGCCACAGAAGGTGTCATGCCTCGGTGTCAAGAGGATATGCATGTGGTACCCCCACAGACGGTTAGAAGTATACCCTAAGGACCGAACTACATAATGTAAGTTAAAAGAGGTTCAAATCACAAGACTTACATGAGAAATCTCCAAATGATATTATTTCAAATACGAACATACTTCACTATCACAAGATACCAATGATCAAAATAAATGTCGAATGTGAACAAAAATATACGAAGAATAATACAAATGAATAAAGTCTCCAAAACATATTGACATGATTAACTAGTTCAAAGAGTATAAATACGAGTTCTAAGTATCAATGCCAGGATAAAACTATCACATGAATTTGAGAAGGAACAATCAGGTAAAATAATAACTAACTTCTTAAAGAAAAGCAAAACGAACAAATCAAAATTAAAAGGATTATCGTTGAAAGAGTACGAATTTGTAGTAGTTGATCATAAAACCACTTATAGCACACACCACAAAATCTTACTCTCAAATGCCAACAATATCAAATACAAAATGTTATTCACCACCTAAACATATTTATCTCGAATTAAATATAATCCAAACTAATAATTCCAAAATAATTTGCAATCCATTTAAGATGCCTTTAATTATCGCCTTAGATCACTATTAATACTCCAAAACTTAAAAATTAATAACAAAACTTAAGAAATCTTAAAACCCTAATATGACAAATTATTCTTAATACGCTGGTTCACTATTATCACCATTAGTTAAAACTTATTTATCAAATTAATTAATTTAAATAGAAACTAGTCTTCAAATACTCCAATTTAGCCTCAAGAATCACTCAAATCAGATTTAAAATCATTAGGTTATACATTTTTAAATATTAGAACTTGTTGCTGAAAATTCAGCTACAAAAATTCCAAATCAGCCCTTTTTAAAATTCATAACAAATCATACGCTGATCTTTAACAGTTCAAAATTGGTGAATATATTCTCAAGTTATATATGTATAACACATCTAAAAATTATAATGATCCAACGGTCGGATTAAGAAATATAACTCACGCAATATACCTTAAAATATAAAAAACTAATTTTCAAATTTTTAACGTTTACATTTAATGAAATTATATTGCTTAATATAAATTTATATGCTCTTTCCGATTATCATGATATCTAATTCCATGCCTATATTTAATTTAAAAACAATCTCTAATTTAAAAACCCACATAACTAAACTTAAAATCAAAATATAAAATAATATTTACATTCCTTGTTCGTCTTTCTTCAATATGCAGCAGTAAAAAATTTGACTTTTGGGTCTTCTAGAGTTCAAAATTTCTTTATGTCTTCACAAAAATTGTAACTCTCGAAAAGATACACAAAATAGGCTCAAGAATCACTCGATTCGGAGTTAATATGACTGAATTATGAATTTTCAAAATTAGGGCTGAAAATAGTAACGGGAATCAATACATTTTACGGTTTTCAGCAATTTAAGGTATGACGATGACGTCAAATAATTTTTCTTTTTTCTTCCAATTGTAGAGAAAATCTGAAGAAATATGCTTTGGATTCACTCATTTTCAACATCGGATGAATTAATTATGATTTTTCTAATGAACTACAGTGCGTATAAGTGTTCTACTCGGGAATTCAACTAACCAAATTAGAATAGGATTAGAGTTACATCTCCACTCTTTAAATATAGCTAGGAAACAATCTAGGAGTTACCAAAACCTTAAAGGACTCAAATTTTTTTAATTAAATCAATTGTTAATTATTTATTAAAAGAATTTAACTTCCCAAACGAAACAAGAAAGAAAAAAAATTAGTAACTTATCTTTTCCAATTCAATTACACTTTTATTAAATAAAATCAATTAATATTTAATTATTAATAAAAATTTGGGTTATTACAAGGGTTGCCCAGCATGCGAGAAATTTATTTAAGCACAAATAATACAGGGAAAACTGACCAAGAATTGACTACGAAATAAGTTTTTGTGGTTTTTGGACCGGTAGGTATTAGTTCAGGAGCTGAAGTCTGAAGTATATGTTATTTAAACACGACATATTCACATAAACTTCGCCCATAAATTTGCTTACTATTTTATTATAGCAACTGGTATCAAGTAAAAAGAAAACTGAACGAAACTTGAAACAGTAGCATCTTTGAGTGTTCATGTCCTCTTTTGGGGGGGCTGAGTGTCAAGAAATGCCACTCCAGAAAATCTTTCATATTGATACAACATAAAATGGGAAATGAAAACACGTTAAATTAAGTGTGGTTAATTGTATTTGCTTTAATTTCCAAAAGAAGGATTTATATATACTACAAAAAAGAATATTCGAAAAACCGAGATAATGCTATATCTTTTGAATTGAACAATAATCAATCATTATTGTTTTTTCCTAGTATAAGGTCCATGCTTGTAGCCACCAAGTCTGAACAGCTATATTACTTGAGTATAATGAGTTGTTTCAAATAGCATAGGGATGGTAACAAGACAAGTTTATTCCATGTAGCATGAGAAATGTAGTTTTTAATATATCATTTCACAACATATCAAAATGAATATCACAAGTTCAAGGCACACTACCTGGACTATATGACAAGCCATTTGTTTTTGTTTTTATTTTTGATAAATAAACAAGACAGCCCAAATTTTATCTGTGTAACAAGTCCTTTAGCATGTGTATTGGTCTTTGAAATCATGCTTTGATGGTCCTCCAACTGATGGCTACTCCGTAGACGTTTTTCCATGTATTATATATAGGTTGCATGAGTGGCTTTTCGATCTTTTAAGAATTGTGGAGAACAAGGGTTGGGAGTTATCTTCTTTAGGTGTACACTCAAAAGATAATCACCCTCTTCATTCTAAATTGCTTGATGTGGGGAAATCAATCAGTTGTGATAGTTCTTCTGTGTTGTATTTAATTGTTTCATATTGTACAAAAATGAAGAATTACTATAATTTTTATGCAGAGTGATCTGATGGTAGTAGTATATGCAAAGAAAAGAGATGGAAACCTAGAGGAACTTGGTCGCACAGAAGTCATAATGAACAATTTGGATCCTATTTGGATAGAAAAAATTCCTGTGGCATTTCAGTTTGAGACTGTTCAGCCGTTAATGTAAGCCTTTTGAGCTCTTTTGTTTATCATTGTTTATATTAATGATTCTGCTTAAACCATAGTTAGCCTCGTGAATTTCTCTTTTTTTTTTCAGCTTCCAAGTGTATGATGTAGATACAAAATATCACAATTTACCAGTGAAGGTATTATTATATTATGCTTCAATATTTATCTAAGTTTTCTTAAGATTTCAAATTCAATACATACTTTTGGATTGAAGGAATAGAATAGAGGACGGAATAGAATGATTTTAAGGTATTTTAAGTGTATATTTGGTGGTTGTTGTTGGTGGGTGTTGTCATATAATGAAAAAATTATCACATATATCCATTCCATTCCATGGAATGGATTTTATTCTACCTTCTCTCACATGGAATAAAAAAACAAAGGGATGGAATGAATTTTCATTCCATTAGAATGGTTTATCCTCCAGAATGATCATCAAATACGCTATTTTTATTTCATTCCTTCCTCTATTCCATTCTCTCAATCCAAACGTAGCATTGGTGTTTTGTCAAATTTGTTGTATAGTGGCTGATGTATTATATATTTAGTACTCTAGTGTCCTTGAGGTGTGTTAGTATGAAGAAAACTTAGACATTGTTGCATGATAATTAGAAAGAAGAATGTTTTAGGACTTACCTATTCTCTCTAAAACTTTTGACAGTCCATATTACAAGTGAGATGCATTTTCCTGCTGTGAAATAGCAAGGAAATCAATCAAGGGAAGCTTAAGAATAGTATGCAAGCATGAGAAGTTCATACTACATAGCACTGTAGGTCATTGAGATTTAAGTTTTCACTTTTGAGACTAGACTGGCTAAACATGTACTCCCTCTGTCCCATTTGATTGGCATGGTAAACTTGATATTAAGAAACCCATATGTTGACCAAAACAAAACAGGATTACTATTTTTTTGAGTGATGCTAGGGGTGCTAAATTGGGTACCACAAGTCCACAACCAAATAGATATGCCTTTATTACATTTGTTGCTTAAAAATTGACATTTATAAGGTAATCAATTTCAATCACATGAATTAGTGAGCCAATCAACTAACGCACATCACTTCTGTACCCCATCTGCGGCCCCTAGCATCTTTTTTTTTCCCAGGTTCCACAAAACTGTATTTTAAACTTTTGAAATAGAAAGGTTGGTATTGTCAATTTCAGCAAATATTGCTTTCGTATGTGAAATTATGTAATATGAAAAGACATCCCCAAATGGAACTAATGTCAATTAAGGAAGGACTTCTTTATTTTATGTACTAACAATTTTCAATCAACATAATGAGGTGACAAAGTTAATTATATGTATATATTCTTTAACTATTGTGATGCAGAATTTGCTAATGGTTATTGATTGTTCCTAACTTTTTCTATCTTTAAAGGTTTAATTTTCAATGGGAAAAATAGACTGATGCACTAATAAAAAGCATTCTAGTAAGTCTCAAATGTGTGTAGGCAATGTGGAGCTGTTAGATTTGGAAGTTTTCAATTGGAAGTCTTTCATTTATTCTTTTCTCCCTTATCGTTTAACTTGATAGCTGATTTTTACCATCAAAGGTCTGCAGAAGGTTAAATGTAATCTCTTATTATTGTACCTTGCAGATGCTGAAGTTTAACGAACAAGATTTTCTGGGTGAGTCCAGTTGTGTTCTATCTGAGGTTAGTTGTTTTTTAGTTCTTCCATCGAGTTTTTGTTTTATAAGTACAATGTACACATACTTTAGTATATCTAATTAAACATTGAGTTAAGGTTGGTGAAATGTGACTGGCTGCCTGATATAAAATTACACTTTCCACCAGTACTTTGGTTTCAAGAAATTAAATACGTCCTATTAAAGTACTTGTATGTATCATCATGCAAGATTCAACCACCCACATATTATCATAAACATAATATATTACATTGATACATTTTATTGCTATCTATGGAGGACACTAAATATGCCAAACGTGGGCATGTGCGAGTGCGGTCCTTTTTAAATTATGATTATTAGTGTCAAAATTTATCAATCAAAGGTGTTGGAATGAACAAAGGGTGGATACAAATGTGTCCAACAGCAGCCAGATTCCCTTACTTTGTAAGATAGTGGCATGTTCCACAAATGTGTCCAACAGCAGCCAGATTCCCCTTTTTGGGTATCATAATATATGCACATAGTGATAGGTATGTATATAATTAGATTCTTAGTACTCAAAGTTTAGTGCCTTTTGAGGAACATGCAACATGGATAACATGGTGTTTATCTGAATTCAACCCATTTTTGGCATCAATAAGTTGCATTTCTATCCAAATTTTTAAAGCAAAACCTTTACTACTGGGAAGAGTAATTATCAAAATATTATTTGCCATCGCTTTAATTAGTGAACTTCTATCAATATTCCAGTTATTTGTGATTTGTAAACTTGTATATGATTATTCATTAAATGGAAAGATTTGTATATCACAGTAATTTTTTCCATTACTATCTTGTGGCAGATTGTGACTAAACAAAGTCATTCTTTAACCTTAAATCTTCACAATAGACATGGTCCTGGTTTGAAGAACTTTGGCACAATCACTATTCATGCAGAGGAAACTGTTGCTTCAAGAAATGCTGTTGAGGTGGTATTTCGTTGCTCAAATTTGGATAACAAGGACCACTTTTCCAAAAGCGTATGTATATGCAAATCATCATGTCTATCATTATTTTTCTTGTGAGTTACCTTGTCACTCATTTTCTTATTTTTTCTGTGTACTATTTCTAGGATCCCTTTTTAAGAATCTCCAGGATTGTTGAGACGGGAGGTTCTGTACCAATTTGCAAGACAGAAGTCGTGAACAACAACTTGAATCCAATTTGGAAGCCCCTGTGTCTAAGCATGCAGCAATTTGGGAGCAAGGTGAGCATGTCCAATTGTCAGTTTTACATGCTTAGAGTTGATTAGGTTCAATATTTAGGGAAAAACTGACGGGGATAGGGAGGGGAATTTTTTGTTTCCTTTTCTTTTTTGTCGGAGAGGGAAGTGGTTGGGGTTATTTTTAATATCTGGAGTCAAATGTTTCCAGGCATTAGGTAACTAATTGGCTGCTTTAGCATCAAGAGCTAACAGTGTTTTTTGCAATACCATTTTTCATTTTACTGATATGCAACAATGAAAAGGTGACAAAAAAAGGAGAAAGAAAATTAAGTAGAATCTTGCCCCATAACTCATATTTCAAACCGAAATGCCATTTTCTGGCGTAGGCTACTGGTTACTGAAACCTTTTCTTTTAACTATTTATTGACGGTTTTCTTGTTATTGCAGGACAATCCACTAGTTATTGAATGTTTCGATTTTAACAGTAGTGGAGATCATGTTCTTATCGGGTAACTGTTGCAGTTTACCAAGCATCTAGTTTTGTTTTCTCTGTTTCGTCGTTTTTCCAGCTATTACCTCTTCTTTGTTGCCTCTCAGTGGATTCTAGTTGTAATATTCCTTTCACATTTCATTTAAAAAATAAATTAATGAGCAATTTTCTTTTGTAACAGTAAATTACAGAAGTCAGTGGCCGACTTTGAAAAGCTTCACAGAGAAAAAGTTGGAGCAAATTTTATCTTACCTTCTTCTCATCACCAGAGTCGTGAAAAGGTAACATATTTTTACTTGCCCAGGATTTGAGTTGCATGTTGAGAGTGTGCTTATTTTAAGCCTTGTACTTGTGTACCTATAGGTTCTGAAGGGTCAGCTTTTTGTGGATGGATTTATTGAGAAGCAACTGTACAGTTTTCTTGATTACATCTCTAGTGGGTTTGAGCTCAACTTCATGGTTGCTGTTGATTTTACTGGTAACTTGAATACTTGATTTGGACAATCTTAATAAATTGCTATATGATATCTTGGGTTAATTGATGTTTGATTACCGTACTAGGGTTTATTTTTTATTTTGGTTCTTTGAATCTTTTTTTGTTACTAAAACATTACTATACTCAAAAATTTTACAAAGAAGTTATTGCTTAAACATTCCTTTCAAAAAAGTTTATGGAAGTATTGAATAGATTAACGTTTAACGTCTGTCACGTGGAGTATTTGAATATGTGGAAGGTGGGATCCTATTACGTGGAGGGTTTATTGATGTTTTGGTTATTGTATTAGGGTCGACTTTCATTTTGATTACTGAATCTTTTATATATTACAAAATCATTACTATATTCAAAAAATGTTACAAACTAATCATTACTTAACATTCCGTCCAAAAAATTAACGAAAGTGTTGAACCATGCATATCATGTGAGCAAAAAAAGTTGATGTGTGAGTTAGTTATTGATGATGTAACACATTTTTCCATGTGTAATGTCATGTATATTGTCGTCGGTGAATAAGAAACGAACTAGATATTTGTGATCAAGATGAATCGCAACAAAATCGTGCCCTAATTTTTCCCTTTTCTAATATTTTTCTCTAATCTGATTTCTGTAGCAATATCATGTGCCACATTATTAATAACTCACTTGTCAATTATGTAATAACTAGTTTGTAACATTTTTTTTGAGAATAGTAATGTCTTTGTATCAAAAAAAAAAGATTCAGTAAAAATTGACTTCTAGTACATTAACCAAAATATCAATTAACTCTCCATGTAACAGGGACTCACTTGCCACATTCAAGTACCCCCACATGACAACTGTTAAACGTTAGTCTATTAAGCACTTCTGTCAATTTTTTGGACGGAATGTTAAGTAATGATTAGTTTGTATTTTTTTTTAGTATAATAATGTCTTTGTAACAGAAAAAGATTCGGTAACCAAAATGAAAATCAACCCCTAGTCCAATAACTAAAATATCAATTAACCCGTCTTGTATTCATTGGATTGTGCATTGATGTTCAATTCTTTCCAGCTTCAAATGGAAATCCTCGAAGTCAAGATTCTTTGCACTATATTGATCCTTCAGGGCGGTTGAATGCTTACCAGCAGGTAATGTGATGCCACCTTTGTTAATTTCAAATCTTGAAATTTGTATACTTTAAGAAGTGGTTGAAGAAGTGAATTAACTTATGAATCTAATTAAAC